>PVLD010001886.1:0-184346 GCA_004027595.1 Dinomys branickii | reverse complement strand
CACATCACAGAACCATCTCTGTGAAAGCCAGGAGCCTGTGCGAGGTGGGCAGCACGTCCTGGTCCTGCTGTCCTAGTTCCGCAGGCTCCAGGCAGGGCAGCGGCCGCATGTGGACCACAGCCCCTGCCCTGTTGCCCACGGTCCAGGAGAGATGTCCAAGGGAGGGGTGTGGGGCAGTGGGGCCGGGCTGACCCCAGGCTGCACGCTGAGATGCAGTCTCAGGTTTAACGACGTTCTCACAGGCGCCCTGCTCAGTCCCCAAATGACGGTGGGGGTGTCTGCTCCGAGGTGAGTAGTCCCCGCACAGGGTTTGGGTTGTTTTGTTCTGTCTGTAGGGGAGAAGACTTGGCCACTGATCATGGACACAGAGGGCCCCTGGGATCTGCTGGGTGCCCCTGTGCAGCCATTGAGCCGCGGCCCTTCCTGCTCTCCCCCTCTGCTTAGCACAGCCATCCACACCTACCCTCACTGCAGCTTGCCTCCCGTTTCCTGGGTTGGGCGGAGCAGAGCTGGGCCATGTGGACCACAGTGGCTGGGAGGGTTCAGGCCCTTGGTACTCCCTGTGCACTTGCAGGACTTTGCAGCTGCATCCAACCCTTGGCCTCGCCTATTACAACCTTACCCTACAAGAACCTGCCCGGGGCAGGGGCACACCTGCAGGAAGAACTCAAGTTCAAGCTCAACCTGGGCAACTCAGCAACTTAATGAGACTTAAAAAAAATAAAACAGGCTAGGGCCGTACCTCAGTGTGAAGATCCTGGGTTTAGGCCCCAGTGCTAAAGACACAACCTCACCTAGCAGCACAGGACAGATGGAACATAGAGCCAACCCTGCCTGTTACTAAATCATTGGAAAGGGTAGCTTGTCACTGACCTCACATTAACCCTGCCAAGTTTTGGGGTCATAGACTTTAGGAGCCCAGGGGGGACAGGAGAGGGCTGTGCCAGCAGAGATACAGAGATATCCTGCTCAGAGTGCAGTTGCTAAGCTGCTTCTCTGTCCTAAGAATGTGACCCATCTGTGTCTCCTGCCACTGTCTAGACTACTTCAAATGTTACATAATTCATAGTGGCTGGATATTTTCCTGTTTACTGCAGAATTAGTGAACAAAGGTCACTGCTAAAGTAATCTTTTTCACTGCTATGAAAAGCATTCCAGAAATCCAAGAAACTTAAGAGCCAAACACATCCTTACTTTTTGATATGGATTTGCGAATAAACGCCCCGCAGGCCTGGGTTCTGTGGCTGGGTTTGGCAAGCTGTGGAAGGGTCAGAGATGGGCTCTGTAAGTGGCCTGAGTGTCATGGAGACCGTGGTGTGGGCAGGGCAGTGGCCCAGCACCGTGTCCAGCCCTCAAGAACACAATGGGACATGGGGTGACCCAGCGCGGACCTCACGGCCCTTCACGAGATCTCTCCTTTCTCCTGCCAGAGGCTGTGGTCTGGTGGGTACTGGCAGTGCTGCCAGGGAGGCCCAGTGGTACCCTGGAGCCTGCATGCAACCCATATCCCTCCTGGCAGGCAGCCTGCATCCAAGGCCACCCTGGGGTGCAGGAATCTCGAGGCTCTCTGGCAACAGGCAACAGGAGCAGTGCCACAGGTGTGGTCAGGAGGGCTGGGACAGGCCTGAGGCCACAGCCTCTGAGTGGCTGCTTGTGACCACCTTTTGAGGTGTGGCTGAATTCCAGGGATCATCTCCAGCCTGTACCTGCTCTGCCTCCTTGGGGGAAACACAGTATTTTCTGGGTATCCACTGCCAGGACCATGGAGATGCCCCAGCAAGATGCTGCTCCCTCCCCCCATTTCCCTAAAGGATGTGGACCATTCAATGAAAAGATCAACTGAAATTGATCGAGAGTACCTGGACGGGCAAGATATGGTTTCTCCCCACCTCTTGCCTTTCCCTTCCTGGAAATCCCCACTGCCCACAGCTGCATAGAAATGCTGGCAGGGCCTGTGCTGAGATCAGACAGTGAGGACAGCATGGTCAACAAGCCTACAGGCCGCCACCTCCCCAAAGCTGCGAAGCGCAGCCCTGCCTCCTCTCCTCCCCACTCCACACCTGGACATCCAGGGGCCGTCAGTGCCTGTCCTGTGGCCATGCACCCTGAGGCTGAGCAGACTGGTATGTGGCCAGTCTCTGGGGACAATGAGGACAGGGGAGTAGGTGGGCTGCTGTGCCCTCTTGGGTCACAGCTGAGATGGACGGTGCTCACTCCAGGAGTTAGGACCGACCTGGCAGCTGAGAAACTGACCGTGGCTTTCTTAGAGCACAGACGGGAAAGATGTCAGAGAGGAGCATGATGCCCTGCGCGTGGCCAGTTGGAACACAACTGAGGGGTCCACAGGTCACAAGGGGGTGGCACGCAGGGCCTGGCAGTCTCTGTACTTCATGGCCCCTCCCTCCCTTTCTTGCTTTCTTGGTTTCTCTCTCTCTTTCTCTCTCTCTCTTCCTTTCCTTCCTTTCTTTCTTTCCTTCCTTCTTTCCTTCCTTTCTTTCTTCAGAGGATTCAACACTGAGTCTTTGCACTGAGCTACACATTCAGTCTTTTTTATTTTTAATTCTGAGACAAGGTCTTGCTAAGTCTCTAAGTTGCCCCCCAGGGTAGGCTTGAACATGCACTGCTCCGGCCTCAGCCTCCCAGACTGCTGGGGTGACAGGCACGCACTGCCAGGGCCGGCTTGTTCCATTTCTTTCTGCCTGACACCATGGGCCTGTAGAAGGGAAGGTGTAGTTCTGAACCCTCTTGCGGGTGTTGGAGGCAGAGGTTGCACAGGGGGCCAGCTGTGACGACCCACATTGTCTACTTTTTGCAAGAGATCTTGAGCTCAGATACTTTTGAATTTGAGCTGTGGCTTTTTAAAAGTGGTGACCTTTCTCTCATCACACACACACACACACACACACACACACACACACACAGGGTGCACGCACATGTAGATAGTTTTCAATCATATATGTGGCATGAATGAAAACTGTGATAACATTTAAATTTTAAAAAATTATTACAGGGAATACACATTATTGTGAATTCTGCTCAAATACTGTATCCCCCCAAACACTTTCTGCAGCAGCTCTGGAGTCCCCTTTCCTGAGTGTCTTTGGCTGTGCTGTCCTGGCTGCCTCGATGTCCTCAATGGATTCCAAATGTTTCCCCTTCATAGTCATTTTGACTTTGGGGAAGAGCCAGAAGTTGCTTCGTGGGCTGAGGAAGAGCCAGGTCCGGTGAATGAGGTGGAGAGGACACAGAGCCATGTTTTTATGAACTGTCCTTCACTGGATGGCACTCGCCAGCAGCAGTCACTCTATATTTGATCACACCTCAAAATGGAAGTCCGTGGTCTTGATCCCTTAGATGGCTCTAGGCTGCCAGACAAACAGACACGCACACACACAGCCCCGGTCTCACAGATGGTGACAGGAACTGGCTCATGGACAGGACCCAGTGCTGTGGGCAGCTCGAGGCCACCTTGGCCAGCAGTAGGGGTGAGGAAAGGGGCAGTGCTCAGGGCCACTTCCTTAGCTCTCCACAGCAGCTCATGGACAGTCACAGGGACAGAGGTCCACAAGATGCTCCCGGAGGCCATGGACTATTCAGTGTCAGCCGGCCGGTTCCATTTTATGACTGAAATACTGACTGCCAAGTGACAGTGCAATGTAATAACCACAGTATTGTAATCACAGAACTGCTGGATTGTCTGCCTGTCAGGAGGACAGAATCACAGTCTCATCACCTGGGGCTCCCATCCGCCCCACCTGGCTCATCCTCAGCCCTCCTGGCTTTCAGGGTGACCTCCACTTCTGGAGGGCTCTGGGCAGGGGGCCAGGGCTGCCCAGGTTGACAGTCTCCCAGGGACAGTCCCCATGGCACCTCTTGCCCAGTGTAGCAGCTGCTGGCTTGGTGGCAGCCTGGTGTCTGCCTCTATCTGACTCTTGGGCTCCCCCATTGCCTGGCGATGTGCTGGCACCTTGGTGGGGCCCCCCCCTCTGTCTCCCGCCTGTTGCAGGTGTGCTCACTGGAGAGGTCAGTGTCACTCTGGAGCTGGGCGCCTGCTCCAGGGGCTGCCCTTGCCCATTTGGGCTGTCGAAGGAGGGTGCCTTGCTCCTGGCGCTGCCTGATCATTTTTCAGGTGACTTTCCCTGCGGTCCCAGGAGTGTTGTCTTTTTTTGCCATCTGAGAGAGGTTCAGGGCTCTGCCTGGGGGATGAGTGCAGGGAGGGTCACAAATGACAGGTGTTTCTGCAGCCACATGGTGACCAAACCTTCCTGCCATGAGCCTCAATGACAACAGAAGACCCTGAGCTCATGGGGACCTGTTGCTGTGTTAACCCTTGGCCTGCACAGGCTGAGATTTTTCTCAGAAATAATGATGGTGGTGGTAAACGCCTGTCATCTCAGTATCCTGGGAGGCTGAGGCAGGAGGATTACAAGTTCAAGTCCAGCCTGAGTAGCTTAGCAAGACCCCATAAAAAAAAAATAGTAAAAATGGCTGGAAAGCTCCACGTGAAGGCTCTGGGTTCACACAAAGTAAATAACAGAGAAAGACATGACGCTGGTAGCCGCGTCTTCTTGCCCGGCTCCCATGGCCACTCACAGGCAGCGGTCCAGGTGGCTGTTAGCGGGCGGGCAGAGCCTCACTTGGTCTCGGTGTGTGGCTCCACAGGCTGGTATCTGCAGTGGCCACCTAGGTTTTACTGCTCCAAGGCCGTGGGCGACGCCGTGAGTGGCTTGTGACCTGAGGCCCAGTTCTCCCTCAGAACTTTATGAGCCCTGAGATCTTGTAGAGATGGTGACAGTGACAATGAACGCATTACACAGCATCTCTGTAGCTGCTGGGTGCCAGGCATGGTGATCAGTGGCCAGTGGGACCTCACCCCGAGTCCTTCTTGGAGGCGAGCTCTGCGTCCTGACCACTCAGCACCCTGCAGCCAGGGCCTCAGAATGGTCTGAGCCCCAAGACTTGTGCTAAAGAGAAGCAGAGCCCTGCGTCTGAGCGTTTCTCCCTGCCAAGCACCAGGTGAGCAAGGAAGGCCAGTTGGGACCTGTCAGAGAGCCCTGCTCATACTATTGGCAACAGGGTGCAGCTGTACCCAGGACCTCAGCCGAGCCACTGTCTGGCCAGTGGGAGCCCAGCTCTGGGGCCTGATGCCCTGCATAGCAGTGACCTGAAGACGAGAGTCTGGTGACCTGCGCCTGCCTCCTTCACAACTCAGTTCTAACAGCATCACCTGGACTCAGAGTTCACCCCATGCCCTACCGTACACTAAGTCTCAGCTTCTAATCATAGTCTCTCCCAGTGACACCATCTTGTCCCCAGAGTGGTTTTTCATGAAGGTCCAATAATTACAACTCAGAAATGATGCTGGACCACACTTTCAACATTTTAGCCATGCATCTCAAGAGAAGTTAGGACTGCATGTTATAGTCCTGTGCTATGTGTTAAACACAAAGCAGTGTGCTACATGTGCTATGCTGTAGTCTGGTGCTATGTATTAACACACAGTCCAGGCTGTGTACTTTGGACTGAACTATAAAAGATCAGTCCTCTAGGTGTTGGAATAAAATTGTATTTTGCAGAACAAACTTGGATCCAGAGGAAGGTTTTTTTTTAAATTATCATGAATATTGCCATGGCCTCTGTGTATGTGCATGGGTGTGTGTGTGTGTGAGTGCATGGTGTGTGAGGACACAGCTTGTGCGTGCTGTGCTATGAACTGAAACACTCACTGAAGCCAGGACCCCAGGGCCTTTGGTCCCCACCCAAACTTAGAAGCAAGGTCTTTATGGTGTAGACAAAGGGTCCTGAGCTCATTAGTGGGGAACTTTAAGGAGGAGATGTGGACACAGAAGCACACTGAGAGGATGTCATGGGCACAGAGGGAAGCTTTGGGGGATGGCAGAACCAAGGAACCCCTGGAGGTGGTCAGCAAACCACAGGCTGAATTCTAGGCTCCACAGCTGTGAGATGACACGTTCCTACTTTTAAAACTGGTCCTGCCAATTCACTCACAATAGCGAGCTCTTAGAAGCAGCTGTGTGTCCATCAGCAGATGAATGGATAAAGAAAGGGTGGTATCTACATGCCATGGAGCACTGCTGTGCCATAAAGAAGTAACATAGAGCACTGCTCCACCATAAAGAAGCATTAGCCTGAGGCATTTGTAGGAATGGATGCACCTTGAGACCATAATGTTAAGTGAAATAAATCAAACACGCAAGCTTAACTATCACACAGTTTCTCTCATATGAAAACTCCAAATTATAAGTAAATGAAATAGAAAACAAAAAGATAGGAAGAAACACGTGCATCTTTGCAGATGGGAAGGCATGGGGGCTTGGCCGGCAGTGCGTGTGAGATGGACTCGCAGAGGTAAGGGACTTCAGAGTCTCTTGTATGCATGGCCGGAGATTAAGAGTGCCAACAGGGCCAAGGGTCCAGGTAGGGTCAAAGGAGCCGATTTGTCATTTAGATTGGTCCTGAGGTCGATCATTCAGCAGACCACCCTGACCTTCCTGCCCTTCCCTGTCCCCTACATGGCTTCCTGCCCAGACACTCTCCTCCTTTGATCCTAGTTTCCCAATTCTACCAATAAAAGGCCACAGAGGCTTCATTCAGTTCAGGGCTGTGCTCACCAGACAGTCACGCTGAAGGGGCTCAGGCCATGGTAGCGCCTCTGGGCCCTCTTGGAGTATGGATCAGACACTGACTCCAAGATCTCTCATCCTTGTCCATGCCATGGTCACTAACTGCAACAGGAAAGGGACTGAGAGGTGAAGGGGAGCGGGGGCTCGGGACGTGTTGTGTCTGTGTACCAACTCCTAATGAGAAACACGTTCATTGTGTACTACAAGCATGTACAAGAATAGATATACAGTGAAACTGTGGCTTGTGAGCATAATTCGTTCCAGAAACATGCTTGCAATCCAAAGTCCTTGTATGTCAAAGCAGATTTCTCCATGAGAAATAATGGAAACTCAGATGATTTGTTCCACTACCCCAAAATATTCATGTAAAAATGATCACCACTGTGATATAATACAAAGTAATAAGATAAAAAATATAAAGAAACATAAATTAATAGCCCTCACCTTTGAAAACCTTTGTGGCTGGTGTGAGGGAGACAAGAGAGAGGAGGGTTGCTGTACAGGACGACTTTCACTGTTGCAGTCATTGCTGTCTGTAGGCTCAATGGAGTCTTTCTCTTTTCGTGCAACTTCAGTAGGGAACCTATCCAGTGAGACTTGCCTTTGCCTCCTTGTGAGGATTTTGTGGAACTGTGACGTTCCACTGTCATTAAACAGATTCACCACTCGTGCTGCTATAGCCTTATTCGGGTGGTGCTTTCTACAGAATTTATCACTGTTTCCCATATTTTGCACATCTGCCTAACCTCATTTGAAATGAGGGATTCCCCCACCTTTTTCTCATCCTCCTCTGAAGACGAGATCTCCTGTATAACCTCTTGCCCTTGGTAGATGATCACCCACCATCCTGGAGCAAGAGAGAGAGTCAGAGAGGAAGGGACAGAGAGACAGAGACAGAGACAGAGACAGAGACAGAGACAGAGACAGAGACAGAGGTGGGGGAATGACTGACTCAGTTATGATCATGTGACACTTGGTGGCTGGTACTACTCGTATTGCGAGATGTCGCTTGTTTATCAAGTTAAAATTCATTAGAAATGTTTGCTCATCTTGTGGAACACTCATGGAGAAAGTTACTCGCAATCCAAGGTTTGGGAAAGTGTCCAAGAGATGGAGGGAGGAGGGAAGAGGAGAAGTAGATGAAAAAGAATTAAGATGCATCAACTCCTCATGATAAATGTACTCATTACATACTACAAACAGGCACCAGTAAATACAAAACTTTGTTTATTGTTCATTGGTGCTACTTTGTTGCAGGGGCCCTTGGAAATTAGTACAGATTTATAGGATACATACATGGACAATAGATTCAACAACCCACTTTGTATCCATGATCCTTACTTTAAATTTGCTTTCATTTATACATATACATATATAGGTATAGATAGATATAGATAGTCTTGTTGAAAATAAGCAGAAAATATCCATGTGAAAAACACATTCAGGCAAGCACATGTATAGTTGGATCTGGACAGATCAATGTCACTCCCCGTGAACACACCTGTGTAACCACTAGCTGAGTAAAGAAACAGAGTGACTGCATCTGAGGGCCACATCTTTGCTACACCCCATTACTGCATGGCCACCGTCCCAAGGGCAGCCCTACTCTTTTTCCTGCCAACCAGGATGAGTCACTGAGTCTGGAGTCTGAGGATGGGATGGTGCCCTGCTTGGCGCTTTGTGTCTGACACGGTTTGCTTACCACTGTGCACACCACCCACCCACCTGCGGGCCAGCTCTGGTCCATTTGCTGGTGGGTGGTGTGGCACCATACGGCCCACCACTGTGTCCCTGTGGATTCCCTTTACCGCTGGAGGATCTGGGGACTCCCATAATGAGCATTGCTGCAGGTGTCCGCGTGAGTCTCTAGCGCACATTTATAAGCACTTCGGGCGAGTGTGTGCAGAGTGAGCTGCTGAACTGAAGAATGTGCATAGCGGTTTTCAGAGAACACGCTCAACCCACTTCATGAGCTCCACATGTGCATCATGCCTGCAACATTCACAGGGGCCACCTGTGTCCCCTCTATCCCTCCATGCCCTCTCGCCTTCCTTCTCCCTATTTTGGTGTATATTCTTCTTTCCCTCCTGCTCTTCCTATTATGTATAACTGTAGCCCTTCCGGGAATATCTACTGCTCTTCTGCTCAGTTTTATTTGTGTTTTCCTGCTAACATCCTCATACACTTCCTAGCTACTTGGATAGACTCTTCTATAAAGTACCTTTTGGGGTTTGGGCTTTTTCAAAGTTCTTGTTAAGTTTTCTTACCGGTATGTAGAAATTCCCCATCTCTTCTGAGTCTGGGTCCCTTGTTAGACACATGGAATGCAGACAGATATCTTGCAAAATTTTATCCAAATTGTGGTATGCATTTTCACTTCTTAAATTGTGAACTTCATGGACAGAAGTTCTTAATTCTAATGGAGAAATCTTTATTTTGCCCTTTCTGGTAGCATTCTGTTTGAGGCATCTTTGCCTACCTCAAGGTCGTTAAGATTCTTTACATTTCCTGGCTAATCTTCAACTCATCTGGAATTTGCTTTTGTATGTGGTATGCAGTAAAGGTCAAAACGCATTTGTAAAACTGACATGCTATTATTTCTGTGGCATTTGTTGAAATATATATATATATATATATATATATATATATATATAATCCAGCTGGAGTACAGGTTTTCCAGTTTTCCTATTCCTTTTCAAGATCACCTTGGATATTCTTTTTCGTTTGTAATTTTATATTTTCAAAATCTCTGGTGGTATTTTGGTTAAGATGGTATTAAACGCATTGGTGAAATCACAGTGCTATCCAGCGCCTTGATCCATGAGCATCGAGTACTCCTTCATGTATTTAGACATTCTGCTGCTCTTTGTTGGGTTAGTACCTCCCAGATGTCTCTCTAACGCTGCTGTATTTTGCGCCTTGTTAAACACCATGTCCAATCTGTTTGTGCCTCGGCGGAGGGAATGTGGTACATGTTCACTGGTTGACTTTTGGCCGGTGGACTTACTAACTCGGCAATCATGTCAGTTTGTCAGGGCCCTCCTTTGGAATCATCTGTGAATAAGTACATGTGCCTTTCTCCCTGCCTAGTCCTCATATACTTTCTTTCCTTACAGTGGTGGTGAGGAACTCAGAGAGAACTGTCCAGACACATATGTTCTCATTACTGAGCGCAGGGAGAATTGCTGGCATATTTCACAATGAAACATAATAATCTGAGTAGGCTTCACTATGGGTCAGATTTATTAGATTAAGGAAACCTCTTTTTATTCCTAGTGAGTTTTTAAAGAATGACTTTGTACTGTACTGCATTTTATAACATTTTATTTGTATGTATTAAGAAGAGTTTTTTACATAGTAAATTGCTATTTACTTTTAATGCTAAATCAAATTTGCTTTCCAAGAATAAATCCCACCTTAGCTTGATGGATTATAGAGTTCATATATCAACTGATTTGATTTCATAAAATTTTGCTTAGAAAGTTTACCTCTGTGTGGAAGTGAGCAACCATAATCTTTCCTGTTGCTATCTTCCGCTCAGACTTTGGTATTATGATTTTGCTGATCTCATAAAACATTGTGTAGTACTCTCAGTATTTTGATGATCTAAACTAGTGTGTGTAAGATGAGTACTGTTGTTTTCCTTAAATGTTTAGAAAATTTTCTTAGTGAACCAACATACCTGGCTATGTGTGTGTGTTTGTGCGTATGTGTGTAAAAGGATTTTAATTAACAAAGTTATTTATGACATAAAGTCAGTCACATGTCCACTTTATTTTTGTCTGCCTTTTGCCAAACTGTTTTTTAAAGGAATTTACCCTTTTATGTAACATTTTAAATTTACTGGTATAATAATTATATGTACTATCTTTTGAAGTCTTTCAGTGTCTATAAGGTCTCCCATAATGCTCTTTTTTCTTCTTAATTTTGGTAAGATTTCCCTTTTTTCTGTAAGTCTCATATTCTCAGCGATTTAACCAATTTTATTAATTCTGTGAGAAAACCAGCTTTTAAAAGTATCTATTATCTGTTGTTTACTTGTTTTTATATTTCACTGATTTCTGCTTTTAACTCTAACTTTTTTCTATTTTTGCTAGATTTAAGAAATTTTGGTTTTCAACTCCTTGAGATATTTAGAGGTTATTTTGTATTTTGCTTTAGGTATATGTGTAGTGTACACACCTAATGGCATAAATTTCCTCTGAAGTCCTCTTTTCTCCTCACCTAAGAATTTTTATTGTGTTGTACTTTCAGTATCATTTAGTGAAAAATATTTTCTAATTCTTTTTGAGATTGTTCCCTTGACTTGTCAGTTTTCTTTAAGTGTCAGTTTTCTCTAATTTCCAATATCTGTAAGTTCCTAATTATAGTATTCATTGATCTAATTGATTTTCACCCAAGCTATACAGGACAATCTTCATGCTTTAATGTGTTGACATTTGTTGAGATGTGTTTTAAGATACTGCATAGCTGCAGTTTTGGTTTATTTTAAAAATTTATATTTTTCGATTGATGCTTGGTGAAAGCTTGCTTATTCTGGGTGTCATTAAAGGGCATCTGTGCTCCCTGACTTACCACGCTGGCTTCCTAGAGAACTGGACTCTCCTGAAGGTGCGGTGGCCAGCACTGCACGGTGCTGGGCAGGCCGAGACTGCTGGGCGGGCTCCTCCACTTGGGGCCACCAGTGACTGACAACAGACACCTGCTCCTCCTGCAGAGGAGTGCACAGCGTTCAGGGCCTTGGAAGTGCGCTTGTTTTCCTGCCAGGCCTCAAGACCTCCACCTTTACGTGCCTCTCCTGAGCTTTGGTCTGGGTGGCTCACTGTCACCAGAGGACTGCCAAGCTTGGGACCCAGGGCCCTTGCATTGGTCTGAACATTCACCTCTGAAGGTCACATTGCATTGAAATAAAGGACGGTCACACCCTCCATCCTTAGCTGCCTTCCAGCAGTGTCAAATGCTAGTGTGGTGAGGTCCAAGCCAATCATGATGGAACAAGAGGCCCCAGGACCAAGCCCTAGACTACATCCCTACCATGTGCCCGTGGTCACTGGGTAGGGTCTGGATCTGAACAAAGAACTGAGCAGGATACCCAAGGATAGCAGCAGGATCTGTGATTGATTTGAAAGGGAAACAAGACCCACCCACAAGGCAGAACGGCTGGGAGAGGAGCTCACCCTGAGGGGCTCAAGCCCTGGGGTTGGGGTGGATTGAGGTTTGGTCTGAGGGTGACTCCTGCATTGAACAGCTGGACTCATTTGCTCCCTCAAAGGTAGGTTGGACCTGTCAGGGCCTTTGGAGGAACCAACCAGGCATCTGAAGCCCTCAGGTGTTAAATCTGCAGAATCAGTGACCTGGTGATAGAGTGGGGTCACCCAGGGCTACAGAGGCCACTGGTGCAGGCCTGAGACCTGTGGTGTAGCAGCGCAGTGACCTGATTACCTCTTCCCATTGTTTAGACCTGGGCATCCTGGGCCTGGGCTCAGGTTTGGCTCAGGAGGTGGAGCCAGTCCCAGGAAAGGCTCCAAGGTGGCCCTCCTCTCGC
The DNA here is from genome assembly GCA_004027595.1 of Dinomys branickii. Classification (NCBI taxonomy): domain Eukaryota; kingdom Metazoa; phylum Chordata; class Mammalia; order Rodentia; family Dinomyidae; genus Dinomys; species Dinomys branickii. The sequence continues at coordinate 172,157 of PVLD010001886.1, read as the reverse complement.
CCTGCCTTCATTCCCAGCCCTTTCCTTGGTTACCTGAGGCCAGGTCCATCCCGGAAGTGGCTCTGGACCTCTCTTTCTTGTCCAGCTTTTCCTTAGCCCCCTCTAGACTCAGCAAGGCCCCGCCACACCCAGCCGCGCAGCGTGGCACAGCCATGCTATTCCTGACAAAGCCTCTTGTGTGGATGTGAACACTTGCTTTTCCTCCCCTTCTCTGAGCTTGCATCCAGTTTTGTTCCCATCATCCCAATCTCTCTCAATGTATGGTTCACACTTGTGACTGTCTCTCCCTGCCTTCCTGGAGAGACAGCTCCTGAACCGTGGGACCCTCTTATACCACTTCTGTGTCACCACCAGCATCTCACACTGATCTGCACAGCTCACCCTGACCCTGAACGTGACCTTGAACCCCACGAATCTGTTGCTTGTGACTTGTCAAATGTGTATGCTTCTTACATGCCCTCTTCAAGCAAAATGAGCTGCATTACAGTCAAGGCTTCTCAGTGTGACATTTTGTAAGTGAATTGAAAAGAAGATTCATTAAGAAAACCGTTAGCTCAGAGGTGGGAATAAACAAGATTAAGCCACCTCCACCTTGGGAGATCAGGGTCTCTACTCCCCACATGAAAGCAAGAACATGGTCAAGAGTGCTCCAGGCCCCCTTGCAGGGTCTGTGCTCTGTGGGGTCCAGAGACCAGCTCTCCTGTCTGAGTTCAAGTACCTTGGTTGCACCAAACGGGAGCAGGGGAAGCTCCTGCTGTCTCCCTGTGCTCGGTGAATTACAAGTGGGGGCGTGGAGCCTCGCCTATAGGCTGTGACTTCCAAATGATCTCGTGTGTCTCAGGGTCCCGGGAGGAATGGGGGTTCTAGTCATATCTGCCTGCACAGTTGTGGAAATGATCTGCCATGCACAAGGTCTCAGAGTAGAACTCTTGGCCAGGCTGTAGATATGATGGTGATCATTCTTACTCGAGTTTACCTGCCCTGGGTTTCCCACAGCAGTGCCAGAACTCTAACCCAGCATCACAGACACGAGCCCTCCTCTCCTCTGACTCGCCCATCTCCAGCTGAACATCGGCCCCTCTGAGCAGCACCCCAGGAAATCCTCTCAAGCAGCTTTTGTTGATCTTCCCAGGTGAACTTTAATCTTGGTTCGTTCATTGATTAACTGATTCATTCAACAAATGTTTATTGAGACAACGTGCCTGGCTTCATACAAAGTACCTCACTCAGTAAATGCATCCTGTACTCCTGACCTGTAATCTGTACCTTTGTAATGAGATAATGAACATTTAAAAGGCACTGCTGTCCTTTGTTTCACCAGCCATGTATTAAATTCCTACACTGTGACAGGCATTAGAGGTACACAGACAAAAAAGAGGGCCTACCCTGGGGACCTCACAGTCCAACAGCAGGATGAACTGTTTTAGAATCATATCTTCGGAGGTCGGAGTTATGTTCTTCGCGGGTTTTTTTGTTTTATTTTTCATTTTTGGTGCTGGGATTGACTCAGGACCTCACTCATGTTAGGAAAGTGCTCTAGCTTTTGAGCTACATTCCCAGCCCAAGTGTCTTACTTTACTACACAAATACATACACAGATAGATAAGTGGATGGACAGTCTGTATAAGGGTGTTGCTGAGACAGAACACTCAACACCTGCAATTTAAAGAGAAGGTTTACCTGGCTCACAGTTTCCAATGGGTTCAGTCCATGGTCAGCTGGGTTCAAGATAGAAACCACATGGCAGAGGGGCCTGGTGGAAGACAGCTGCTCAGTCATTCCATTTCAGCCATGTAGGAGAAGGAGAGAGAAAGCGAGGGACAGGGAGAGGGAGAGGGAGGGGAAGACGAGGATAAGGAAGAGGAACCAGGCCCAAGAACACTTCGTTCCAGGCCACACCCCAGTGACCACCTCCTGTAACCAGGCCCTTCCCGCTAACAGCCATAGACAAGCAGAAACTTGTCAGTGGATTAATCCACACCCGCATAGAGCTCCCATGATCCAGTCACCTCCCCAAAGCTCCAGTTCTGAACATGAGAGACTTCTGGGTGACCTTTCTGATCTAAACCATAACAAAATGTAAAATGAAAGGCCAATCCCTCCATGAGGCTCTCCTGTGAGCATGTGTGCCCCAGATAATCTCACCTGATGGGAAATGTGGGCTGTAGCTTCACTGGGCAAGAAGGGGTCATGCTCAGGGGGGTCGGGGGATGCCGCATGCATCTGCCCTGCTTTGAGATCCACCGCCAGCATCAGGACACTGAGACCTCCACACAAACCTACAGGAAACTTGTTTCATCCAACATTTTCTGCATTTGCATGGCTCTGGACACTTTTCCAGTGATATATAACACTGAAACAAAATTCTAAATTCTACCTATGACTGCAATTCTACTCAGCAAGGGCTTATTGTGTGTGTCTGTTGTATGGAGTGTGCTCACAATAGGCCTTTGAAGAGCACCTCTTCATGGATAACCATGTGGCCTTGGTAAATCTTCTATTTGTATAAAAATATCTGTGCACCTATGCAAGTCAGATGACCTGGAAATGTATTACCCACATTCTTAGTACTCTGTTTCCTCATTACCTAGAGGATAAACGCTAAGAGCTACTGTGGATACTGAGATACAGTCCCATAGTACTTAAGTCTAATTCTTAAAAAACATTTTCTATCTTTTCCTGAAAACGCAAGAAACTCTCACTCAGCTGCAATTAAACTTGATTGGTTAATAATCCAGCTGCAGATTGCCCCGTCTCCTTGTTTTAGTGCTCACTCCTCTCTCTCATTATGTCAGATGTGTGTGCTGGTTTGGGTTGAGCTCAGTAAGAGCTTAGAAGCCCGTGCTGAAAGACAGAATGAGTCTCGGAAGGAGGCTGAGGCCAACGGCCGATGTTCAGGCCGCTATACCGTGGGGCCGGCCTGTGCCAGGCTGGCCACCTGCTTCCCTGGCCAAAGTGTGCTCGGAGGCTCTGGTTGGACCCCCACCCAGTGGGGGCCATGGGGACCCTGAGGCCCTGCCCCTGCCCAGCCCTCTTGCCCTTCCTCCCAAGTGGACACTCAGGTGCCCTGGCCGGGGCTCCCGGAAGTGCTCAGCAGGGCAACACCCTCCTCTCAGCCTTGCCGCTCACAGCTTCTGCAGCTCCCCACCTGGGGCCTCCAGATGTTGATGTGCAATTCTGACAGGCCCAGGCTGCTGTGCCCCTGTAACTTCCCTGCCGTGGCACTGGCCGAGAGCACACCGCCCAGGCTGTGGCTCTGGGTTCTAGGGTGCCCTGCTGCTGGAATCCCAGCCCACTGTGATCAGGGTCCCTGGTTCCCATGTGACTCCAGGCCACTGCAAATCCACTTCCCCTGCCTGCGGCTGCCCTCGGCCCACATCCAAGACACTCTTGCTGCCTTAACACCCCACTGCCAGCCAGGCACGGCTGCAGTCGCAGCACTGAAAGGCTGAGGCAGGAAGAGGAAAAATTCTAATCCAAACACTCTAATCCAATTCTTGACTTAGCAAGATGATGTCTCAAAAAAATAAAAAAAGTAAGAAAGGGCTGAGGATATAGTAGAGGCTCTGGTTCAATTCCCAGTTCCGGGGACCTCAGTACCAGCTGCTGTCCTGACCTCTCCAATGTGGCTGAGTCCTGAGGACCAAATTGCTCTAAGCCTCCCCTACCCCCAGCCCCTCAGTGCCCCAGGGCTGTGCTGCGGCTCTACACCTGTCTTGAGAGGAGAGGGATGTTCCTGTCCCTCCCATCCCCCACTCCTTCCTCTTCTTCCTCCTCCTCCCCTCCCCTCCCCCGCTTGCCTCCTCCTGGTGAGAAAGCAACCCCCCCCAGATGCCCACCACAGGACCCGCCACGTGCACGGGTGCAGGATGGTCTCTGGGCACTGCCAGCATTGGAGGCCCTCCTTGCCCACTTACCACGCCCGGGGCACTGCTGCTTCTGAGACAGCTGGCTTCCCAACAGCCTCTCTGGACCCGTCCCCAACACCTTCGCTTCTCTGGTGGGGCCAGGTTCCTAAGGGATCCTCCAGGGTTCGCGCAGCACTCCTCCAGAAACTCAGCCCAGCTCCTACCAGCACCTGAACCTGACTCCCAACTCAGAGAGCACCCCTGTGCTGCAGGACCAGACTCCTCCCAGGTGCGCTCTTCTGCCTGTTTCCGATGGAGCCGTCAGCACCCCGCGTCACCCTCAGGTGCAGCCCAACCCCACCCAGCCCCCACTGCCCCCAAGGCCTGTGATCTGAGCTACCCACACTGACACCGACCTCACTGCCCCCGAAGGCCCACCCCTCTGCTGGCCCCACTGCCCACCCGCACCTCCTCCTAGGGCCTTTGGACCTGGCTGAGCTCTTCCAAACATCTCCTGAAGCGAGCCTAAGCCCCAGGTCCAGGCAAGGCTCAGGCTCCTCAGGCTGCGCAGCTGCCACGTGTGTCCCAGGCTCAGCTGCCAAGTTCGGGTCCCGGGTCAGGGACAATCAACACACCGTCCACTTGGATCGTCACTTCTGCCTTCACCGGGAGACACAGAACCATGTCTGAGCGAAGGCGGGGACAGGGAGAGAGACAGAGAGAGCGAGGGAGGGAGAGAAATAGGAGGAAAGGAGAGAAGGGGGGAGGGAGCAAGAGCAGAGCCAACGAGGCCTCCTCTCTTTCCAAAGGCAGCCTTTCCTATAATTTCCATAATGGATTTCTCTTCCATTGCAATTTAGCAAAGCTGAGAGCAAATACAAGAAGTCCAGTAAAACAGGGTCTTCCAGGAATCACGACGTGCCAGGGGATGCATTAACTTAACCGTCTGTATTAACAGAACGAGGGAGAGGCGCAGTGGTCTTCAGGAAGTGGCATAAAAGCGCACTTGTCCTCTGTAAGAGAAACCAAGGAAGCGGCGGGTGTGGAGGGCAAGGCCTGGCCTCGGTCCTCTGTGTCCTTATTTTCCTCAACTCTGCCTAAAGTCTGGCTTTGCCGATTTCCCAGCTTGGAAAGACGCTCACTGTGAATGGGGCTGAGTGGCTCTTTGGCAAGGGGACGCAGGTTGTTTGGAAAAGCAAGGCAGGAGAAGAAAGAGGACCCCTCGTGGGGGTCAGCCCGGTCACTGCGAGGCGCGGCGCGGAGGTCCGCATGTGGCTGCCTGCTGGGCTGCCTGGGTCCTTCGGACAGGGGGCGACATTGCTCTCAGAGCCTTGGTCGTGGCCCTGCCGCCCCGGTGACCAGCAGCGAGCTGAGGGTCCTTTGCGCCCGTCATTCCAAATCCACGCGGGCGTGTGTCAGGGGCTGCACACTTTCTAACCCGCAGATATTTGCTTCTGGGGCAAGGCTCATCTGGAGGAGCTGGGGGGACTCGGGGAGCAGGAAGAGACCACGAGGGTTGGGAGAGAGAGGAGGAAAGCAGAGGGGGAGCACGGGAGGCGGGGAGGAGGGCCTGGCCTCACCAACCCTGTCAGGGTCACACCAGAAGGGGTGCCCTGGAGCCGGCACGCTGGAAAGCTCTGGGGACCCACTGCTCCGCAAACCTAGAGAAGCCAGGCCCAGGTTCAGCAGGGAGCAGAGAAAGCCCGCACACATATAATCCTCCCCACCCTCACCCAGGAAGAAGGGGTGTGGTCGCGTTCCTGAGGATAAACCCGCACAAACAGGTCAAGAACAGAAGCTGCAACACTGAGAAATGAGCTAAAAAGAAGTTAAGAAAGGCCCGGGGATGTAGCTCAGTAGCGCAAGTGCCTACCTAACAAGTGCAAGGTTCTGAGTTTGATTCCTGATGCCAAATGTAAAAAAAGAATCAAGAAAATATTATTAGGGGATGAAGAATTAAGCTGTGTTATGTCCACTTCCACTGCCCAGACTGTACGTAGTCACTGTGCTCTGCAAACAAGGACTCATAAAAAAATAAGCTTGGCAAAGAAGACATTGAAGACCGACAAGATAGAATGAGTAAGCTGAGTAATACAGTGCAACAATTCAAATGTGGAAAAATGACTTTAGAAATAGGATCTAAATAGGAAGAAATACAGAAAGTCTTAGTAAAATTGTATACAGAGAAAACTTTTTTAAAAAATCAAATGGAGAATTTAAGAGAACATGAAAGAATTTAGATGAGAAAGAAGTTTCACGGTGTGTGTAATCAAATTTCCTAAAGAAGAAGCATTGAAATTATGAGTAAATCTTATAATTCAGTTGATATTTTGTGAAGTAGAAAGGTTTAAAGATTTAAGTGCACACTGAAATGGAATTCTGAATTCCCAAATATACAAAATTAGAAGGACGAAGCACATTCCCATGACACTGTTTTTTAAAAAGAGATAAAAAAAATGTCTTTTGGACATCTAGGTAAAGCAATTAGTCAATTCATAAAGGGAAGAAAGGTCAGATTGCCTTCAGAGTTCCCAACAGCGATGTGAATGGTACTTTTGACACAGGAAAAAAAAATTGGGGAAACAAATATTTTGTATTTCAGCAAATAATGGCTAAACACAAAAGTAGCAGACAGTTGCAAGCTTGAAACCTCTCAGTGAGCGCTGTTCTCTTCAGCCCTCACTTAGCAGTGTTCTCCAGAAAGAGCTCCAGACACCAAACAGACATGAGGACAGGGAAAGAAGACGCCAGAGAAGTAATCCCCCCAAACACCACTTGCTTTCTGGGAAGACACCACCCCTGCCCCCTGCAACTGGAAATAGGTCCCAGAGCTCCTGCAAAGCCACGTCAAGCCCCAAACACAGAAACGGTGACCATTGTCATTCCCTGAGCGTCCACCCCACCAGTGAGACCATGGTCCTCTGCAGAGAGGCATGGAGCTGTGAGCATTTGTGGATAAACACAGAAGTCACGCTGGGAGTGCCCGCCCACTAGAAGAAAGGGCACAGCTTGTAACAAACATCTTGAAAGTGGTGATTCAAAGTGACTCTGTTCTTTATAGGTTTTAAAATACTTTCAAGACATCCTCCCTGGCTGAATCCTTATTAGTTTCACACACTCCCAGAATGTCTTAGAGATGGATAAGGAAGAGGTCTTAGTGACTTTCTCATCACTGAGCTCTAATACCCAATATAACTTCAAGAATGCGAGGTTTATTTTGGTCACAGTCTGAGGAGGGGTTGGTCTATGGTCAGCTGGCTCCATGGTGGAAGGGTCTGGTGGAGGAGAGCTGCTTATAGCATGGCAGACAGAAGCAGAGAGCAAAGCAAAGAGCCAGAGGGAGACCCTTCCAGGTCACTCCCCATTGACCTCTTTTCCTGCAGACCCCACCTCCTGAGAGTAAATCAGCCTCAAGTACCATGGTCCAATGTTCCTCTCTTGTAGGACGTTCTTGATAAAAACCACAACAAGAGAAAACTTTTTTGTTTTTACAGTATTGGGGGTTGGGCCCAGGGCCTTCACACTCAACCACATCCCCAGCCCGTTTTAGATTTCTGTTTTGAGGCAGAATTTCACTAAATTGCTTAGGTTTGGCTTACACTTGGGATCCTCCTGCCTCAGCTTCCCAGGGTGCTATGATTACAGGCCTGCATTGGTTTATCTGGCTTCTGGGGAAAACTTCTAAAGTTCACAAGCAGTCACTGTAAGTGAGGAGTCCCTACAGTTAGTTGACTTTCCAACTCTGATCGTGTAACGTGAGTTTGAGGAAGTCTAACCTAGCCAACTCCCAGCATCAGGAATGAGGACACAGCGCCGCTAGCATTTCCACCCTGTGTCAGAATCCTGTCTCTGGGGCAGGGGATGCTGCCTGCAGCTGTTTTTCCTTCTGACTGCACAGGGGATGAAATGAATAATTGGAAGGAAGTTCCATTCAGGGAAATTCCTCTCTGTGGTGGGTTTTCAACACAGTTCAGGTGGCGACCTTGGTCGGGAAGCCCCTTAGCTTTGGGGATGGTGGGGCCTCTGCTGTCAGAGCAGCACCTGCCCTTGCTCCCCTTGGTGTGCATGGAGTGCTCGCTAAGGACAGCATCTTCCCCTGCCTCCCCCAGGGCCTGAGGTGGTCCAGTCCAGGTAGGAGTTTAGGGGAGGGTGAATGGGCAACCCGCCTGGTTGACTGTGTCAAAGCTCATAGAAACTGATGTCTGCAGGTGAGGAGGTATTTCATAAAGAGCCAGGCCATGCAGAGCATGGACAGCAGGCTCCCAGCTGAGCTCTGTGGGACTAGAAGACTACTGAGGTTCTGGGTGATGAGTCAGCCTCGCTGGACCCTCAGTCCAGAGTAAGAGCCACCCAATGGGTGGGGGTCTCCCATCCTGCTCGTCCTTCATCCTAAACCACTGTCAAGGCCCATCATGGATGAGCCAGGTTGGGGTGGAGGAGGACCCCACTCCCTAAGCAGTGAGCTATGAAGCTCCTCGAGCAGCCCAAGCGGAAGGGTCAGGCAATCTCTCCTGTAACTAAAAGGAAGTAGAACTGCGTGGGCTGAGTGTCCACTACACTGTGACATTTCTCCCCCACTTGGAAAGGTCCTGGGATTCAAGGCTTAGTCACCAGCACCGCTTCCCTCTGTGCTTGTGGCAGCTGCTTTGACAGCCTGGGAATGAGCGGTATAGATTCACAGTTATCTGACAGTCACCAGGCATCTTGCTTAACTTGCTTGTTGCTCAGTCAAAATACCCAATACCCAAAGTTAAAGGAGGAAGGGATTGTTTAGCTCACAGTCTGCAGAGATTTCGGTCCATGATTGGCTGGTCCAAGGCAGGACAGCTGGGCAGAGAGGAATCGCAGAGAAGAAACAGTCCATGGTAGGCAAGCAGCGGCGGTGGTGGCGGCAGCAGCAGCAGCAAAGAGCCTGCCCTCTCTCTCTCCCTTTTACCCCAGTCTATTGATTACTTGATGTCAGCAGTAAGCCTATTGATTGGTGCCATTCACATCCAGGGTGGGGCTCCCACTATCCACACCCCCAGTCCCAGCATTCCACATTCCTTTAATCCACATTCACACACCTTAATCCAGCCATCTTCAAAACTCCCCTCCTCTGGCCACATGAGGCTTTGAGAGGACATCTAGAAACAAGCCGCGCCACCATGGTTTCAGGCCACGTTCCCTGTCTCAAAAAGAAAAGTATATAAACAAATAAATAAAAAAACCAATAAAGTTAACAGTCATGGAAGCTGGTCACCAAGTAAGCTGCTTCAGCATAAAACTAAACAATACACTTTTTGGTATGAGTTATTTGATGTACTTTCTTGCAGGCAAGAAAAATTCAGAAAGAGGTGGGCACAGTGCCCCTTGCCTATAATCAAAGCTGCTCTGGAAGCTGAGGCAGGAGGGTCACAAGTTTAAGGCCAGTCTAGGCAACTTAACAAGACCTCGTCTTGAAATTTAAAAAATAAATAGAAAAGGTCTAGGGATATAATTTGGCCTGAGTTTGATCCTCCATAAAAAAGTTCTTTTATTCAAAAATAATAGTTTTCCATCTTTTAGTCCAGAAAATAGAAAAGACGTAACCAATGTACATGAGTTTAGCTATGGAATCCCCCTAGAAAGGGATATACTGAAGTAAATCTTTGCTTTTTCACACCAAAAACAGGGGTGTAATAAACAAGTAATATATTACCTCATTAGTGAGTAAACTTCAAAGTCTCGGAGGTGATTTTCCAAAAAGGGATTATATGGATTACAGGAAGGGAATGGCGCTGAGCCACACGCAGACGAGTTGACGAAGGTGTGGAAATTCCCCAGGCCTCCCACCCTGAAACTCTGGGAAAACAGTGAGCATAATGCACCCCAGGTCTACTCTCATTTTAATTTTTAAATATTGAAATTTTACTTATGAACATTGTTAGTGGTTCCCAAAGCACAGCAGTATAGTGACTTATTTTTGTTTTCAGGGGGAATTGAAAACGGAGAATAAAGAAATTATTTTTCATGAACACCCATGGAGAGGAAAAGGCCTGTAGGGCTGAGGTCAGGGTGAGGGTCAGAATTGGGGTCCAAGTTAGGGTTGGGGTTAGGCTCAAGGTCAGGGTCAGGGTCAAAGTTGGGCTCAGGGTAGGAGCTGGGGTCAGAGTTCACTGCTCCTTTCCAACCCCAGTGTCGTCACCTCGCTTCGGTGCTCTGTGACCCTCCCCAGGGCTTCGCTGGCCTCAGCCTCTGGGGTGCATGCTGATCATCTCCTTGAGCCCCCAGCATCCACGTGATAGCAGGTACTGCTCAGTCGAAGCTGCAAGCTGTGGCTTAGAGCCTCCATGCCACCCCGCCACCACCAGGCCAACCTTTGGGACAACACCCCACCCTATCCTGCCCTCTAGAAACGGGGTGCCGGCCCCATTCCTGCCTAATGAAAAGAAAATTTGCCCACAGAGTCCTGAACTTCCAGCCTGCATTCTTTTACGCATTTTCTAAATGTCCTTTGCAAAGCATGCATGTCCATATGGCACCCACTCCCCCACCTGCCCACAGAGGCCCCAGCTTTCCCACTCGCCTTGCTCGGGGGTCACTTCTGCTCAGGCTCTGCATTGGCCACTGTCACCTGCCAAGCACACAGCGGGGAAGGGAGTGGGACTCAGGCTCTGGGCCCTGGGTCAGGCAGGACACTGCAGTTTTCTCCAGGGCTTTAAGGTCTGCAGCAGGCGTGTGCGCTGTTTCCTCTCCTGCTGCTCGCTGGTGTCCCCATCTGTTCACCGTCAGGCCTGGTGGGCTTGGCCCGGGGCAGATGGGTGCAGGAAATGGCTTTAGTTGCTTATGTCCCTGAGCACTTGCACAAAGGAAAATCACCAATCAGATGTGGGGCTCCGGGCTGTTTGGGGACTGAGCTATCTCAATAAATGAAGTCATGGCCTATTGAATGTGCTCTGGTAGACCTGCGGCAGAAGCAGAGACCAGTAAACTTACACATGTGGGCCACCAGTATCCTCACAAATACAGCAAGCATTTCATTCTTTTGGAACAAGGTAACAGGGAAGAAAAGTGAAAGATCAAATTTAGTAGTTGTAGCAAACAGTTTTTTTTTTTTTACCACCTTCCTCCAAAGTCAACACTTTCTTCATTTAAAAAGTGAAGACAGATACTCAGACCTTGGGCACCCCCATGATGGGGTGTTAATCAGCAATGAAAGTGATGAAGTACCCAGCTTTGAGATGTGGGAGACCTGGATACACACGCAGCATGGAAGAAGCCCATTGGAGAAACTGCTGCTGTCGGATGCCAGCTCTGGGTGGCGCAGATAGCGGTAAATTGAGGGTGACAGAGAAACATCAGTGCTCACCAGGGCCTGGAGAGGGGTGGGAGGAATCGTCCAGGGCAGGAACACTTTCTGCAGGAAGTAGTGGCTACATGGACTGTACCAGAAAGCACAGTGCCAAGAGTGAGCCTGGCAAACCAGGGCTTCAGGTAATAATACCACATCAGCATTGACTCAGTCACTGTAACACACAGAACACAATAACAAGAAACCATGCTGAGGGAGGTAGAAATGTAGGGGGTGCTGCATACCTGCCACTCAGTCCTCCTCTACACTTAAACCTCTACTAAAATGTCAACCTGTTAGGGTTTCTAAAGTGAAGATGACTCTTGACCAGGTGGGGTGGTCAGAGCCACTGTGCTGTGTTTTACAGGGCATCGAGATGCTGTCCTGTACTGTGCTGTTTCCCAGGGCACAGCTGAGGACCTGCCGTGGTGACAGTGGCCACTGCAGTCACTTTTGCTTCCCTCACTGGGGTCTGGGCTGCTGGCCGAGCCCAATGCGAAGGTTTTATGTCCCTACCCCTTAGGGTGCCTGGGAGATTAGTTACTTTTCTGTTGCTGAGACAAAATATCTGACATCACAACATAAACAGGGTTTGGTTTCTGTTTCAGAGGTGTCAGGCTGAGGTCAGCTGCCTCTGAGATGGGAGCATCATGGTGGAAGGAAGCTATTTGCTCCACGGCAGACGGAAACAGAGCGAGTCGGAGAGCCAGAGCCAGTAAGATGAAGGCCTGGGGACAAGAATGCAGCCTTCCAGGTCACAGCCCAGGAAACGTCTCCTCCCACCAGGGCTAAGCTTGGGCCAGCACAGCCAGCCAGGAATCAGTGATGGACTCAGCTGCCCTGAGGGGAGCACCTGTCCTTTCCTGAGCTGCTCCTCACAGCGCTGGGGACTTCGGGGGTCCCTGACAGCTGGGGAGAGTATACTGTTCTTCTTAGCCACCATCCTAGAGAACCAGTTCTTTCTACATCCTCTATGTGGAGCAGCACATGGCTGTTTCCTTTCGCTTCAGATGCTTGGCTGGGAGGCGAGTGAATGAACATGTGAGGCTGTGATGTTTCTCGCATCTGCAGTGGGCCCAGGGCTATGCTCAGAGCCCCCACAGAATCCCTATGGGCCTTTGAGCCTGGCCAGGCCCTGTAACAGGCAGGGGAAGGATGTAGAATCTGTCCCATCCTCAGAGACTGGGTTAAAGGGACGAGCCCCAAACATGCTAAGTGCTGTGCAGAGAGGACTGGAGGTGGAGGCCTTGGGGGGGTACCCCAAGGGCCAGGAGCTGCTGGCTAGCAGGTGAGGAAGAGGAGAGAAAAGCCACCCCTGGCTCAGACAGTACCTGGGGTGGCAGCACCTCTCCCTGAGGTCCTCAAGGCACTGGGGAGTCGCCTCCTCTGGCTGCTACTGCAGTTGGGATGGCCATCAGCACCTCCATTCCTGGCAGCTGGGTCCCTGCTGGCCTTGTGGTAGCATTCAGCTTCCTATGGGGATCCAGGGCAGTCCCTCTAGCGTAAACCTGCTTTATGGTAGCTGCTGATGGCTCCAGTGCATCACGCTAGGTGCCTTCCAAAATGGACGACCCACTCTTCATGAGGCTTACAAAGCCACGGCCCTCTGAGGTTAAGCCCAGAGGGACTGCATTGCCCTGCCCAGGCTTTTCAGAAACAGGGGAGGAAGAACTGATGCAGGACCTCATGACATGTGAGCCCGAGGGCAGCACTCTGGGCCAAGGGCATGGTCCTCTGCTTGGAGATGGGCCTCTACCTTGTCATGCACACCCAGCAGGCCCAGCGTCCACTGGACTCTGCCCACACCACGTGCCTGCTCCTCCCTGCCCTACACAGCAAAGAGCACGGGCACAGGTCCTGTTTGCAGAATGTGGTGTTTCCCACATCCTCTGCAGTGTGATGCTGTGAGGTTTCCACCATCTCTGTGACCAGAAGTACCCTGTTGGGATTCCCAGTCACCTAGCAGGACCGTGAGCAGCCCCACAGTCAGGAAACTTCCCCTTCTGGCTCATTGCTTAGGCATCATCTGTGCTTTCTGATTCTTTTATTAGTTTTCAGTTTTCTTGATAGATCAATACAGAGTGTATCCTGATACCACTTTGGTTGTGTCCCCATAGCAGCAGCAAAAAAATACTTGGAAAAAATACCGATCCTGCGAGAGGATGGCATTGTCAAACATCTGAAGAGAGCCCATGGCGATGGCTCCTCCCCGCCTGCCCAGCAAAACAAAACTGACCGGAGTGGGAGTGCCAGGATTCAGAGTGTTACAACTATGCAAAAGGGAAATTCTGCTGAACCTTGCTCGCATGTGTGTGTGTGTGCACAGACACGTGCACGCACATGGAAACTTCCACACATGTGCTGATCCCAATGTCACTCATGTGATGTTTCCACTGCAAACTCCACACACTCCAGATGCAGTGAGTGCTCTGTGTGACATTCAGGAAGGGCCCCAGGCACAGGGGCACTGCTGTGGGCACCAGGGTTTGGGTTGTGGAGTGGTGGGATGTCAAGGCCACCACCCTGGTTCTCAGGGGGCTTCCGCAGAAGAGGAGGAGACAGGAGAGGAGGGCACAGCTGCTGCAGGGGGCCGTCGGGCCAGGAGAGCCTTCTGGACCAGGTGGCCGGCTGATCGCTGTCCTGCAGCCATGGGGAGTGTTCCGGAGGGACCTGCTCAGCACAGAGGGCCACAGCCACGCAGATGTGAGACTGAGCTAGGCCCTTGGTTGTGCTCTGTTCGGGCGCTGTGCAGTTCACCACCTTCCGCCTCTGACCAAGGCAGCTCCTGGGGCCCAGAGCAGGTTCCAGCCTTGCTGTGGTGAACACATCCACCCCGTGCACACTCTGCTCCCAGCCACCCCAGAGGCCTGTTCCCAGATGCTGTGTTTGCTGGTCATTCATCCATCCCACCGCCCTTGGGTTCTTGGAGGTGGGGTGTGGTTTCCCCAGCACATCCAAGCCGGGAGCCTGCACTGCCTCAGCGCTCAGGAAAAGGTTTGGTCGGTTATGGTGGCACTTGCCTGTAAGCCCAGCACCTGAGGCAGGAAGATTGCAGTGAGTTCAAGGCCAGCCTGGGCTACACAAGTAGATCCTGTCTCAAAAAAAAAAAAATTACCTTTGCAGAGGCTTTTAAAAGCTTAATTAGTTTATCGGTACATTTTAGATATACATAAGGACACTACTCCTCACTGGAGATGTGCACCTGCACATGGTATATCTTGATTTTTTCTCTCCCATTCCCCTTCCCTCCCTCCAGCCCCTCTCCCCTTCCTTATTTAAAAAAGTTTTGTTTACAGTTTCTCCTTCTGTTTTTCGTTTTCTTGTCCCTCCCTTTCCCAACCCCCCAGGTCCCCTTCCCATTTAAATATTTTCTTCCTATTTTACCATATCTGTTATACATTTTGGTCCTTATTTACATTTCGGTTTCTCACACTACAGGCAACAAGACATTTACAATGTGTGTCCAGTTTGTTTCACTTATGAGCATGATCTCAAGGTGCATCCATTTACCTAGAAATGTCTCAGGTTTATCCTTCTTTATGGCTGAGTAGTACTCCACTGAATAAAAAAGAACCCCACACCTTCTTTAGCCATTCATTAGTTAATGGGCATTCGGGCTGTTTTCAAGGTTTGGCTATTACAAACTGTGCCTCTATAAACACTGGTGTGCATATATTGCTGTGGTGTGATGCTTTTAATTCATTGGGAAGACAGCAAGAAGGGGAACAGCTGGATCAAGTGGCACTTACAGTCCTAGATTTTTGAGGAATCTCTCTAGAGACTTTTGAGAGGACCCAGTGCCTGGGAGCACTTGGCAGGACTCAGACGCCGAAGCCAGCGCTGCCTCGCCTTTGCTCTTAACCTCCCATTCTGACCTGCAGGAAGCAGGTCCTCAGACTGTGGCTCTGTTTCCCTCACTTTTTGGGTAATCCTCCTAGACATTCCACATGTTTTCTCTTGGACATGTCTTTGGATCCATAAGTATGTTTAGAAATGGCTTCCTGAACCTCCATGTGACCGATATGGCGCTCCGGGTTAGAAGAGGCGGCTGGCTCTGCAGATGCACTTGCATCTTGGCCCCTTTGTGCCAGCCTGGCTGGGGAGTGAGTGTTATCAGGAACTTAGCAGTGGTGAGAGCTGTGCCTGCCATGGCCCCCATTGTTCCGTGTTCATCAAGTGCTGGTAGTTCAGGTCAGTTTCTCCACACCAGTGTGAACCCATTCAGTGCACTCGCTTTTACCGTGGTCTCTCATGATGTCAAAAAGATGCTTTGTGGTTAGTACGTCTCCTGCTAAAACTGCTTCAGGGATGGGGAGCCTTTCCAAGCTTTCAGTGGTAACACACAGCCCACTGCTGCATACGTGTCATAGTTCACCACCACTGGCCTAAGGTATGCAAGGAAACATATCGTAGGAGAATGTTGAATGTCAGGGGAAAGAGCTGGCCAAACACCATTCAGTAAGAACTGTGTGCTAGAATCCCTATCACACTCATAGGAAAATTCATGATTTTCTGATAGGGAGGCTTATGAATGATTTTAGTTTTATGTTCCTCTGGATTAGGGGTTTTCTTGAATGAACAGCAATTTCTTTGTGTCCAGTGGGGAAAACCATTCAGAAAAATCCTTGGCGTCTGGTGATGTCATTGAGCCATTTCCGGTGGGGGATTTACTCAGGGAGGCTGGGGAGCCTCGTTCTTTTCAGGGCAAGAGGTCTGCATTGTGGTCAAGCTGTGGGGAAGGAGGTGGTGGGGACAGTGAAGCTGCAGAACATGCGACTGGGTCATCCCAGGATGAGGACAGGCGGGTGTGGCCAGTGTTGGCCCCAGACTTGGCAGGAATGGGAGGAGCCTAAGGGCTACTGACCTCTGATGGGTGGGGGAGCTACCAAAGGGCGTCTGTCACTTGGAAACGAACAGATCCAGGGAGCCCAGGGGTTCGAGGGAGCAATCACTGGGCCTTCCTTCTTTGGGTGGCTGCAAGTCACTTCCGGAGAGGTGCTGCATTCTGTCCTGAGGAAGGACTATGTGCAGGTGACAGACAAGATCCACAACTGAAGCTGATGGCTTCTCCAGCCCAGGGCACTTTGGGAAGGAGAATAGCACCGAGACTTCCTTACAAAAGACCCATACTGAAGCCTGTGAGACAGACAGTGTTCTTGTGATACAGATGGGGAATTTGAGGCTGTGCTAGAAAGAGGCAGAGTTGCGCGTCACACTTGGGCTCAGGGTCCATCCCCCACACCTCCCACCATCTTGAATCCACCCCTGGGAGAAGAGGGGCACGTGCGCTTGGCCCAGGTGATGGTGCCCCAGCGAGGAGGCAACTGGCTCGGCGGCGTTGGAGGGTCTCATCCTCGTGCGACTCTCTGATGGTCCTGTGCATCCGTGAGCGGGGCAGCTCAGGGACAGTGAGGTGTGCTTTTTGGCACCAGCCCCAGGAAGTCCATGATCAAAGTGGAGCCAGATTCTTATTCAGCGAGGGAGGATCCCAGAGAGACTGTGGTGCCTGTGCCGACCTCCAGGACCAGGAGGTCCGCGACGTGGAGCGTGGCCAGGGGCTGCCGTCGGCTACGCATGTCTCTGAGCTCACACCCAGCACGCCCTGATCACTGCCCCCGACCCCCTCCAATTGTCAGCATGGGGACAGCCAGAGTCAAAGGTCCACTCCCCATTGCATTGTAATTCTGAATACCCAGAGCCTTTGGAACAAGACAGAAATGGCAGGTCAAACACTTTCCACTCCTGTTTCTGGATCACGCTGTGTCGGAAACACATGGAGTAATTTCCCAAATGCTTGATGATGAATATTTTGAGGGTGTTGTAAGGGGATGAGCCTGTGAGCTGCCACAGACCAAGCGAGTGAACGCAGGCCGGCCTCTGTGTGGTGCACGGTGGCCTTTGTGTTCCCGTGACTCGTTTTTTTGGGCAAAGTCCTTCTGTTTGCAATCATTATCAATGTTTGGACAGAAGAATGCTCTAGGTGTGAAAATGTCAGCATGTCATGGGATTTCTTTTGTTTTGCCTTTGTTCTCTTGCACTGGAGGTTCAACTCAGGGCCTGAGCTGTACCCTGGGTCCTTATATAAAAGGTTTTAAATTTTGAGACAGTGTCTAAGTTGCTAAGTTGCCTCAGTGGGGCTCCCACTTGTGATCCTCCTGGCTCAGCCTTCTAGAGTGTTGAACTTACAGGTCCTGCATGGTTTTTATCTCACGGTAGAAATGGGAATCTCCATCACTGACTGGACCTGGAAATGCCTTTGTAAAGGCCTGAGGATTGTGAGAGGTGGCTGCTGACCATCGAGAAACAGCTTGGGCTTGGTGAGACTGGAAGAAGAGTAGGTGACGCCACTTGTGTTCCAAGACCCTTGAGCAGCCCTCGCACACCCGTGTCTAGCTGGAGGCCCAGGGAACCTCGGGAAGGACTTCAGATGGCCAGGGATGGTTTGGGTCCAGCTGTTAGGTGAGGTAAAGACTTTGCCTGCAGCTGAGACCACAGGTGTGTTACAGCCCAGTGTTCACTGTCCGCTTCCAGGAAGTGGACTGACGATGATGCTTGCTCTTGAGGGGCTCCGAGAACTTTGTAAGACAGTGGGTCTGACGTCCCTGAGGCCAGCACGGGAAGAGCTTCCAGCCAGTCTCAGGACCCACTCGCAGGAGCAGGGGATAGTGTGGCTATCTCTGGGCCAGAGGAGCGGGAGGACAGCAGCACCGGGGAGTGAAGGGAGAGTGGGGGGGGTGTGGGGAGGGGAAGGGGAGGAGGCCGGGGGCCCCCTGGAGAACGGCAAGAGGTGTGAGGCCAGATCCTGCTCTCGCCCATACTAAGCTTGGCCGGCAACACCATCTCCTTCAGAAAGTGCCAGTCACCTAGTGGCTCTTGCCAAGTGCTCTGTGTCACACAGCAAGCTCCTGTTCTCCAGTTTCCCCTTACCATGCTTCCTGTGTACGGTGTCTGCAGGGCCCAGGTTACAGCTGCTCATGCTCACCTGCAGTGGTCCAGGGAGATGGGCAGTTGTGTGAGCCTAGCCAGAAGGCCCAGGCTGGCAGCTGGAGAGCCCCACACTTGTACCCAGTGGCCCAATGAGGCTGCTGACCAGAGGGTTCCCAGGCAGCGCAGGGTGAAGCAGACACAGGAAGCAGCGTGTTCTGATTCTCAGATTCCAGGGGACAGTGCGAGGCAAGTCCCACCCTTCTCCAAGTGACCATTTTCTTTCCATATGTGGCCACTGGTATCCCAGGTGGGATGACTAGTGTCTGATGGATTCGTGAAATGTTGAGTGACCACATGATGCGTAAGCTGGAATACCATCTAATATCAATGCTACATGCTGCAGTTTGGGAACAAGAGGATACACATGAATGTTTTCAGAGTCCCAGTGAAGGTGAGTCTTCAAGGTTCATCCACATAGGAGTTTGTCCATGGCTTGGAGAGCATATGGGAGGAATTTTAGCCAAGGATCTGAACACTGGCAACCATAATGACAGCAGGTAACTTCGCAAAACTCTTACCATTGTTGATTAATCAACCCCAAGTGAAGCCTTGTACAGCTGAAAAAGTCCCTCACTTCAGAGCATGCAAGAAGGAGGCTCTTTATCTATTGCTCTTTAAGGGCCAGGGAGGGCTCAGAGGGCCAGCTGGCTTTGACGGCTGCCCAGAGCTTGACTTCTAGTGTCTGTACACCCCTTTGGTGAGCGGCTCCCTTTGCTGATGGCCGGTCAGTGTTTCCCCAGGGTCTTTTCTGGAGTTGGGGTACTGCGTGGAGTCTGAAGCCCCACAGGACAGTTTTGCTAAGAAATGGAATTGTGTGATCTGTTATCCAGGCACTGGGCCAGGTTTTTAATCTCATTTTAACGTCAGAGCTGTGCTCTTTAGCATTGCATGTGCCTGGGCTTCTGTTAAAAGCACAACCTCTGGCAGGATTCAGAGTAAACTGCGGTTTGCCGCTTTGTCCTGGGAGTGGGATGCCTGTTTGATGGTGATGGGGGGAAGTGTGTGTTTGGCCAAAATCACCCAAACAACCTGATTACAAATATGCTTTCCGTGATGAGGCCTAGGGTCTGTTTCCATTGCAGCAATGAACAAGGAAACCAAGCGGCAAGAGGCAAAAACGGCTTCATCTGAGATTTCAAAAGAGACAGAAAGGACCTGTGCCGGTGCAGATGGTCCTGGTGGGCCAAGGCTCAGAGGGCCATGGTGGTCTGGCCTGGGGATGGGAGCCACTAACCTCTTCATTCATTTCACAGAAAGACATCTGTGCTTCTGCCCCAGCTGCACTGGCCTTTCCTCACCCACTGGGTGTGGATTTTCCTGAGAAGACTGGTGTTTCCTGGCTGCTCACAGGAGCTGTTTACTCAGAATCTTGGTGAACTCGAGTCTCTGCTGCATTGCTTCCAAGGATCTGCACCTGCCGTGGCAGGGACAGTGCCTCTCCCCCGCCCCCCCCAGTGGAATTGGACCAGGGAAGAGCTTGGGCCCCATGGCTGGCACTGGCTGAATTCATTTCCACCATAAATGAAGGTAAATGTGCCGTGAGTTGGAGGACAAGCAGGTGGAACGTCTCCTGGAAACATTTTTGTAATCTCGGGATCCCAATCATTTAATGCTACCCCTACCTCTTGGTCACACAAACACATCATGCAATTATAGATATCATGTGTTCTTCTGGCTCTCAAATTATTTCTTTTCAGCTGATTCCATTCTGAAACAAAAGTCCCAGCCAGATCTCTAGTATTACATCAAAATGGCCCAGGTACAAAAAGCTGCTCTGACTACGGTAGGTGTTGCTGGGGGGCCAGCGTGGATCATTCCAGATGGTTCCAAGATACTCTCAGATCAAAATTTAGCCCTACAGAGGCTGCTGAAGTACTTTCCAGTGGTCCAGCTTATTTCTGGTATACTTTGGGGGCAATATTATGTCAACAAAAAACATTCAGTTTATGCTAAGGCTTCTTGTTTAAGAAGTAGAGAGAACTACATTTGAACTTTGAACACTTTTCATGACCACTTTTCATGGTCCAATTAAAATACCAGAAGGCAGAGGATTCACATTTATTCATCTAGACAAGCTGTTCTTCTAAGGGGAAGCCTTGTTTAAAGACACCAGTAACAGGTGGTTTTGTATGTATGCTGAGTCCAGCACCTCTCAGGGCCTGGGGTGAAGGCTCAGCCTCGTGCCATGGGCACCAGGGGACTCTGCTTCATCCCCAGAGTGGAGCTGCACCTGCCTTTCTTCTCTCTACCTCCATTTCTCCCCATCTGGGCTCAGAGTGAAGACGCAGGGCTGGCCAGGGAGATCTTCCGGACAGCACAGCCTTGGACAAGAGCTCACATAGAAGCTGGGCCAGCCCAGATCACACCATGTCAGACTCATGCTCCTGTCCTGGCTTGGATGTCATGTAGTTCCCTGGCGCACAACCTTTGAGGGGAGAAGTGAGTTAGAGGTCTGTCAGTGCCATTTTTGCAACTTCCTGCTAGTCTATAATTAATTATCTCAAAATATAATCACCGAAGCCCTGGAATCACTTTTCTAGCTGGGCCTTTGCCCTTGTCTTAGTCACTTTGCTTTTCAGTGGGACAAAATAAGGGACACCTGAAACCTCAAGGAGGAGAGCTCTATTGTGGCCCCCATTTCCATCCACAGTGGGCTCGCTCTACGGCAGAGGCGAGCTGCTCACCTCACGGTGGCCAGGAAGCAGGGAACAAAGGGAGGGGGTGAGGAGGAAGACAAACCCTTCCAGGCCGTGCCTCTAGTGACCCACTCTTCAACTGGACCCTGCCTCCAGCAGCAAGCCAGTTACGCCGCACCTCACCCAGTCACCTTGCAGACATGCACGGCTTCAGGGCCACTTTGCTCTAGACAGAGCAGTCCTCCTCTTCCTCTTTCTGGCTTTCTGGTCTCTGTGACAAGGGGTAGCAGCAGTCCACCAGCTCCAGGCTCCTAGGCCCAGGAAAGACTCCGGGGCCTTGAAGCTTCATGACCCTGCGTCTGCCTTTCCCTCTGCTCCTGCACATCAGTCACAGGGACAGGAGCTCGTCACCGGGGTGCATCCAGCCTGTGCAGCACAAACCTCTCAAGACACACTTTTGAACATTTTGGACAAGGAGCTCACAGAGACCCCAGCTTTCAAAGCACATGCTTCTCTGTACTTCTCAGTGTCACCTCCTGTCCCCGTCCTGACTGCAGACAGGGGCTCCGTGCCTGTGCTGCAGGCCTGAGAATTTTCCTCTGGAGTCTGTGCGGAGGTGCAGCTCCTTTCCCACCAGTAATAAAGGGTAGTGTGCCATGAGCAGCATCATAGGACCACAGGAAATCCCAGCTCGAATTATCCCACTGTCTCCCCAACAGGACGCCTTTGAAAACTATTAGCTTCTGGGGGTCCCATTTACTATAAGATTTATGATCATGGCACAAAACGCGCAAATGAAGTTTCTCCATCTGAGATGTGCAATGATGCATCTTAAACGGTGCTCTGATGTACAGCACCTGGATGTGCGCCGAGGACTCCACGGTGTGGATGCGCAGCCGCGCCGCCGCTGCCTCTGCCGGCACCATCGTTCTCACGACGGTCAGCTCTGCTCTTTCAGGAGGTCCTGTTGCTTTAAGAAAATGGCAAAACAATATTTTATAATCACCCCACACTGACTACAAATGAAGTGCATTTAATTTTTCCTCAGAATGTGAGTCAGTTATTAAAGAACTGAAAGCAAGAGGAAATAGCTAATCTGGTCTTTAAAGTCTGAAATTTAATTGACGGCAAGGCCACTGACTATCTTGGCAAACGACCATTTCATAATGAGAAAGTTCAATCTTGCGTTAGGAACAAGAGAGGCGAAACCCATCAGAAGCGATGTGCCATTTACACTGCTTTCCATGGAGACCTCTTAGAGAGAGCACCAGACCCACAGCTTTAGTAATTTGTGAATGTTTTAGGAGCATTCAAGCAAGTGAGTTTGGGGCCTGCTCCTCTCCCACATGGTGCAAGATGGCGTGGAGCCCACAAGGTCCAGAGAGCTGGGCGACTCTGATCGGGAGGCCCCTGACCCCCCACTGAGATGCCAAAGGTCAATCCCAAGCTAGCCTGTGTCACTGCCAGCAGTAGGTGCGACGCTGGGGGCTCGGGGCACCGGAAGACTCACTTTCAGCATAGGGCCTGGGCAGCACATTTTGAAAGATCTTCGCATTGTGAACAGCACTATTGGCAAGGCTGCCTGCAGCCCAAGAGAGGTGGTGCTGGAAGCTGGGCCTGCAGCTGGTCATGTGACTATAAAGTTATTAGAAAAAGCACACAAGGTAGTTGCCTGTGAACCTGACTCAAGACTAGTAGGTGAAGTTCACAGGAGCTCAGGGCACGCCTGCCCAGTGAACTTCAGGCAGTGATGGGTGATGGGCTATCAACAGATTTGCCATTTTTGACGCGTGTGTGGCTTGTCTGTCCTCTAAAATAGCTGACAGATTCTGTGCAGTGGTGTAGCTTCTGTGGTGCAGCGTAAACTCGTTCCTTATCTGAGATCATCTTTCTTATCTTTGAACTCTTGCTGCCCTGACCTTTCTTCAGATGCACCATACTTATGTTTCAAAGGGAATTTGCTCTCAGGCTAGCTACAAAGCCTGAGACCTGTTGCTTAATACACAGTGGTGAGCCTGTGTGGACCATCTGATGGAAGTGGAAGGCAGAACCTCAGACCTCCACCTAAGGTAGAATCCAGTGTCCTGAGACTAGAACTTTGGAGTCCACCACTACCCATCCATTTTCAGGAGTGGGATGGCCTTGTAAGGATCGCTTTTGTTAGGAAAAACAACATGGATTGTGGTATTTAAATCAAGTGAAGTACAACAGCTACTGGGGAAAAGAAAATCCAACAGATTTCACTGTTCTGTTCATAATATTATAATACCAGAGGATTTCAGTATGGCAGGTAAAATGCAGCAAATCCTAACCAGCACAGGTTTTAGTGACAAGCGGGTCTGTTCCATGAACACCAGAGCAATCACTACATGGATTCAATGCAGAAGGTATCCATTTGGCCTAATTACAGTATTTGGGAAATACAATTTTCAAAATTAAGAAAAAAATGTGTCATATATTTCTAATTAAAAGGACTATGCTTTTGCTCTGGTGTGACATTATTTACTTGATCATTCTGATTTAATTACTTTTGTCCTGTATATTATTCTGTATTTTTAAGGTGGTCACTTCTGGTGATTGTTCTGGTGTTGGTGAATCTTCATGTTCCGTAGCTGCAGGCAGATATGCACAACCTTGCCCTCCAACTTACCATTTCCGACTGTTTACTGTATAAAGATAATGCTCCTCTGTTCATGGTGTGGTATACTTCCTGGGCCTGTTTAGGACTCCACCTTTTAAAATATGTTCAACTGGTTACTTCTTACCGGTATCATTTCTTCCTACTCACATCGACAATAAAATAAATGTTTCTTAAATAAAAAAAGCAGCCAAGTTCTGGCAACATGGAAATGTTTGCCCACAGGTGTGCTTAATTTTTAAACTTGGGCTATAATTATACTTCATCTTCTACTACAAAACTCAGGCTGTAATGAATGCAGTTATCAGAGCAAACTTTTATTTAAAAATTAGTAATACTCAAACATAAACATCTTGAAGTGTTTAAATCTGTTTAAATAGTAATTATGGCCTAATAGCCAAACAAAAACAATTTATAAAACTGGATAGCTAGTCTTACAAATCTCATTAGATCTACATGGAGTCAGTTGGGTTATTTTGTTTGTTTGTTTTTGTTTTATTTTGTTTTTTTTTTTTAAACAGGGTCTCGCTATATAGTTCAGGCTGGTCTTGAGCTCACCATGTAGCCCAGGCTGGCCTCAAACTTGCAGCAATCTTCCTGCCTCAGCCTCCCAAGTGCTGGGATTATAGAGGTGTGCCACCATGCCTGGTTTTGGAGTCAATTGCTAAGATATCAATTTACCAATTAATTTTCAGATTTAAAAAGCATCCCTGTCATGTTAAGCCTAGGAAATGTTTATAATAACACAGAAACGTGACCACCATCATTCCAAGCTTTGACCTGACCACGGACCTACCCCTGGTATGGATACCGACTGTGCTTTTCTCCCTCTCCTTGCGGACACAGTGTGGTCAGGGCTCTGCTGGCTGTGTGGCAATTTCTATCCTGCAAACTCTGTGGCCTTGACTACCTCCTTCCATCTTCAGGACTTCAGTTCCCAGTCTGAGACTCTAATACATCACATGGAATCTAAACACAGCAGGGCCATTTTATGATGTCAGAAACTGTAGAGACCACTGTGCAGTGCAGTTTACCCTCATTCATCCTGTGCTGATCATAGTACAGGTTGCTATGTGTTACTGATACAAACACAGCTTATCAGATCTCTAAAACCAGCTCCTGCATGTGAAGAATGGAATCTGTCCAGCTTACGGAGTCACAGGAGCTCTGGCTTGTCCGGTACTTGCTGTGTGGGAGGCATTCAGCGGGGTTGTGCATTGACATTGGTCGTGTGCCTTCTTAGCATTCGTATCTCGCAGATGAAGGCACCAAGGACTTCAGAAGACAGACAGCCCCCTTGCTCGAGTAGCAGAACCGCACAGACATGGGCAGACTGAACCTGGCACATTTCTGCAACTGTAAGTTCCCTCCACCCTGGTGCACATTGGATGCTGCCTGCTGGGATCTCCTCATTTCAGAGGCAAAGCCATGCCCAGTCCTGCTTATGCCACATCATTCACCTCTGCAGTTTCACGCAGAGATAGATTCTGGATGCAGGGATGACCAGGTACATAATCCTCTGACTATGAGGTGAATCTGTCTTTGCTGAACAGCCTGCTTCTCTTTGGTTTGGAGAAACCTGCACGGTGTCTTGGATAAGAACTGCAGGGCCAATGTGTTTTTGGAAAAACTGGCTTCAGAGGAGTGAAACAACGTGATGACTTTAGGTTTTTTTGTCTGGACGCTGCTGTATTATTTCTAGAAGGCCCGGTGAAGTGCGTATTTCCAGCGCTGCAGTCTCCCCGCGACACCCTGTGCAGTGGTGTGGCTTCTGCGGTGCAGCGTAAACTCATTGTCGTTACAATCACCATGCCTAACCCTCAGCCTTCTGATTGCAACGCTTCCACATCTTCAAATAAATCCTGTTATTAAAGTTACTTCCACACAGAGTGCTGTTTGGAAGAAGTGATCATTCCGAATCATTTTTAAACCACATCCTTTATTTATTCTGTTGAATATATTTACTTCAAATAGTCCACAAGAGATGAAGAAACTTCCCTACAGGAATCCACTTATCCTGGCAAAACTTCAATGTGGTATAATTTTGCAGATGCTCACTGTTCTCCTTTTTCCAAGTTCTATTTCCAGACTAAAATTTGACCAGTGAGAATTTACTGACATGATGTATAATTTAGAGAGCTGCAGAAATGTTTTAAAACGTTGTTAATAAGAAGAATATTGTCTCCAGGATGCTGAGCTTAAAAAATTAATACATACTTCAAGAAAGCACCTGGAGATGCATGACTATCTGACATAGCCATAGAAGGTACCAAGAAAGCTGCCCGCTATATTGATTTCAATAATTAAAACTACAGCAGCAAACACCACCACTGAAAAACAAACGTCAGCTCTCTGTGCTGTTCCTCGTCACCAGTGTCACATACTTCCTAAGACTTTTCAACAGCTCAGTGTCTTTTCTAGTTTTTAAAAATAAACTCTACCACTTCTTTTACCTCTGAAGAAAATCATGTCTTCTAACTTGATCTCTCACCATTTATGTTTTATTGTTTTTCTTTCTGAAGTGTTTGGCAGCTATCCCTAATTTATGGCTCATTACAACATTTTGTACAGAAATAGAGACCAGTATTTTTTTTTTTCAAGGAGACCTGTCGTCTAAAATAGCTGACAGATTCTGAAAACATGTTTGGAAGGAGTTGTTTCGGGCATTGATTGATTAGGCAGTTATCAAATGAAAGAAAGCAACTATGCTCTCAGGAACCAGAGTATTCTCGAACACTCGGACATGGAATTCACATTCTAACCATGGGCAGCATACTGCAGGGGATGGAAATAATGTACAAACATATTCCACTGCCTGCTAGAAGGTGACCAATGTTACGAGAAATCAAGTGGGAGAGGTAGAAGGCGTAGAGGTGATTCCACGCCATCAAGGCCCTAGGAGAGATGGAGGCAAAGACTTTGAGAGTGTCCAGGTGAGGATGTGGCCCCTGGGAACCTAGAGGTCCCAAGGAGCTGGTTCATGAATCACAGAATTACATGAGCTGATGAAAGAGAAAGCACAGGGCCAGATGCTGTCAGTCCTCGTGGCACCGGGGAGCCCTGGCCATTTTGCCTGGCGTGAGACAGGGCCCGTGTGGTTGTCTAGGAGGAAGTCTCCTTCACAGAGGGAACCAAAGGTTGCAGTTTTCTGGTGTAGCTCAAACGGGGCTTTCCAAAAGGAAAGTCCAGGCTCTTGTAGTGGTACCCGAGGCTGAGACTGTGCTTTCCAAGAGGACTTTGCCAGTGCCGGCAGGATAGGAGGAGACCTGAGGGTGAGGACTGCTCAGGGTAGTTTGTTTTTTAGAGCTGACTTTAAAAATCAAGCAACCTTAGAAGGAAAAGTCACCATAAGCCTTGTTTCTATGTTCTACTTAAACCTTTCCTCCATTGACACAAAAGTGCATCATAAGGGAAGGAACGCTGCAATTGCTGTTTGTCTTTAAGTAGTTTGGACAAGGCAGAGGTTTGGACTGTCGCTGGGAGGACCCTGTGTCCCTTGCAGTGATTTGCATGACAGTCAGGTGCCAGGTGCTGGGTGATGATTTATGGACAACACGTTCCATCAGCTGTCATGCACGTAAAGAAGAGTATCAGTCATCTGTGGGAAAACCCGCCCTGCCGGCCGCAGCATCATACAATTCTGCCGCTTCAGGGAGCTGCTTGGGAGAGACTGAGACGGCCCCAGCCGGCTGGGCTTGTTATTCGCCCTCACGAGGCTGTGTGTTCTCCTGAGCAATTCATCTAGTTTTTAAATGTTACCATATCCATAATACTTCCCCTGCCCCTCTTCTCAGACTCTTGCAGGTGTGGACACCTAGAGCAGAGATCAAAGCGGACAAGGGACCTAGAACCTCAAAGGACGCCGTGTCGAGTTTCTGTGCTCCAGCATCTGGCTCCTCTGTAAGCCGTACTCTCAGCCCTTTTGCCAGTCTCCAGGCCAAAGGCAAATGTCACTGTGCTGACCTTCTCACTCCAGTGGACAGCATGCTTCCATGCCATGTGCTCTGGGGCCTGCTGGTCCCCTCACAGACGAAGCAGGCACTGAGTGTGACAGGCTTGGTGCCTGAGTTGCCCTCTGCAGGGATGGTGGGCTTGGGGTGAAGGCAGACCCGAACGTAGCCGGAGAGTCCTCCGGACTGATGTGGGCATGTGGCCAGAAAGAGTAGAGGCTCTCGGTACCTTCAGGTTGCTGACCCAACAACAGCTGTCCTGGGCCAACAGCTCCTTCCCACCACATGGCCGCCAAAGGACACGGAACTCCAAAAAGACTGGACAGAAACAGGCTGAGAAATAAAGGTGGTCATGGTGCTGGGAGCCAAGAGGGGACATGGGACCCGGGTTTCCACTCTGAACCCCATGGGACCCCAGTCCTCTTGGCAGCAGCTCAGCTGGGTGCTGAATGTGGCCAGCCCCATGCTCTCAGGACTGAAACCTCATTCCCATGTCCCTGGGGAAGGAAGTCCTATTTCCTGCTCTGCCTGCAGGAGGTGGGGGTTGGGCTGTCCCTTGTCCCTTGTGGTCTACCCCATGCTGGGAGGAGAAGGGAAGAAAGTCCTCTCCAACTGCACTTAAAGTTTGGCTGCTTTTTGCTTCTGCTTGGCAAAAGACTGGGTGCCAGAAGTGTCCCCAGATGGGTCCCCAGGGTCCCCTGCTGGCTGGGACCCCTTCCCCTTGAGGATGACTGAGCAGTCCAGCCTTGTGTCATATAGTCAGCAGGAAAGCAACATCCTGGCCCCAACACCATTTAGCAAGGACAGTTTCTCCACTGCTGTCCTAAGCCTGTCCTGGATTCTAGCAAGAGTCAGCCAGCGCACGTCCTTCTGTTCAGCTTCCCCCTTCAGGCCGGGGCAGCCCTCTGCTCCACATCTGGGAGCTCCGGGATGTGTCATCTGACTCCGCGGGGTCTTGTGAGATGGTGGAGCTCAGCACGTCTCCTCTTGGTTAGCACTCCCGAGCAGGGAACAATGCTGACTGTACACGGCACCCGCACAGCACTCAGAGTTGTAAATAACGCAGAGAGGATTTAACGCCCTCGGAAGTCAGCCATGGTGCTGCTCCATTATAATTCCAGCACTCAGGAGGCAGAGACAGGACTGCAGAGTTTAAGGCCAGCTTGCTTTATGGAGAGGTCGAGGCCAGCCTGAAGTACATAGTGAGACCCTGTCTCGTCCCTTCCCAGGTAAAATAAAGCACACAGGGACCCACCCAGTTTATATGCGTAACTTTGCCATTTAATGTCAGAGACTTCTGTACCCCTGGACTTGGGTCCCTGCAGGGTGTGGGGAGGCCTGCTGGAACCAATGACCCGCAGACACTGAGGGTGCCTGCGGGGTCCCCTCCTGCTCTGCTCCTGGATGTACATTCCATGGGGGAACAGATCCACGAACTCACGCCAGATGTGTGATTCCTAGGAAGCGCGCTTCCCAGACGAGGCCTTTGATGCTCTCCGCTTCCTTTCCTGTGCCCGGCCAGGGCTGGGTGGTCTCAGAAGTGCCTTGCCCACTTTGCCCAAGTCCTGTGGCCCCTCCCCTTAGGAGGAGGACAAGCCTGCTCCCTGCACCCGGCTGAGTCTCCGAGGCTCAAGGGGTTTCAAGCCAGCACCCCTGCTGTTAGTTCTGGTTCCCTGGGACACAGAAGGGAGCAAGGAGCCCTGGGCCATGGCCTCCAGGCCTGTGCTTTGTGGGTGCCCCTCTCCTGGAGGACTGTAAATGCCAGATTTCTGGCCACTGTCTCGGGTTCCCCTCATGGCTTGGCTTCCCCTAGGAAATGGTGCTGCTTACACAGAGCTCCTGGGCTGCTGTCCTCCTGCTCCTGGGAACAGGCGTGTGCAAGAGCGTGAGCGAGGCCATGCGGGGTCCACGTCCAGGGCACGCTGCCTCCTGCCTATAGGCTGGGGCTCACAGGTGCTTCGGTCGGCAACACGTGCAGAGGGGCGGCCCAGAGCCAAGGTGTCTGTTCCACCTGCAGGCCGAGAAACCGGGCCAGCACAGCCTCCCTGCTGCCCAGCCACACACACCCCTGTATCCTACCCTCATTTGGCTCTGGCACTTCTTTGGGGGGCTCAGTGGTTGTGTGTAAACTTGGTGTGGCTGTAAGTGGCCTCCCCAGTGTGCATGTTCTTACAGCTGAAGGCATGAGCCACTGTCCTGTCCTGCATCTCCGGCCGGGTTGCCCAGGCTGCTTTCCTTGTCGTCTTAGTGCTGATGCTCAGAGCAGGAGTTGGGGGAGGGCTTCCATGGAGAGAGGACGGAGTGACACGCCCATCCTTGGGGCCACCGAGTCTGGGTCCCGCTCCGTGGACAGCAGCAGCTGCTGGTGCTCAGAGCTTGGATCTGTGGGTTCTTCAGGGATTAGAAACCACTTCTTCAAATACAATCCAAAAGATACAATAGATGTTGTGAAAGGGAAAGTAACTGCTCAAAAGGAAGGAACAACTGGGATGAGGAAAAGGAGAAAAGAAAGAAAGAAGGAGGGGAAAAAATATATATATATGTATAATACATATACACAAGATAGCTAAGATAATTGTACTGCTAATTTCTATTGAAAGGAACAGTTAATGTTTAATTTTTTGATCAATTTTGCATGCCTATAGCTGGTAATCTGAACAACTGCTTTGAAGATAACAATATGCAATATAACAACCATTGTTGATTTCCTGTCATCTTGTTTTAAAATTCTGTGTCATTTTTAATGTCCTTTTTATTTTTTATTCTCTTAAAAAAAAGAAACCACTTCTCTAAGTTGATCATTCTGCTTTCACTTTCTGGCTGGTAAGGACCCCTTTTTCCTCCTCAGATCGTACGTGATTCTTTCATTCACTAATATTTCAAGAGAGTGAACTTGTTTGTTAACCTCAGGAAAACACGAGTTAGGTTTCGATTTTTGGCAAATGGGAAGGGCGCCAAGAGAAGGAGGGAGAGGGATGGGACCTGAGAAGCACGCAGGTGCGTTAGGTCCGTGGCCAACTCCCAAGGGTGCATGTATCATCATGTACTATAAGCACAGACTGATACCACTTAAAAACTCCTTAGTAAAATAATGTAAACACTCTCAGGGGAAAAAGAACATCACAGCGAACACAGTGCCAAAACCTGCATGCTGGGCCCCGTCTTTGTGCTCCCTTGTATACCGGGGCAGATTTGTCCTGCAGGCACCCATCCCTGACACGGGATTTCTGAGCAGCTACGACAGCAGGTGAAAACCCTGTGCGCCTGTGCCGCCCAAGGATCATGGGGGCACCTGCCAGCTGCCCCTGGGTTTGCAGACAAAGAACAATGTCTGAAGAATGTGCACCCAGGGCCAGGTTTGCTGGGAACTCTGAGGCCAGCAGTTCCGCCTGTGGCCGAGGCTGAGGCGAGGACCCTGTGGGGCCATTCTCTGGGGCCCAGGTGCAGCCTGGTCGGGGCTGTGCACGGTTCCTGCCGGGAGGGTCCCCCACCAGCCTTTGGCCACCTGCGGGGCGGAGGCTTGGGGAAGCCCACGTGGGGAACGCTTGAGGCTCCTGGGTGCCGCTCAACGGAGACAGCCAGGACCATTCTCTGCCGTCTCCTTCTGACACTAGGCCCCACAGTTCCAGTTTCTTCCTTTCCAGCACAGACTCACGTCAGCAACTTGCCAGGGGGCTTCCAGACTGTAACCTTGGCCTGGTGCTAAGTTCTTGATCCCTCTTTTTCTACAGCTTCCAGCTTCGTGGGCAGAGAGCTACTGGAGAGAGCTGCTGGATCCTCCTGCTTGCTGGCACACAACCAGCCACTGTGCGTGCTCCTGCCTCAGATCCTATGAGCCACCTATGAAAACCCCTGCGTAACTGTGCACAGATTTCCTGTTGTTCAGTTCCTCTCCAGAACCCTGAGCGACACACTGGAGCAGCAGACCAGCCAACAGAACAGCGGCCGCTCGGAGCCTCTGCTGGGCTGACGGCAGGGGGCCCAGTCTCCCTCCATGGCTGGAGGGACAGAAGTGTGTAAATTGGCAAGCACAGTCACGTGTGCTGTGGTCCTAAGGGCCAATGTCTCTGCAGCCTGCAGTCCAGCAGGCCCCAAAGCTTCCCAGCCACTCCTGACACAGGAATGAGTTCTGTTCTGGCCACTGTGCCCCTGTTACGTTTGTGCAGTGTGGAGGGATCCTGCCTGCTGAGGAGCAAGGGACTGAGCACAGCCCCCTCCTCAAGGATGTGACATCGCAGAAGGGAGCACAAGGAACGAGGACGCTCTACCCAGGGTGCCATCACTGCTGTTGTGCTGAGGAGGAGGCGGGCAGCGAGGAACCCTAAGCTGGGAGCACACAGTTAGGGCGCAGCAGGGCCAGGGTGTGGCACCGAGCTCTGCCCGTCCTCTGCTGCGCCAGGGCTGGGCCGGGGCTTATGCGGCCGTCGAATGAGGCTGTGACAAAGGGTGAGCTGCACATCTGTCAACCTTCTGCAGTGAGCCATGCCCATGGGCAGCAGGATCCAGGGTAAGAGGCTCCTGGAGGAAGACACTGCCCGTGGGGCACCAAGATTTAGCTCCAGATACTCAAGTGCTTGGCCTGGACAGTGCTTGACCCCTGACCTGCAAACCTTAAACTGTAAGCCCAGCAACCTCGGTGGGCAGGGTCAGGACATTGGATAATTCCAGAGAGGTGGCAAGACTGGGGATGGCTCCAGTAGACCTGGGAGAGGACGGCACCCGGTAGCACCAGGATAAGGAAACCACTTGTTTTCTGGGGAGGGAACCTATAGTGGGCTCAGGGGTGGCGGCTGCAGGCTGGGGAAGCAGAGCTAGCAGAAGAGGTGACCATTGCCAGCTGACAGGAGGACGTCCCTGAAGAAAACAAACCCCCAGGGATATACACGTACATGTACATGATTATGCACGGATATAGGACCAAACTCAGCTGGGGGGCTGGACATTCTGGGCAGAGGGGAAACTTGGAGCCCGGCAAAGAGTAGCTGCCATTCTTGTGGTCCTGTCTTTAATTCCCGTTGTGCTGAGCTAAGGAAATGCTATAGGTGCCCAGAGAAGAAAGAGAACATGAAAAAGAATAATGTTACCTAACTCACTGAGAGATAAGAGGGAAAGGGAGAGTGGGAAACTGGGACGAATTCCTCTGCAGCTGCCCTGGGCTCTGGCCAGGGTGTTTGTGTGACTTCATTACATAACCTAAAGTTTGGGAAGCACTCAGTAAGTGGGGACTCAAGCTGAAGTCGTCGTAGTTTTACAGGCTCACAAAGACGTGTGCCGTGGTGGTGCCATCGGTGATGTAATTTTTATTACTATCCATTTGCGGTAAATGAGGGTTGAATTCGTCATGGGAAATGGCACATGTGGGTAACACATCGTAACTTTGCTATGTCTCCTTCCCCTCCCTGCTTGGTCCCCTTCCCATTTGCAGAGAGAAGCATCTTCCTGTTTCCTATTCTCTATCTTTTACTTTGGCCTCTAATTTATTTAGGAGAAACCGTATGAAATTCAAACTTGTGTGCCTGATTTACTTCACCTAATGTTATAGTCTCCAGGTGCGTCCATTTCCCTAAAAACGACTGAAGCTTATCTTCTTTATGAACTCATAGTACTCACTGTGTGTGAATGCTGCTTTTCCTACCTGCTCGTCTGCTGCTGGACATAGAGGTCACTTCCAAGAGCCGCTGTTGAGTTGTGCTGCCGTAATTTTGGGTGTGCATGGACGGCTGTAATGTGATGTCTTTAACTCCTTTGGAAAGACACGTAGAAGGAGAACAGCTGGATAAAATGGAGTTTCTAGTTTTAATTTTTGAGGCATCTCTATGCTGATTTTTGTAACTTTCTGTGTTTGACCCATTCGGTCATTACCTGGGCCTCCGTGAGCAGTCACACTGCTGAGTGCAGGGAGCGAGTTCCAGGGACGGGGTGTGTGGGGAACACCCCTGGGACAGCACAGGCCCCATGCAGTCCTGAGCCACCCGGAAGCCAATGGGAAAAGGGCCTCTCAGAGTGAGAGTCTGTCACAGGGTGGACTCTGTCAGCAGGACAGGGAAACTTTCTGCCCTGCATTTGTCTTTTCACATTACAAAACACCATTTCCACGGCAAACGTCCTCCGTGCACGCACAGCTGGTCGAGGAAGTGCGCCACCCTTCAGCGCTCTGTACTTCTCAAAGTTTAGCTAACTCTGTGGAACACTTTTATTTAGTTTTGCTAGCTGTCTTTTGATAGTGTAACCATCGATGCCATCCAAGGAATAGATACAAGGTAGTTGTGTAACAAAACTAAGGGATGAATCCTTCAACAGTTTTCTACATTGATTTCAAATATTTTCAAGCTTCCATTTCCCCTCTTTAAGGAAAATGAACGAAGTCTACATTCTGCAGGGATGTTGAGGGCTGCCGGGAGGACAGAGGCTCACACAGGCAGAAGCTGCACCAGCTGCACCATGCTCAGAGCCTGGTACCAAGAGGAATTGCCCTGTGGGGAGAGAGAAGGCGGCTCTGAGAACGACGTTCCACAGGGAGAGTTGCAAATGGGTGAGGAGGGCACCGCCCAGCAGGACACAGGCGAAGTGGGGGTCAGAGGCACTCATGCAGCACCCTGACCACAAGGTCACTGGAAAGTTAAAGATCAACCAGGTCAGACTGATTTCAGAAATGCAGATTTCATTTAGTATTTGAAAATGAATTAATCTCGTTTTGTGCTGCAAACATGTAGTAAGAATTAAATTAAACCTTATAAAGAGAAAATGAACTCACAGTTTACCATACTTTTAAATTAAGCTAAGAAAGCAGATGACCTCATAGGCAAAAAAAGTTTGATAAATTTGATAAGTTCTTTTTCGAAACAGGATCTCACTATGTAGTTCCGGCTGGCAGCAAGCTCTAGCTGGCAGCAAACTCCTTTCTCAGCCTCCCCAGTGCTGGGATTACCAGGCATGCTTCACCATGGCCAGCAAATTTGATAAACTGTGAAGCCACTTAGTTTAAGGTCATTAACATATGGACATGGAGAAGAAGTTCATTGTGTGTGTGTGTGTGTGTGTGTGTGTGTGTGTGTGCTTGTGTGTGTGTGTGTGTGTGTGTGTGTGTGTGTATTTGTTTGGAGGTACTGGGGATTGAACCTGGGGAGTGCCACGCTACTTCCCTAGTCTTTTTTAATTTTTATTTTGAGACAGAGTCCTGTTAAGGTGCCCAGGCTAGGCTGGCATTTGTGAGCTGCCTGCCTCAGCTTCCTGAATACAATAGCTGGTATCACAGACGTGCCACCATGCCCAGCTTCAAGAACTTTTTTTAAACTGAAACAATTGAACCTACTAAATCTTAGAACAAAAATTTTACCAAGTGGCAGAATTTGAAACATTTCCTTCCAAAAATAGTGATGACCAAGTGGCTCCCACACCACATGTGGCTGGCTTTCACCTGCTCAGGGCAGCACAACCCAGGAGGAGTGAGAACCTGAGAGGGAGGTGTGGGGAAGTGTTCTTTCTCATTATCCACTAGGAAATGCCCTCCATACAGCTTCCAGTTGTTAGTATTAAAAGGAGGGTTTCATTCTATGTAACCAGTGTGCTCTCATAAAGTAAAAAGTTAAATAGAGGCTTTAACAAAATCACTCGATATAAGATAGATTAAAAACCAACTTTTATTTCTAAGAGAAAATCTAATCCATACAGCTTTAAATTATTAGAATTAATATGAGTATTTTTCTGTAAAACTAAAATGCACTATTAAAAATTAAATTTAAAAAGGAGTTTCAACAAAATCACTGGATATGAAAAATTAAAAATCAATTTTATTTCTATTCTCAAGCAACAAAGAGAAAATGTAATTTCTTATGCAGACACTATTTATAAGAGCAACAATATATGTCAGGTGCTAGGAATAAATCTAACAAAATATATTTAAAACCTCTGTGGAAAATCATAAAAGTTTATACAAAGTAAATTTAACATCACCCAAAAGTATGGGGTCCCATTTTTGTGAGCATGAGAACTAAGTGTCTTAATGATGCATATCTTTCTAAAAGTATTAAACCCTGAAGGCGGACTGTGAATGTATAGAGGGAAGGGTTAGCAGTATCCGCGGTGCTTGTGCAGAGGAAGCTGAGGGAGGTGGTTTACAGACTCTGAGTAACATTTTGGCCATTTTTCTAGTTTCTGAAGCAGCTTCTGGCTCTGTAGCTTTTGCCAACTCTTCTGAACGTGCAGCCCTGATGGAGCGGGCTTCCCGACCCAGACAGGACCTCCACCCCATTCTTTCTGGGTTGTGTCTGTGGCCAAAATGTTACTCAGAGTCCAAGTTATAGAGGAAAAGGACTCTCACAGAAAAGAAATGGGTAATAGCACAAAACTTTTCAGTGAGGACATACTAGAAATATAAATGAAAAAATTACCATATATACTCAGATCTTTTTAAAACAATGAAATAGAAAATTTGAAATTATTTGCACTTCTCCCTATTTCCTATTTCTCCATATTTGTTCTTTACTTATACCAGTGTATGTTCATATTCTGAGATTATGGTACACAGAGCACTAACTATAGCTGTTCTTTGTGAGCATTTTGTTATGAAACATAAAAAGAAGACTGCTTTTTACTTTCTTTATTAACATCTACGTGTATTACATTAAATTAAAAAAAGAAATTAGAAGGAAAAAAATTAATTTCAGCCACTATCACATGCAAACATATAGTAGAGGTGAAATCAGCCAAGAACAAAGAATGGAAATAGAGGAATAAATACTGAGGAATTTGGGAGAGAAAAATCTTAAAACCCATGAGAAAAGTATGGGATCCAAAAAGAAAAGTTGCTAGACTTTTTTCTCATTCAAAAGACAAGCTAAAGAAAATGAAGACAGGTAATATATTGGGAAAATATTTTTAGTAAGCAACAGTATTTTATATATATCTATATATCTATACACCTATATCTATCTACCTATCTATCTACATATATATGCCCTGACTATACAGCTCAATGGTGGGAATTTTAAAAGTCAATCATGCTAGTGGAATTATTAATTTGTACACTCCCTTAAGATAGAAAATATTTACTATGCATTAAAAATGAAGGCAGGGGGAATTAGCAGGCAATTCCATTCTTCTGTCTAGAAAAGAGCTCATGAGAGTATAATTGCACACATACATACTTGCTAAAAGAAACTTTAAATCTTAAAAACATATAACTGTTTAAATGTGCTTTTTAAATGTACTAATATCAAAATTTAAATATAAATAATTGCAATTAACTTATATTTCCATTAATAGATGTGAAAAATTTTACACATAGATTACAGTTGAAAGAAATGGACTATAGCTCCATGAGTGAAATAGATGTTTCTACAAATTGCTGGACACAGGGGGAAAGTTGTGGTTGACAGAGATTGGAGGGGGATCCTGAGGAAGTGTTCTTGGGGTTTCTTTTTGGAGGGACAAAAAATGTTCCAGATTTAGCCATAAGTGATAATTTCACAATTTTGTGAATACACTAAAAATACTGAGTTATGTGAATTATACCTCAGTTTAAAAAAACGTTGAAAGCCAGATGTGGTGGCGGACACCTGTAATCACAGCACTTGGGAGGCTGAGACAGGAGGATTGCTGAAGGTTTGAGGCCAGCCTCTGCTACGTAGTGAGTTCAAGGCCAGCCTGAACTGCATAGGGAGACATTATTTCAGAACAAAACAAAACAAACAAACAATGTTGAGTAAAGAAGGCAATTTGTAGAAGAATACAAGTAGTATGATAAAATTTATTTTATGCTTAAATAGAAGTACAATGCAGAAATGTTTATACACATATTTGGTAGAATCACAAATGAGAAGCAGAATCTAGGGTGAGGACAAGCCCATGCTATGGATTTAAAATATTAACATTCTATTTATCAATCTTGTAAATGGAAAATATTTTCACCAGGATAATCTTATTTTGTATGCTCAAAGGCAATCTCTCCCTAGGGATAAACTTTCTGAATTAATACCCATATCTCTGCACAGGTGAAGGAGTCCAGGAAGTAAGCGCTGAAACAGAGGACACTGGGTTCTCCAGATGTCTTCAGCCTTTGGAAAGAGGAGCCCAAAATGCAGGAAACGCTGTTTCTGTGGACATGAGCACTTTCCCCAGCCCAGGTAAAAGCCACCAAGTGTGGGTCTGCTTTACTCATGAGAGGGAGGGCTGCTGGAACCCACTGCCCCAGCTCCGGATGAAGCCCCCCCCGCCACAGACCTCTCCAGCCCTCACTGTCTTTTCTAGTGCTGGACAATTCAGCATCAGCAGATGGGAATTCTAGATTACTGTAACGGCCCATTAAAGTAGACCAGGGTTCTGTAGTTTAATCCTCTTCTTTGCAAAACCATATTTCCCCCCTCTAAACAACCCTCAGTTTGTGGGGAGCTGCAGCGTACACCTGAAATTCCAGCTGCGAGGCTGAAGCGGGAGAATTCCAACTTTAAGGCCAGCCTGGGGCACTGAGTGTGATGTTGTCTCAAAATAAATAAATAATAATAATAATAATAATGACAATAATAATAATAATAAAGCAGCTCTGGGGACATAGCTCAGTGGCACAGGGCCCGGGCTTTGGTCCCCGTATGGTTGGGTCTGGGGGTGTCGGGTTTTCTGATTGGTTTTCCCCACTTCTCCCCTCCAGCAATGGCTACAAAGTAGATCAGTCCTTTCTCAAACTGAATCTGGCAGTGCGCAGTAGGCACCCGGTCCCACGGTGTGTGCTAGCTTCCAGAATGCGGCGTGGCTTGGGGAGTCAGCGCTAGCCTCTCTCCCTCGCCCACCTGGCATCAGGGGACCCGCGAGGGTCGTGCACGTTAGAGCCATGCATATTTACTGACCCAGGTGAAGTCGAGGCGGCAGATCTCAGAGGCTTTTATGGAGTCGTGTATGCCAGGTTTTCAATAGGGACAAAAAAAGGGACAACGTACAAACATGTAATCCAAAATCACAGTAACAGAGCACACTGGGCATCCACTACAGGCCCTGATCCTTAGGAAATCATCTTGGGTGGAGCGAATGGAAAACTTTGCTCTCCCATAGGAGAGGGCCACGAACTCGCCTATGCTTCTGTAGTCCAACAACAATGCAAGGGCTGCCGTGCAAAAGAACTGTCTCACGTAGGCATCGGCAACCCCTAGACCTTTGATCCAGGGTTGAGGCACCCAGGCACTGGGCACTAGGAGAGAGGGACGGGGTCCTGCCGCCCCCAGGTCCTGCAGGTTGGCTTCACACACAGCCTTGGGTGGGAACCCGTGTCTGGATATGCTGTGCGAGCCAGTGAACTACTCGACCACACTGTGATTTCGATCCGCATTTACTTTATTACAAGAAGTAGTAAGCAAGCTGTCCTACTGTGAAGGCTTTTTTTTTTCTTTGCATTTATTTTCACTGTTGGGAATTTTATATCTGGGTCTTTTATCTTTTCTCCTGTGTTTCTGATACCTTTATTATCTTACAGGAGCCCTTAGGGTACTGAATAAACATGTATGTAGTACTTCACCCATGATTGGTTGCAATTTCTTTGTCCTTTGCAGTTTATATGAGGTGACTAAAAATATATTGTGACTTTAAAGTTCTAAAAAATGCATTACAGTCAAAGACACACTGCCATGAACCCCCCCCAAAGTCCTCTTCCTCGGTTTGAGCACACTCATCCTGTCACCGTCGCCGCTTCCTGAAGCAGCTCTGGGTCCTTGCTCCTGAGGGTCTTTAGTTGCGGTGTCCTGAATGGATTCACACTGCTTGATCTTTGTGGTCATATGGATCTGGGAAGAGCCAGAGGTCACATGGTGCCGGGTCTGTTGAGTAGCACGGATGAGGACACCCGAGATGTGCCTGACAGAAATTACTGTACAGATTTGTTCAATAGTGATGATTATAAAGTACAGTGAATGTTTAAATTTTTAGAAATTACAGTAAAAGACTCTCACCCCCAAACTATCTGTCTCACCTCAGTTACCCAATTGTTTTTAGCAACGTGTCTTTTACTGTAATACATTTTAAAAAACAATTTAAACACTCACCATGTTTTTCAATCACTCCCTTGTACTTTACCTTTGTTTTTTACTGCTTTCGCTTTGTGAATTCTGTTTTAGAAGGTCAAATTCATCAATCTTTCTTTCTCCCCTCCCACTAAGTGTTATGGTCTCATGTTTTAGTATTTAATTCCTTGGTATACCAGGTAGTTTAGTGAAAGACCCAGGTAAAACTCTAGGTCGTCTTCATATATGTTTTCTGGTCACGCCAGCTCCATAGTGTCTTTCCTCCATGCAGTGAAAGGCCAATTGATTCTAAACTACATTGCCCTGTACAGTTAGATTTCTTTCCATACTTGGGACTGGCCTCCTGATTTGGCTATGTGTAAGTAGCTCTTCGCCTCCCACTGGACCCTGTGCTTCCTGGGGACATGCTGGGGTCTGGGATTTCATTCCCTTCTTCTTACAAGCAGACACATCGGGCAGCCTGTGCTGGCACTCGGAACTGCAGAGGGTGGCAGCTGCTTTGTTCACACACAAGGACAGAACAGCACCACCCGCCACAGGCTCCCCAGCACAGGATGTCCTGCAGAGACACACAGGCCCCACCTGGAGGGGAGTCTCGGGTGACACGCAGAACTTGGGGAATCCACTTCATCGGTAGCAAGAAATAGCATGGCTGTTTGCCATCTTTAGCAAAAGACCTCGTCCTTACAGTGTGGTTTGCTGTCATCAAGCACAGTACTAGAAATGGGTTGATTAGGGAAGAGCTGGCTCCAGCATCAGACTCATGCTGGAGAGAAGAGGAAGCCACAAAACCCAGGGTGGATGGCGCCTCCTGAAACCTCAGTGGACCTTTATCCACGAGACCAAGCCAGCTCCTAGCCCAGGGCTCATGTGTGGAGCTTGCTGATGAGCTGACAGAATGAAGGAGCCACTGGGTCGCTATGGCCTGTCACCAGATTTCCTGACTAGGGTGTCTTCCTTAGTACTGTGCACTAAGCAAACAGACGCAAGTCCTGAAGACCGAGGCAGCAAACCTGGACACATGAGAAAGGGTTTTCTCCTGGCACAGCACTAGAGATGGCAAACACCACCTACAAGGAAGGAGTAAACTTGTTCACCAGCTTAGCAGATCATTGAATTATATTTGAGAAACATTTGGAAGTGAATGGCTGTGGGTCGATCACTGCCCAGCTGCAACTAGAAACACCAAGGCTGAAGACCTTCAGCTTCAAGATTAATGTTTAACATCAGTCCATGAAAGCAACGACACAATAGATACATTTTAAAGTTGCCTCAGTTTACCTTCTATTCCATCTCAGCCCTTTTCTTCTAAGTGCAAACATAAATTTCGTGTAAAAAATAGCAATCTATTAAACCAAGGTGGAGGTCAATTCTTGTTTTCTTACAATGTCTTCACCTCACCGTTTCCTGGAATCTTCCGAGAATCCTCCTAAATCTGTAATCTGATGTAATATTTGAGACTTGGCGGAACTTCATAGGTTCAAAGATGAACATGACTCTCTTGACCATGGGCCATCAGTAAAAATGGATACAAACAGCAACACGAAGAATTGAAATTAAGCAGTAGGACAGCTAGGAAAAGTGCTAGTTGACAGTG
This sequence comes from Dinomys branickii, assembly GCA_004027595.1. Classification (NCBI taxonomy): domain Eukaryota; kingdom Metazoa; phylum Chordata; class Mammalia; order Rodentia; family Dinomyidae; genus Dinomys; species Dinomys branickii. The sequence continues at coordinate 131,184 of PVLD010001886.1, read as the reverse complement.
GCAATATTTTGTTTTCGAATTATGTGTGACAACGTTGTAACCAGAGGTAAAAGTGAAAGAGGTCAAACACACAGGGATATTTAATGGTGCCCTATTTAGGTAGAAAGCTAGAGGGCAAAGTCTGACACTCTGGATCATTCCTAAAATATGAGGCTTAACAAATACTGAACATATGTTTAGTAATGTTTGCTGTTTTTTGTATTTTGCATTGAGAAAGACATAGATGCTGATGTGTAGGTTATTTTTTTCTGACATGTATATTGTGAGGTTCAAAACTGCACTGCACTTTTAGTGCAAAGAAGTTTTAAAGTTAGGTTCAACTTTCCTCAAATAAAAACAGAAAAATACCCAGCATCAGAACATCAGTATAGCTCATTTTCTGTTTTAAATAGCAGTGGGAACTAAGACTTTTTAATGTTTATTTTTACTACCTTAAAAGGAGTTCTTACAGTGCAAAATATGATTTTAAGATATTTTCAGTATGTAATTCTGATGTTTTCTCTTCCAGCAGGAAAATGCTAGGCGGGCAGAGGAGGCCTTAATAAAGAGCCAGTGAGCATTAGCAAGCAGGCTGGTGTTTACCTCAGACCTAATTCTTAGAACGTGTTTATCTGAACTGAAATCTCTGTTCTGCAGAGGGGTTGGGGTGGGGCGGCATCTGCTTAAATTTGAAAAATTGTTGCTTTGTTTACTTCCCAGCAAGCCTCACAACTGCATATTCCCTGAAGTTACTTCGCTTAATGCCATTTTATTATAAATGCCAGAAACCAAGCACCAAGGACAATACTTATACGGACTGCTCTTTATAACACTGAACAGACATATGGACTGCTTGGACAGATGGATGGACATCACCCTCACAGGAACTATAGGACTTCAGCTCAGTTCCCAGGTATGTTATGATCACACATGAGTAGGACCTGCCTTACCGCAGGATGGCATATTTATTTGTCTCACATACTGCTAAGAATCAAGTATCATGCTGTGAACTACCTTTACAGGGCAGGACTGTTGATATTTTACACACTAGCTTCATTTTCTCATCCACAAAGGTGCCCAAAGCCTCCTCGACTGGTAGCAGACCGATCAAGCCCTTGGGTCCCCTCCCTCTGAATAGCAGCTCTGAGCAAACACATTTGCGAGTATTGTCTTCGGTCACACGGCCCCACTCAGACCAGGGCAATTGAGAAAGATATGTCCTTTTATAATTAACGAAGTAGTTATGAGTTCAAATTGTTTTACTCAATAGAAAAAATCACACTGGATACATTAACTGCCATGTGGAATAGGTAGGGATTTTTTAGAATGTTATTTGTAGCTTTTAGAGTAATATTTTTTCTCATCCATATTTTTTCCAGATTTTTCTTTTTAATATCTTTTCAGGCAACTGGCTTTTTCTAGAAAGCCTCCAAGACTCATGGCCAACATAGGGAAAAAAATACAGTAACAAGAGGAAAATCTTGATTGGAGCTCGGTTGACCGAGTAAAGATACCAAAATAAACCTGGGCTTAAAATTTTTCCGTTCTGTTGGCTAGTTTTCTAAAACTTAGTTTAGTGGACATTGATATATATTTCCCATTTAGCAGTTCTTACAGTAAATATGCAAATTGGAATATAAAACGTGGTAGAAAATGTGGATAATCACTCAATCATAACCATTCTACACTTGGGAATATAACCGATTCTCATCTGCCTTGCATACTGTTCTTAGTTGCAGTTTCTTTGCTTCATTTCAAACCATTTCTATCAAGATCCATCAAATCCAGTGTATACCAGGTTGCCGGCAGCTGTTGGCCTGTCCCCCGGCAGTCAGCTCACCAGTCCTGTCACCAGCGGGGGGCAGCATGCACCGGAGCGGTGGATTTTCTTCTGTCATCTTTGGGTTGAATTTCAAAACAGCTCTAGAATTCAGACTGAGAAGACAGGGCTGAGCCACCATAGGACACTATAAGGGAGCGGATGGCTTCTGACAGCCAGTTCCACAAACTGGAGGGCTCCACGCAGGGAATGGTTGATCCCACCCTACTAACTTGAGCGGGTTTTCAAAACCAGGTCGGGGACTTGCTCCTAGAATCCACAGCGGGGTCAATGCACACAGCCTGCCCTTCCTACTCCTGTGACCCGTGTACTTGGCACAAGGTCACTCCCAGCTGCTCTGACTGCACCCTTGCCCCTAGGAAATACAGCTATGTCATTTTAGAGATACCTTTAATATCATCTGCTCAGGACATGCAGGCTAAAAGCAGACAATTTTGTTCTGCTTTGGCAGAAAAACAAAACAAGAATTCTGTAGCCTGGCAGGCTAGGGTCACAACAGCAAACAACACACAGAGTGTCAGTCAAGTCACGCGAAGCTCGGTGTGGACAGCACAGGGCCAGGCGCCCTGGGCGAAGCGACAGTCTAAGCGGTCCTGCATCACCACACTTACCGCTGCTGCAAGTCACCGATGTGTTATTTCATTTTATTTTTGGCAGTGCCAGGGATCAGTTCAAGACCTCACACACGCCAGGAGTGTGCTCCACCACCAGCCCTAATGTGTGCTGTTTCATTTAGCCATGGAAAGTCTTAGCAGCAGAAAGCCTTTTAAAAAAATCTAGAAATACATTCTCTAAATTTAAATAACAAAATAGAGTACATTGTTAAGAATTTTAACTGCAGTCACCTTTTAATTGAATGCTCATATTTCTTCAACATAATTATATCTAAATGAAAATCCCTGGAGTGTCACCTTAGCTGCATTTGTACCTGCTACATATTTCTGTAAATAGCATTAATTCAATTCATATATTTTCCAGAAGAATTCTTACTATGTCAGGGTAGTTTGCTTTGCTGTATGTGTACACTATATAAAATGTCCCCCCAAATGAGTGTTCTGAAACCAAACTATTTAATCAATATGTTTAATGAGCAGGGTAAATACTGAACGGAAAGCCTTTACACTTTCCAAAGGACTGATATAATCCATTGACAAATCCTGGTCCCTCAAATGTTTGCAAGGCCATTCATACATAGTAAACATCCAAACAGCAGTTACATTCTTGCATATAAATCATTCTGTTGCAAATACAGACTTAGCATGTTACAAAATTCTTGCACAATTTCAGTTGAAACGTATTAGCAAATAGCTGTGTCCGGAAAAACTAGCTGCTGAAGCGCAGTCAGTCTCCCGGTGAGACACAGAGACAAAGGTCATGTATCAGAACGAAAATGGAAACATATTAAATGAGCTACTGAAGCATATTATTTAGCTTAGAGAAATAGAAGAAAATGTTGCTATTTGTTTTAAAGATTAACTATCCCCTCTGATATAAACTTGGGAAGTTAAAATCTGTGGATCCCAAAATACATTTCCAATGAAAACCATGCTGTGTTGCTGTTCCACTGAACCGTCTGCTTAGTCACTTTTGAGATCGAGTTTACCCAGATACAAAATGCTGTCAAACATGCACAGGGTGAGGAATTAAATAGAAAAACCCCTGCCGCACCCTGAAATGTCACCACTTTTCTCTTTCTATATATGGCTCTTACACAAAGACAATGAACAGTGCTGGTTATGATTAGTAGCAGTATTTGTTTTGCAGATTTGTAGCACATTTTACTGTTTTATAACATTGATTCCTTTACAAAAATAAATTATTCCAGAAAAGATTTTTCCTTTCAATAAAAGTATCATTATTTCATCTGAGTCTATGTTAAATATAATCTTCCCCCAATCTTCTTGCTAAGAGATAGGGTCCTTGCACCACCCTTGAAAGGAAAGCCAGTTTCCAGGGAAAATTCCTGAACTTGGGTGATAAACAATAACAAAACAATGCACTCAGGCTGTGCTGGCACCAGGCCAGGTATGCAGCGCCCAGGCCTGACGCCCAGTCCGCGGGCAAATGTGCCTCGCCGACTTTTTGCTTGAAAAAGTACAGGAGGACAGTTGGAAATTCAGAAGGTGCAGAACAAGCTTTCAATAAATACGTCGCTTGTTCGTCAATAGAAAGGGGAGAACTAAAAAGGCCCTTGGCCCAGGAAGACGGGGTACTTGTACTGAAGAGTGTTACGGTGGGTCCCCAGGATGCAGTCCAGCCAGAACCGAACCCGTGCCTCTCCGGCTTACGCCTAGAGGCTTGGTGTACCATGGAATCATTCTGATGTGGGAAAGCCACGGTACAGGTGGTCTTCCACCTCCTTACCTCTGCAGCCCAGCTGGGCAGCAGTCCCCTTGCGCTCCTGACCCTTCCTAAAAGCCTTGGTCTTTAACACTAGCTGGCCCCAGCAGAGCAAGGACGTAGGCACAGCCTGACCGATGCCTGGCGCAGAGAGCTGCGCTGCTGCAGAGAACGAAATCTAAATTTGCATTGACACAAATCAAAAAGAAAATGAAGAGATCGTGAAAGATGCTGCCTGGGAATAAATCGTCACATGACGCCGGCAGGAGGTGGGCCCGTGATCACTGCCTGCTATTTAGGGCTGTGGCACACACAGGCGGGCCGTCTGCATCGCCGGGAGAGTGGGAGTCCGTGCTCACAAAGCCAGTAACATCGGGCCCGAGATAAGAGCCCCTTCCTGTTTCTTCTGGTGCAGACAACTGACAGGCAGTATGTGTCAACACGAAAAAGACCACAAAATCCCCCAAAGCGGGATGTCCACGAAGGCAGCGCCCCATCTGCACAAAAGCACGCACTCACATGCGCACGAGCGCGCGCCGGAGGTGCTCCCAGCGCTCGATTTTGGCTGGTGCGGGTCGCGCACGGTGGTCCCCTCCTCACTCCTCCCGCCACCTCACGGGGCTGTTCCCGCATCCGCGCGCCGCACACCCGCACCACGCGCTGCTCTCAGGAGCAGAACCGCGGTCTGCCCCCTTCCGTTCCCTCGCAGCGCGGAATCGGACGCAGACGCCGGGACGCGGGGCCCTCAGGGCGATTCCGGGCGCGGCCGAAACTGCAGGGCCCGGGAGGCGGGAGGCGAGCGAGCGACGCGGTAGCCGGGCCGCGACTTCCCCACGGCTCGCTCGGCGACGCCCACGGCCGGCGGGGACCCGGTGGCGCTGTCGCGCAGCCCCCTCCGGCGCCATGGCAACGGCCGCGGGCCGCCCGCCTCTCGGGTTTCAGCCCAGCCCGCTCCCACTCCTCGGGACCTGACGAGGATGGCGCCGGTGACGCCCCGGAAAGAGCCCACGGCCTCCGCCTCCTCCCGGAAAGGCTCGGGGCCGCGAGAGCGGGGCCGCACTCCCCTCAACCCGGCCCGGTGCCCGCCCCCGCCCGCCCGCGTCCTCGTCCCAGTCCGGGTCCCGGCCCCGCCCGCGCGCGGGGGAAGGGAGAGGAGAGGCGGGAGGAGAGGCGGGAGGAAAGAGGAGCGGAGGGGAGGGCAGGGACGGCGGGAAACGCAGCCCGGAGAAAGGGGGGCGCGGCGGGGCGCGGGCCACGCCCCCAAGCCCGGCTCCCATTGGCTGCTCGCGACGTCCGTCGGGGGGCGCGGCGCCAATGCTCGCGGCGGGGCGGGGCGCCCGCGCCGTGTGTGCCTGCGTAACGCCGAGTCACATGTTGTTTTGCTCTTCTTAGTTCAGTCACTCGGTGCGCGATGTGTTACTCACTGTGCGGCGGGGACCGCGACGAGCCCGGGTCGCCTTTGGTGGCGGCAGCTGCAAGAGCCCCGGCGTTGGCGTTGGCGTTGGCGTTGGCGGTGCGGACCCCCGGCGCCCCGGCGCACCCCGGCTTCCCGGAGCGCAGCGCGGCAGCCGCGGCCACATCGGTGTGGCCGCGCGCGCCCTAGGCTCGGCCCCGCGCGCGGCTTGGGACCCCGACTCTCCGCGCCTCCAACGAGTCCCCCGGCGTCGGCCGAAAGCCCCGCCGGTGGCGGCAGCAACAGCCCGGCTGGGGGCGGCCACGCGCGCGCCGGGTATCCTCGGGACCGCGGGGCGCTGCGCCACCGAGCTGAGCCGAGCCGGCCTCCTCCTCCGCGGACCTCCGCTGCCTGCCGGGCCCCGCGGACGCGAGCTCGCGCGGGCGGGCGGCCGGGCGAGCGGCCGGGCGATCAGGGGTCCAAAGCCGCCCCCGCCCGCGCCCCACCGCCCTCTCCGGCCGCGCCGCGTTCCCGGGTGGCGGCGGTAGCAGCAGCGCCCGCGATGGCGAGCCCGCCGCGGCAGGGGGCCTCGGGGCCGGCGGGCGGCGACGGCCCCAACCTGAACAACAACAACAACAACAACAACAACCACGGCGTGCGCAAGTGCGGCTACCTGCGCAAGCAGAAGCACGGCCACAAGCGCTTTTTCGTGCTGCGAGGGCCCGGCACGGGCGGCGACGACGCGGGCGCGGGCGGGGGGTCGGCGGCGCCGCAGCCCCCGCGGCTCGAGTACTACGAGAGTGAGAAGAAGTGGCGGAGCAAGGCGGGCGCGCCGAAGCGGGTGATCGCGCTCGACTGCTGCCTGAATGTCAACAAGCGCGCCGACGCCAAGCACAAGTACCTGATCGCCCTCTACACCAAGGACGAGTACTTCGCCGTGGCGGCCGAGAACGAGCAGGAGCAGGAGGGCTGGTACCGCGCGCTCACCGACCTGCTCAGCGAGGGCCGCGCGGCCGCCGCCGGCGACGCGCCCCCTGTGGCCACGGCCCCGGCCGCCGCGCCCTGCAGTGCGCCCCTGCCGGGAGCGCTGGGCGGCTCCGCCGAAGACGGAGACGGGCCGGGGGCGTCCTCGGCCACCGCCTACCGCGAGGTGTGGCAGGTGAACCTGAAGCCCAAGGGCCTAGGCCAGAGCAAGAACCTGACGGGCGTGTACCGCCTGTGCCTGTCGGCGCGCACCATCGGCTTCGTGAAGCTCAACTGCGAGCAGCCGTCCGTGACGCTGCAGCTCATGAACATCCGTCGCTGCGGCCACTCGGACAGCTTCTTCTTCATCGAGGTGGGCCGCTCGGCCGTCACGGGCCCCGGCGAGCTGTGGATGCAGGCGGACGACTCGGTGGTGGCGCAGAACATCCACGAGACCATCCTGGAGGCCATGAAGGCGCTCAAGGAGCTCTTCGAGTTCCGCCCGCGCAGCAAGAGCCAGTCGTCGGGGTCGTCGGCCACGCACCCCATCAGCGTGCCCGGCGCGCGGCGCCACCACCACCTGGTACACTTGCCCCCCAGCCAGACGGGCCTGGTGCGCCGCTCACGCACCGACAGCCTGGCCGCCACTCCGCCCGCCGCCAAGGGCGCCCCGTGCCGCGTGCGCACGGCCAGCGAGGGCGACGGCGGCGCAGGGGTCGGGGCGGCGGCGGCGGCCGGGCGGTCAGGCTCGGTGGCTGGGAGCCCCCTGAGCCCGGGGCCGGGGCGCGCGCCCCTGAGCCGCTCGCACACGCTGAGCGGCGGCTGCGGGGCCCGCGCCGGCAAGGTGGCCCTGGCGCCGGCAGGGGGCGCGCTGCAGCACAGCCGCTCCATGTCCATGCCGGTGGCGCACTCGCCCCCGGCCGCTACCAGCCCGGGAAGTCTGTCGTCCAGCAGTGGCCACGGCTCGGGCTCTTACCCGCTGCCCCCTGGCCCGGCCCCTCCGCTGCCGCACCCCCTCCACCACCCACCCAGCCAGCGGCCCTCCAGCGGCAGCGCCTCAGCCTCGGGCTCTCCGAGCGACCCAGGCTTCATGTCCCTGGACGAGTACGGGTCCAGCCCAGGTGACTTGAGAGCCTTCTGCAGCCACCGCAGCGACACGCCCGAGTCCATCGCGGAGACGCCGCCGGCGCGGGACGGCGGCGCGGGCGAGCTGCACGGGTACATGAGCATGGATAGGCCGCTGGGCCACTGCGGCCGCCCTTACCGCAGGGTCTCTGGGGACGCGGCACACGACCTGGACCGGGGTCTCCGAAAGCGGACCTACTCGTTGACCACGCCTGCGCGCCAGCGCCCCGTGCCCCAGCCGTCGTCAGCATCGCTGGATGAGTACACGCTCATGCGGGCCACCTTCTCCGGCAGCTCGGGCCGCCTGTGTCCGCCCTTCCCCGTGCCCTCCCCCAAAGTGGCCTACCACCCCTATCCGGAGGATTATGGGGACATCGAGATTGGCTCGCATCGGAGCTCCAGCAGCAACTTGGGCACGGACGATGGCTACATGCCCATGACTCCAGGCGCGGCCCTGCTGGGCAGTGGCGGCGATGACTACATGCCCATGAGCCCCACCAGTGTGTCCGCCCCAAAGCAGATCCTGCAGCCCAGGGCTGTCCCGGCCGTGGCCTTGCCCCCCTCGGGGACAGCGGTGCCAGCTGCCCCCTCTCCTGCTGGCAGGACTTTCCCAGGGACTCTGAGCGGCTACAAGGCCGCGTCACCTGCAGAGAGCTCTCCTGAGGACAGTGGGTACATGCGCATGTGGTGTGGCTCCAAGCTATCTGTGGAGAGCACTGACCCCAAACTACTGGCCAATGGGGACTACCTCAACATGTCCCCCAGCGAGTCGGCCCCAGGGGGCACCCCGCCTGACTTCTTCTCCGCAGCCCTGCAAAGTGGTGGGGAGGGGCTCAGAGGCATCCCTGGCTCCTGCTACAGCTCCTTGCCCCGATCCTACAAGGCCCCTTACTTGTGTGGCGGTGGAGACAGTGACCAGTATGTGCTCATGAGCTCGCCAGTGGGCCGCATCCTGGAGGAGGAGAGACTGGAGTCCTCGGGCACCTCAGGGCCCACGGCATTGACCAGCACCTTTGGGACTGGCCGGGACAGCCACACACAGCCTCATCACCTGGGGGCAATGCCTTCCCCCATGCGGCCAGGGAGCAGTGGTGGGGGGCGTCCCGAGGGTCTCTTGGGCCAGCGCTGCCGGGCAGTACGCCCCACACGACTATCCCTAGAGGGGCTGCAGACACTGCCCAGCATGCATGAGTACCCGCTGCCTCCGGAACCCAAGAGCCCTGGCGAATATATCAACATTGACTTCCGGGAGGCGGGTGCCCGATTGTCACCACCAGCCCCTCCGCTGCTGGCCTCCGCAGCCTCGTCCTCCTCGCTGCTGTCCGCCAGCAGCCCAGCTTCGTCCCTGGGCTCAGGGACACCCGGCACCAGCAGCGACAGCAGACAGCGCTCCCCGCTGTCCGACTACATGAACCTGGGCTTCAGCTCCCCCAAGTCCCCCAAGCCAGGAACCCACAGTGGGGACCCTGTGGGCTCCCTGGATGCCCTTCTGTCCCCTGAAGCCACGTCCCCATTCCCGCCACTGCCCCCACGCCCTTCGGCCTCTCCGGCCTCCTCCCTGCAGCAGCCGAGCCTGCCACCGCCCCTGGGGGAGCTATACTGCCAGTCTCCGGCTCCCAGTGCTGCCCCTGCTGCCCAGAGCTCTGGCGTTGCAATTGCCACATCCTCTGAGGCTGGTGACAATGGTGACTACACCGAGATGGCCTTTGGTGTGGCAACCACCCCACCACAGCCCATTGCCGCCCCTTTGAAGCTGGAGGGCACCCGCATGAGCAGCCCCACGTCAGGCTTGAAGCGGCTGAGTCTCAGGGATCAGGTGTCGGGGGTTGAGGCCTTCCTGCAGGCCAACCAGCCCCCCGATCCTCACCGGGGCGCCAAGGTCATCCGTGCAGACCCGCAGGGGGGTCGCCGCCGTCACAGCTCGGAGACTTTCTCATCCACCACCACAGTCACCCCCGTGTCCCCATCCTTTGCCCACAACCCCAAGCGCCACAACTCGGCCTCGGTGGAGAACGTCTCTCTCAGGAAAAGCAGCGAGGGCAGCAGCACTGGCACGCTCGGTGGGGGCCTTGGAGGCAGTGATGAGCCACCCACATCCCCAGGACACTCGCAGCTGTCATTCCCGGTGCCCCCGCAGCCACAAGCTCGGCCGTGGGCCACTGCTCCGCCGGGGGGCCTGGTTGGCTGTCCCGGGGGTGGCAGCTCCCCAATGCGCAGAGAGACCTCCGCAGGTTTCCCGAAAGGCCTCAACTACATCGCCATCAACGTGCGGGATGAGGTGGGGCTTTCCCCGCAGACCCAGCATCTGCAGCCAGGGGACAAGAGCTCCTGGGGCCGGACCCGTAGCCTTGGGGGTCTCCTTGGCACCGTGGGAGGCAGCAGCACCAGTGGAGCATGTGGGGGCCCAGGCCCCGGCACCCTGCCCACCACCAACACCTATGCCAGCATCGACTTCCTGTCCCATCACTTGAAGGAGGCCACGGTTGTGAAAGGTGAGGCCCCTTGACTTGAGTCTGGGGACATGGGTGGGCGACACGGCAGCTCTTCCCCTGTGGGTGCTGTGAGCCAGGTGCTGATATACTTACTGGCTTGTGCTTGTCACTGTGGGCTGCCATGTGCCCGTCTTCTCCCAAAGAGTATGTAGGGACAGTCAGGTGGCCTTGGGGCTGCTGTGACACTCTTGTGTCATTCAGGCCTACCTGTCTGGAGTCCTTGCCCCTTTCCTCCCATATGGTGGCAGCATGGAAGTTCTCCCAGGTTCCCTGGCCTACAGGCAGGTGGCAAGAACACAGGCCTGGGCAATTGGGGGGCTGCTGGGAGGGGGCCAGAAGGTACTGGCCCCTCCCTCTTGTGTGTCAGGAGCTGGCTCTGGGTACTTTGTGCTGAGACTTGGACTTACACCAGAGCCCTCGAGGAAGTGCCTATTGGTGGTGGTGGCTGCTGAAGAAAGTGGACCCATGCCCCCACTTCAGGTGGAGGCACACCTGCAGGAGCATGTCCAGCAGATGCACCACGTTTCTCAGTGGGTGCAGCAGCGTGGTTGTCACCTGCGCATGCCCACTGTCACCTGGAGGGCCAGCTGCCCCTGGGCACTATTCCAGTAAACCCCTAGTGTCTGTGTAGCAGGAGGTTTTTGGCTGAGGCTAGAAAGGCTCTCCCTTAACCTGATGCTAACAATCAGGGGACACCAGGGGACGTGCACCTGGAAGGTTGAGCCTGACCTGTGAAGGACTACCGTAGGCTGACCAGAGGGCAGTGAGCAGAACCGTCACAGTTCATGATGGCCGCAGTGTGCAGCCAGGGTTCAGAGTCAGGGCTTTGGAGAAAATGAGAGTGATACCCAGGACTGTTCCAGAACGTCGGGCTCATGTCCTTGGATGGTCTTGCTGTGCAGCTGGCGGTGGCCCTGTGGTCTTGGGCTGTGTGCAGGGTGTATGATGAGGGAGGGCTTGGCATTCACACCCAGTGTCTGTTGTAACTGAGGCCCTGCCCTCAGGATGGGCTGCGGGAACCACCCTGGGGTAGGTGTTGGTGTGACTTGCAGAGGCTGCTGGGTTCCGACCCAGGTACAGTATGAGAAGGTCCTGAGGTGGTGATCGAGAGAACTTGGCATACCTCTTTCACCTCTTGTTCTTCAATAGACCAGTTTGACACTGTCTAAATGCAGCCTTTGTCTCTTACTACTTGGAACATTTCCTTCGTGAGATTCCACGTTCCGGCGGTAGGCTTGAATACCCTGTTGTGTTGGTGTATGAGGAAAAGGGATTTCCTTCTTCATTAAAACTAGACTATGAGATGAAAAGTCACAGTAGCTTAGAGGCAGCACAGCATTTCAGCATCTTGGTAAGTCAGTTGCAAGTCTTCAGACGGTATCTCCTGGATGGTAATTCTTAGTTGAAAGTCACTCCGCTGGGGGTTACCTTAAACACTACAGAATCACTAGTGTGTCAGGGAGTTGAAGGATTAGCTCCCATTGCAAATGAAGATGCAGACGCGGTAAACACAGGAGTCCTAGTGTCCAAGTAGGAGACGCGCGTGCGCACGCAGACCCAGGCACAAGCTTGGTATGCCTGCATGGATCCGGGCCAGTGTGAGCAGGAAGAGCTACCTTTTGCCCAAATCTGATTGCAGTCAGGAAAACAACCTCAGAGCTGACACTTCTATGTGCTGTCTGTGGAGGGCTGGGGTGGACCACAGGGTGAGGGTGGGCACGGGAGTGGTTTCCCAGCCCACTCCCTTCTGAGTCTTGGTGATAAATGCTCTTGTAGACTCATGAGAATTCTGAACCACAGGAGGCTGAGTTTGTTCAGATATGTTATTTAGCTCGACTGGGTTAGAATTTCCCACTAGTGTACAATTCCTTTTGGCCTGTGGAATTCACGATTCTGAAATCCACACAGTCTGTGTGTTCCAGGGTCGGTGAGCAAAGATAAGGGTCCTTTTGGTTGCTGTTTTTGCTAAATGTGTGTACTATGGTAAACACCCTTCTAAAAAGGAAAAGGGCTATTTTAAAGAAAAATAAATAACTGTGCCAAAACCACATGTTAAAAAAAAAGACATATGCCACACTGGATTTCTAGTAAATGAATAGAATGGGTGGGGGGGGTAGGGAACAGGAGAGGTAGGTGCCATGTTGGTTAGCATGGTGTGCCATGCTGTGCTTGTGAGAAGGCGTAGAAACACAGTAAGCATGCACTTCTGTGTGACTCGCACGTCAAGTAGGAATCTGTTTGCAGTGCTCCTAGATTAAAAGTTCACATAGATAATGCCCTCTGAGAGAAGGATTTATGGAAGTCAGACTTGCAAAGCATTTCTTTGAAGATGAAACAGAAAATGCACTTCTTGGCGGCCTGCAGCTCTGCCTGGGCTTTTAGAAGTGGTCTGGGCTTCCATACCGGTGATCAGCTGGTTCTCCGTGGGAAAACCTTGCCAGCAAGGAGGACGCAGAGTAACTTGGGGTGGCTGAGGAGGAGCTCCCCCTTGCACGTGTGGCCAACGAGTCCTGCAGGCCCAGCCCTTCTGGAAGGCACTTGTTTACAGTAGAGTGAGGGGTGGGAGTAGGGCCAGTTTCAGAGCTGGGGCGCCTGGCTAACTGGCCGCTGATCTGTGTGGGTGCATGAGTATCGCACCAGGCTGTTAGGGCTTTGTTGTTTGAAATCTGGAAACACATTGTGGAATTTACTGTTTTAAAGCTGCTTTTATAATCAGCTGCATGTATTTTTTGAGTTCAGGTTATAGATTGGCATACTCCTTAGGATCACAGATTGGCTTATCCCCCTAAAATAACTTCTTTTGGCCTCCCTTTGTTCTAAACTTGGTTTACACGTCTGTAAAACACAGATTAGATAAGAATTGCATCTCTGTTTAAATTCTGTCTGATAAAAGGCCAGTCCATTCATATGCTGAGGTCAGATGGTGAGATAGGAGCAGGCTTATGAAGGAATGGTGAAATCATGACTTAGGTCTCAGAAGTGCCACCTTTGAAGCCCTAAAGGAATTTGCACCTTTTCCGAAGCCAGGGGGTTCCTTCTCTGTGGCAGACCCCTCCCTGCCGGAAGAGACAGCCGAGGTGCTAATGAAAACACACAGGCTTTCATGAATGAAAGTCACGTGATGCCCTGTTTCCTTTCCTGAAAGAAAAACCTTACAGAAATAGTGCTTCACAGAAGCAAGCCAGCAAGCACACTGGTGGAGTGAGGAAGCAGGGTTTCTGGGCTCTGATCTGCCTGTGTTACCTGGACTGTGGGCGGCCACCTGGTCCCGAGCCCATTTTCTGTCTGTGAAATGGGTTTATGCTGTCCTTTCTTTACTGGGTCACAGGCTGCTGGGCACAAAGGATATTGGAAACACACCAGGCTTTAGGCAGTTCTCCAGGGAGATGCTAAGAAATCCAGGAATTCTGCTCACACATGCTCCTTTGAAACCATGACTGCATACAGGAAAGGCACTTTAGTAAAGGAACTCTTAAGTTACAAAAAAACCCGAAAACCAGAACACAAACCCTCCTAAGAAAAATGCCTTCACTGATGCATTGCTCGCTGTGCCCCGGGCTCCAAAAACGATTGTTTTTCTCTGTATTTAAGTTCGGACTGTGTCCCAGGGCTGGGGGTGTAGCTCTGTGGTAGAGAGGTACAGGGCCTATCCTGAGTTCAGTCCCAGAACCAAAGCAAAACAGACACAAGGAGGTTTGTTCATAGAAAATTACCAAAGCAACAAAGGAGTGTTTGAAATTACACAGGAGAACAACCATTAAGGAAAACAGCATCCGGATTCCTGGCCTATATTAAAAGTGCACTTTGATCCCCTTTATGATTTGTTTATGTATTAAGAGATGTTGACACGATGAGAATGTATAATTGGGGATATGCATTTTTAAAAACCGGCTCTTAGTACAGGAAGCACTGCAAAAACTGCAGACCCTTTAAACTTTCGGTGGTTTAATTATCCACCACCCCAGTCTGGGATTTCATGCTTTTGGTGGATTTAATTGGGGTAGGCACTTCTGCTGTTCTGTTGTGTAGCGCTGTGCCCTTTTGGTGGTCTGCAGAAGGAGGCAGATGTTTGAGTCTTTGGTTATCCGCCCCCTCCCCAGAGAGGAGCTGTAATAGTGCTTAATTTTCCTTAGCAGTATCAGTATTAAAATAAAGGAGTTTTTTTCTGAGGTGAAGAACTTTTCAGAAGTTTTAGTCACGGTGTGAACATAATGGGTTACCTGTTAAGATTCCTGCTAATGCACTTTCTGTAGAAGCTTAGTTCCAAGAGCTGGGTAACTTTTGGTATCAGATTTGGCAGGCAGGAGGGTTTTTTTGTTTTGTTTTGTTTTGTTTTGTTTTGTTTTGTTTGTTTTGTTGGGGTAGCGCAGGATCCAGTGTTCTCATTTCACCTTGGAAACTTGGGGAAAGTGTAACTTTACTCCTTCATCTGCATTGGGGGAGGAGCCAGAGAGGGAGTGGGGTCCACCCCCAGGCCCCTTCCTGGGGGACCGTGATTGGGGGACCTCAGGGCAGGAGTGGCCATGGGGCATCTCTCCCCACCTTGGATAACTCTGGCATTTTAAGAACAAAACAAAACCTGCTATTTATCAGGTCAGAGGTTTTGAGGAAGCTATGGCGTCCAAATTTAAAGGGGACGCTGTAAATTTTAGTTGGTTTTAGTGTGTTCTTGGAGATGGCAGTAAGGATTTGGAACCATAGGTAGATGGTTGTGGACAGAGTGAGGCGGTGGCATTTTTCTGATGAGAATAGTGGTGAGGTGGTAGGAAACCAGCTATCGGATGTCTCAGGTGAACCGCAGGCTTACGTGCACTGAAAGGCTGCAGAGAGGAGGGGTGGCTGGAGAGGTGGGGGTGTGCTGTACACTGGCTGAGGGCTCCCTGAGTGCAAAGAACACAAGATGGGTCTGCGATTTTTAGTCTTCACTGATTCATTGTATCAGAAGGCTGAAATGAAATTGGAGTCAGACTTACAAGCTATGTGTTTGAAATGATAAAACAGCCAGTCTAGCAGCTCTGATTATTCTTTCTGTCAGACTGAAACAGCGGTGAGTTTGCATAGGTTCATACTTTCTTGTCCAGAGCTGCAGTCAGAAATGCAGGGAAACACGTCTTCAAACTTTGCTGTGTGTGTTCTTGTGCTTGTGTTGACAGTTGGGAGAGTTTGTCACATATTTCAATGCACAATATGCTTTGAAGAATAAATGATTATATCCATGGTGCTATGTGAATGCTGGGTCTTTTCATATTTATTTTAAAGAGTATCAGTTTTCCCAGAAACACACACACACACACACACACACACACACACACACACACGAGTTCTGTAGTATTTGATCCAGTGGCACCCAAGAGGCATGACTTTTTTTCTTTATAATTAAAACTCAGATACTAATGATGTGTTTTCTAACCATGTTTAAACTTTCTACAGGTATTTTAGCATAATTATAGCCTCACTGCTATCACTGTATTACTTTAACCTAGTCCTATGGAATTGGTACAAATTCTTGAATGAATTATTATTGTATAATACTATGTTTAAGGTTTTTTCAAAGCATAAAAATAGATACCATGATACAGTTCATTCACGGTAGGATTTTGATTTTTACCTTAAAATCCATACATCTACCTTGGGTGTGGTGACAGCACTGTAATCCCAGCACTTGGGAGAATGAGTAAGGAGGATGTTAAGAGTTCGAGGCCAGTCTCAGCTACAAAGTGAGTTCAAGACCAGCCTGAACTGCATAGGGAGACCCTGTTTCGAAAAGACAAAAAACAAAAACCAAAATAAAATCCATACATTTACATGAAGGATGATTCATGCATTTTGCACAGCATTAATGCACAGCCTTTAGGATTTATGCATACGATTAGTGCTCTTGCTAATCTTTTGCCACAAAGTTTAACGAAAGTTGGTGGGCGGTTAATGATTTTGAAAGCATGTTGTTGAAGCTGAATCTACCAAAATGACCAGATTCAAAAGTAACTGCATGGGAATTTTCCTGTGCCTCATTATGTTAAGATATTCCCTGCGTGTCCCAGGGCACCCCTGTGGCATAGGCAGAGTGAGCTTGACTCCCATTCTGGGAGGTAAGAAGTTTCTGCTGGGGGGGCAGGTGACTGCCAGGGGAAGGGTGTGGCCGAGCCCGGGCTCTACACAGGACTGTCCCCGAGGCCCTGTGGGTTGCTGCTTAGGATTGCATGCCCTGCCTCAACCGCTCGCAGGAAACACTGGCAGCGGTGCCTTCATTTCGTCTTAGTTTCTTCCTCCATGGGTAGGCGGGAGGGCGTTATGGGAAAGCCCTCTCCGCCTTCTCCCCAGGCTCACACTGCCAGGCTGGAGGCTTGGGATTGGCTGCTGCAACCCAGGCTGCCCTTTGTTTGCTACGGCAGTGTAGCCCTCCCAAGGCGTCTGTCTGGGGCTCTTGGTTCTAGGGGCACCAGCCTTGCTTCCCGGATCCCGCATCTGCCGAGGAGAGAACTCTGTCTCTTTACCTGCCTGCCAGCGCATTCTAGTAAGGCAGACCGGGTATTTTATTTGCTAGGTTCCCTCCCCTCGCTGTGTGCATTCAAGCTGTCTCAGCTCACTCCTGGTGACAGGAAAAAGAAATACAAGGGCGTTTCGAGGGTGAGCACTTGGGAACCACTGGCATAATGTCACTCGCTTATTTTAGGGTTGTGTAAACAGAGCTGAGAGAGGCCGGTGTCTTGTCCAAGGTCAGAGAGGTAAGACGGGAGCTGTTGGTAAATACTCTGCAGGAAGCGCGGGAGACGGACTGCACAGGACAGCTGTCTGGTGGCCGTGCGCTCTGCCCGGGCGCGCTCCTAGGGTGCCACCCGGACACCTTCCTGGCGCCCCAGGTCTTGATGTGGGATGCTTGGGTAACTTGCCTACACAGGCAGAAAGCTTCCTCGTGCCTGGAACAATGGATTGGGGCCTGACCAGGAAGCATGGTCCAGCAGGAAGGTGGCCATTCCCAACCACCATCCCAGAGTGGATGAGGAGACTCCAGGCCCATCCCAGCAAAGCCGTGGTCCTGGCTCCTGGGAGCAGGTGTGACAGGCTGGTATCTGTAGGCGAGGATCACGCCCTCCGCCTTGGGCAAGGGCTTCCAGTTTCCTGAGAATTGAGCCCTTCACCTCTTACCATCGGGGAGTTCACTTGAAGATGGCCGCTTTGTGTTTGCCCAAGGACCAGCAGCTAACCGGCCAGTTGTTACTCTGTGTTTGTCCCCTGCAGAGCTGAGGCTCCCCCACCCCCACCCCTACTGTTTTTAAAGTCCGTTTTGTATTTTCTTAATCTCAGGGAAAGTAAATCACAACTGGATTTTTAGAGGGAGAGGAATTGTCTTCATGCAAATTGAGTTTGGCAGAAGCTACCAGCTTTCTATCCATGTGATTCTAACACCTTTCCAAAAGAATACTTACACAGACACAACATTTCAGGAGATTTCCACAGTTTAAAAAGTGCAGCCCGGCGCAGTGGCACACACCTGTGTTCTCAGCGCTCAGGGGGCGGAGGCAGGAGCCTGGAGGCCAGCCTGGGCTCCATAGGGAAGAAAATAAGCCAGCAAACAAAAGCAGTAGTACTAATTTTGCATAATTTTCCAGGGTGGCTGATGCAGGAGTCCATCCCCCACCCTGGACAGACAGCACCGGGTGGGAACCACATTTTTCTCTGGGAAGAATGGGTGATGAAAGCCCTCTGTCCATCTGCAGAAAATCTGGTTGAGAATACCCACTTTTCTAGGGGTGTTGGGTTAGTTATGCACTTACCAAGCTGGGTGTGGTAGTGCACAACTGTAACCCCAGCACTCAGGAGGATCACTGAGGCCAGCCTGGGCTGCTTAGTGAGTTCAAGGCCAGCCTGGACTACATATCGAGACCCTGTCTCAAAGAATATAAACAAACAAACAAACAAACAAATAAATAAATAAAAGAAACAAAGGCACGGGCTATGAAAGACCTCTTCTCCGGTAAGCCCGAACCTTGCCCTGGGCTCAGAGCAGCTGCTGTGTGTCCTGTGCTCTCTGCAGTCCTTGGGAGTCTGGTGCTCAGATGCCTCACCCGCCCTCTGAAGCCCCCACAGCTGGCCCTGCAGCTGGTGACCATTGGTCTGTGGAACCCACCCTGGGTGAAGCTCAGCTGTGTTCTGAGGACTGGGGTGTTCGTGGGTAGGAGATGGTAGGTGCTGTGCAGCTGTGGAGAAGGGTTCCTTACTAGATGTAGGAAGCGTGCAGAGACTCCCAAAGCTCAGAGCCACCAGCAGGGGGAGACCAGCGTGGGTCAGGCATGTGGAGGGTTGGCCCAGGACCCTGGGCTCGCTCCTGTGGACATCACGGAGCTCTTGGGCCTCCTTGGGGGGCAGGAGGCTGGGAAGGGGTTGAGCCTTAGAACATGATCGCTAACGGGGTCACCCCTGCTTCATCCCCATACAGTATGAGGCATTTTAAAAACTGACTTCCTGCAGAGCAACATAGGAATAACCCTTGGCTGGGCCAGTGGGACGGAAGAGGGGCCCAGGCTGCCCACACAGCCTCCCAGAGCCTGGGGACATCTACAGCGGCTCTGTCACACTGTCAAGTGGACATGTGGCAAACGTGTGGCTGAGCTGAGAGTAAGCAGCTTTCGCAAGACATGCTAGTGGCAGAACTGCGGAATCTCTCTCTTCAGAGTATTCCAAGTCCAGGAGTGTAAATTTATTTTAATTGTAGTCAGGAAACTGACTTGAATTTAGCTTCTTGAATAAGCCAACAAAAAATTAAAGCTGTAATAATGAACGGTGAGGAAATACGAGTTGTGAAAACCACACGGAACCATTATAGATGTAGCTGCTAACGAATTAACAGTGTGGGGAGTATGTTTTGACAAGTTTTTAAAAATGGGAGTTTCCCCTTAAAAGGTTAGGCAGCTCTGCGTATAAAGGCATTCAGGGACTGCGGGCATTTGTTTTTCATTGAAAAAAGAAAAACAGGAAGTACTGAGCCCTCAGTCAGTAGCCTGCCTCTGAGACCTAGTGGTGGATTTGGAAGTGTGTTCTTGACAAGCTGTGTTCTTGTGGGTGGTGACACATGTCCCAGAGATGCAAGGAGGAGGAGATGGGAAAGTGGCTAGGAGCCAGCAGCCTGAAAGTATGTTCTCAAAGGGGGGCGAGGTCATGCAAAGGCCCTGGGGTAGAGGAACCTCCTGGGCTGACCACAAGGCTCAGTTGAGGAAGGTGAGGGGGAGGCCAGACTTCTTTGGTGCATGTAGCAGTGTAAAAGGGAAAATGACAATACGAGAAGCGTTTTTGTACTGGCTTTCTCCTGTGTTTTTCCCTGTGTACAGCAGACTTCGCTGGCGGAGTATTGCTGGGTGATACTCTCCCGGGATAGTTACTTAGGTTATGAGCTGAGTGTGGTGGTGCACGCCTATAATACCAGCATTTAGGGAGGCTGAGGCAGGAGGACCAAGTTCAAGGCCATCTTGTCTCCAAAAAGGGCTGAGGATGTAGCTCTGTACCAGGGCTTGAGTTCAAGCCCCATTACCACCCGGAAAGAGCCTGGGAGCTCCATCCTCTAAAACCACCCTGAGCCCTCGTGAAGGGGTCTCAGTCTGAGGAACTGGGAAACCAGGCCCTGAGAGTCACCATTCCCAGCTCAAGTGCCTTTCGCCACCAGCAGTGTGTGCTTTCTCCTTGCCTGGTGACCTGTGCCAATGTGTGCCTGGTGTGCGTCCTCTGGCCAGGCAGGGCTAGGTGGGAGACACGTTTGGTGTTTGCCTTGCAAGCTGCTGGGCACGGCCTCTGTCCCTTTGCCTGTCTTGAAAGCCAGCTGTGGATGCATCCCCTCCCAGCCTAGCTGCTGGTGGCCCTGGGTGAGCCCTGCACCCTTTGCTGGTCACTCAGCGAGGCCACCTAGTCTGCCAGCTCTGGCCTGATCTCCTCCCCCCCGAGCCCTTGCAGAGTCCAGGACAGGTGTGGGACCCAAGTGTCCTAGTCTCGTGTGCCCTGGCGTGCTAGGTGGCCAGCTGTGAGCATGTGGATGCATCTGCAGGGTCCCAAGGGCCTGACACAGTGTCCTGCAGGTGGACCTGCCCACCTGAGCTCTGGTGGCTGAGAGGCCAGTGGCATCTGCTGGAGGCACAGGTGACACTTGGTTCAGCCAGACACATGGAGCACTGGGTGGTTGTGGCAAATGGGCTGGGCTTGCAGGTGGTCAGAGCCGGGCGGTAACAGGGCAGCAGTGGCCACCCCTGCTGCCAGGGAGCTGGCCCTCTCCATCTCGGCGATGGCAGTGTGGCATTGTGGTCTCTCAAGACTGAAGTGTCAGCTGGTGGCGCTGCCTTCCGATGAGACTCCTTGTCTGTGGTAGGGGAGTTTCAGTGCTAGCCTGTGTGGTGCTGGCAGCCACGTGCTCTTGGTGCTTCTTTTTTCGAGGGAATTGTTGCTGTTTTATAGTCCTGGGTGTCAGACCTGGGCAGGATGCATGCTGGGCAGGCACTCAGCACTGAGTGCTCTGTGATGGGGACCTGGTTTCTTAGTATAAGGTGTGATGCATAATAATTTCATTTGTTATGGGAAATTAGTACATACATACTTACCATTTTCCCTCTTTCTTTCTTTTTCTTTTCCTTTTTTGGAGACAAGGTCTCACTATGTAGTCCAGGCTGATTCCTGTTGATCCTCCTCCCTCAGCCTCCTGAGTGCTGGGATCACAGGTGTGTGTCCCCATGTCCAGCTCATATTTATATTACCTGGGTTAGTTTTGAGCCTGTTTCTCTTTCCCCTTTTCTGGATCTCCTTCCCTCCCATCTTCAAAAAGTCCACCTCCCTGCTTCCTATCCCCTGTCCTTTATTTTGCTTCTCAAGTTATTTACACTTTGGGTTTCTGGTATCATTGAAACCATGTGCCATTTAACCATGTGTCTGATTTGTCACTTCACAGGACAGTTTCAAGACCCATCCATTTTCCTACGTAGGAATCAAGGTTTCTCCTTGTTTAGGGCTTTTTGTATAAACCGGGCAAACAGGAGTCCTGCCCCCTCCTGGGCAAGAGGGAGAGCATGGGCCGGGTGTGATGCGAGGCTCAGCAGGAGGGCCACAGGATGAGACTGCATGTCCTGTGGGTGGGCACAGGCAGCCCCGCTCTGGGTGTCCTTCCTGTCTCTGCCACAAAGGGAGCAGCTGAGCACAGAACAGTGGCTTCCATGGTCTCAAGTCACTGAGTTGCAGCTCTCAGGGTTCTTGAGGGGCTGGGACACCTCCCTGCTGCCTGCGCCCCAGATTGGTATCTTTCCAGTGAGTGGCAGCAGCTCGCATTCCTGGGGGGTGGCGTTTTGGACTAGGGTGGAGCAGGCTACGAGCTCAGAGAGTCCAAGGGCTCCCCCAGCAGCAGGGCTACCTGGCGGGGAGAAGTCTGTGAGTTGAGCCAGAGCTGTGTGCAGCTTTGTGTGTGGAATGTGCACATGTGGTATTTGTGGTGATTGTATTTTACAGACACAAACTGGGGCGAATGTTCACATAAAAATATGATTACTGTAAAAAGACACATTGCTTTTACTCGCGGACAAAATCCTCCCCCTCACTTTGGGCACACTCAGCCCATTGTCCTCACTAAGCAGCTCTGGAGTCCTCTTTCCTCAGTGTCTTTATGAGGTGTGATTATAAAATACGGTGAACGCTGCTGTTGCGTGCTGTCTAATGGAAAGGCAGCTCGTGGAAACGTAAGGCTGCGCCCTCGTCCTTATTTACTGGATCTGGCACTGTGTGACTGACTTCTGGCTTCTCCCAAAGTCAAGATGACCAGGAAAAGGAAACGCTTTGAATGCATTCAGGACACCAAGGCAGCCAGGGCAGCACAGCTAAAGACACTCAGGAAAGAGGACTCCAGAGCTGTTGCAGGAAGCAACAAGGACAATGGGAAGAGTGTGTGCAAAGCGAGGGGCTGGTGGGGTTTTGAGGGGGCCTGTGGCCATGTGTAATTTCATGTAATGCATTTTAAAAATTGGAATGCCACATTTGGATCATACCTCATATACAATCTCACTTGATGGTCTCATTGGAATCCCACTGGGAAGGGCTCAAGGGAGAGGAGAAACTGTCCCCATTTTCCTAAGGGTGAGCCGCTCAGCTGCAGCTAAGAGATCACACTTCTGGTAACAGCTTCCCTGGCCCACATGGGACCCTGTGCTGCCCTGTGCCTCCCCAGTGTGTTGCAGAGCTGTAGGTTGGCATGTGGGCTGCACGGGGTCCCCGCTGGGGGACATCCAGGGACCCTGTTTGGCTTCTGGTCTGAGCGGGTGTGAGGCCCCCGTCTGACTCTGCTAGGCCACCTTCGTGTCAAGGTGGAGCAGGGCTCAAATGCTGTGGACATTTGCACATCCACCTAGCCAGTGGTGAATGCCTGAAGAGGAGAGTTACAGCTGGACTGATCTGTACAAACAGACTGGAAATGGATGTATTCTGGTTTTTTATTTCAGATGTGACCTTTTTATACTGTATATAAAATATATATTTTTCACATTATATAAATCATGCATACAAAAATGTGCAAGTTATATCAAAATTTTAATGCAAATTGTATCACATACTTCTGTTAGGGTAGAAGCATCGTGCTGGTATTCCCATTTTCAGATGACTCAAGGTTTGAGCACTTGTGACTTGCTGGTCTGATGTGTGCAACTTTTTTTCCTTATAGAGTGGAGAATTCTAGTGTATCGTACACTTCATGATAATCACATTGTCTCGGTACTTCTGTGCTCTGTAGAAGAGCCACAGGTAAAGAAAACTGATTCCAAAGGCCTTCCCGACTTGGATCCTCATCCTGCACGGGACTGTGGCAAGGCTGCAGGGTGTGTTCCTGAGTGTGCGAGTGTGCACAGCATCCCAGAGGCCCTGCCTTAGGTGCTGCGCAGCTGGAGGTGCACTGTCATTTTGGCAGATCCGTGCCTTTGCTCTCAGGGGCTTCCTCCAAGCTGGCTGTGTCTGAGTGTACCTTGGAAGAGGATGTGGCACTTGTTCTGTAAAGGGCTGGGTGGCAGAGGACTGGGCTTCATTGCTGTAAGGTCTCTGTCACAGCCACCTAGTGCTGCATACAGTGGCTGTGGCCATGTGTCAACATGTGGAAGGACTGTGTCCCAATAAAACTTTACATACAGCAGCAGCTGTGTGGGCCATACTGGGCTGTGGAGACCCCACCCATCTCCACCTTAAGCATTCATTCTTTGGGAAGAGGAGAAGGCTTTCTTTCCTTCTGGGCCTCAGATACTCCCAGGGTTTTGTTTTCCTTTAGAAAACTGTGCTTAGCCTTTGAGAAATTGCATAAACTATGGGAGTGCGTGGGGGGTGCGTTATTTCAGTTTAGTTCAACTTCACTTGATGAAAGACCTGACTAGCATTGTGGGGACGCTGGGGGAATGAAGGCAGGAAGGATGGGGTCAGAGTTGTCCTCTGGTAAGAGAGCAGGTCCCTAAGCACCAGTGCACTGCCTGTGTTACCTGGCAAATAGAGTCAAGGGCAGGTGTGGGACCTGGGGTGCTCTGAGGGGTTTTATAAAGAGCTAATGAAAGAACAGTGCTGCATAATCTCCTCAGACATAGAATCTAGGAAATAAAAAGCCAAATATGTGAAGATGAGGAACAGAACCATGATTACCGAGGAGGGGAGGTGGGCAGGAAGATACCTCCAGGGGATCAGCCCCCAGCGTGGGACCACAGGACTGAAGTTATACTGGATTAGGGATTTTTAGTAAATAAGTAGATTCTAGCTGCTTGTCACAAAAATGTAACTGAGATGACAGACACGTTCATCTGTTTCACCATGGTAACCATGTTACTCTGACACATCCGGTAGCATCCTGCTGGAAACCTCAAATGTGCACATTAACAGTTACTCAAAAGGAAAAGCTGGGGTGGGGAACTCTTGCCACACAAGAACAGTTGTGTGGTGTACGAGTGAGCCACTGCCCCTCTTGGGGTCAGGATGTCAGTCGCTACCCGAGCACCCCTGCTGGAACCGGGCGCACAGGGAGAGTTTGGAGGAGGTCCGTGGCTCCTTGTCTCAGGGATTAGGCCGACCTCGAACATGAAGGGTCAGGCAAGACTTGAAGAAGGACCCTTTCTACATTCCAGCCCCCGGAGAAAACTAGATTGTCCCGTCCCGTCTCGTACCGCGTCAGGAACAGGTTCCAGCTTGGCATCAGAATTTCTTTTTTTTTTTTTTTTCCCGGGACTGGGGATCGAACTCAGGGCCCTAGTCAGAATTTCTTTAGTAATACACATCGAGGTAAGGTAGCTGTCATTGCCGCTGGCAGTGGTGAGCTCCTGCGGCTCTCACAGGCACAGGAACGCTTGTGCCTGTTTGTGACCGGAAACCTATTTGCCCATGTTTTCCTTTTAAGTGTTTTTTTTCTAATTTAAAAGAAAGCTTAGGTAACTGTTTTTCTTAGAATCTCTGGGTTCTTTGTTATCATGCCCAACCTTACTTTTTTATTTTTTCATATTCTTAGAGTGTTTTGCTTTTCATAAAGTAAGGAGATAATTTTAATTATCAGGCTTATTTTTCTAGGAATTCTCCTGTAACTGAAAAGTTTATTATTTTCTCTTGTAATTCTATAGTTTAACGTAAAAGGTCTAAACAGAGCAGCAACGTGGAGCAGGAAGATGGGTTTGCATTCACTGGAAGGTTTCTTTCTTTACTAATTTTATCTGATGCTAGGAATAAATGTAACTTCATGAAGTCTGCGTTTCTGTCTTGTGGGGTTTCTTTCTTTACTAATTTTATCTGACGCTAGGAATAAATGTAACTTCATGAAGTCTGCGTTTCTGTCTTGTGGATATCAATATGGATAGCCCCGCTAATTTGTGATGCCCAAGCTGTTCTGGGGACCACAGCTTCAGAGGGGTGGAGTCCGCTGTGTGCGCTGCCGGGTGCCACTCCCTCTGGCCAGAGCTGGAAAGGGTCTGGGGTACAGTGTGTGGGCACCACCCTGATCTTGAAACGTGGCCTCGAAGCCAAAGGGGTCCAAGCCCAGATCCTCCCAGAAGTCATCGAGTGCGAGTGGCGAGGGCCGGAAGGGTGGACAGGGCCAGAAGGCCGGACCGGCCCCCGTGTGTGGCTGGCGCGGCCTGCGCGGGCCTCGCGCTGTCCTGTTTTCTCCTGAGCGGCCCTGATCGCGCCCGCTCCCCGCTGCGTGCGTCCAGCGTAGCACTCGTCCTGTGTGGCGCACTCGAGCTTTCCGCAGTCTTAGCGAGAAAGTTGTGCCATGCCTCGTCTCCACCTTCCTCCTGTCCCATCCCTGCTTCCCCGCCTCCCCCTCCTCCCTCTCCCCGCTCCTCTTCCTCCCTGCTGCCTTCTTCTTTCCTTCCTCTTTCCGTCTTCCCCTTTCCTCCCTCCTTCCCGCCTTTCCTCTGTCCCTTTTTCCCTGCGTCCTTCCTTCCCTTAAAAGAATGACCGTAGCGCAGTGACAACCACGGTCCTGCCAGCGGCACTCTTGCACGTGCTCTCTGGCTGCTTCGTGTGGGAGGGAAAGGGTGGACTAGAGCGCAGGGACCTGGGCTCCTTGGCGTCCATGGGCCACGCATGGGATGTCACGTATCACAGGCGGCAGCAGGTAGGGTGAGGAGTCGCTGGCTCACATGCTGTTTGCTGCAGGTGTTCGCTGCTGTTGGTCCTGGTCGTTCTGGACGGGGGTCTGAGAGACCGTGTCCTAGGTGGATGGTGTGAGCAGTGGGGTGAGCAGATGCTCTGTCCTGCTTTCCCATTTGCCTGTGAGCGTGTGAGCAGCAGGGCCCCACCCTTTGGTCCCGTACCTGCTGGGTCCAGAGCACTTTGTGTGTCTC
Source organism: Dinomys branickii (assembly GCA_004027595.1). Classification (NCBI taxonomy): domain Eukaryota; kingdom Metazoa; phylum Chordata; class Mammalia; order Rodentia; family Dinomyidae; genus Dinomys; species Dinomys branickii. Next base: position 105,234 of record PVLD010001886.1, on the reverse strand, counting down.
CTTCTGCTTCCTGCAGAACGAGCATTGGGGATAACTAACTGCCTGCCAGAACCTCCGCCCAAGAAGCACAGATAGCTAAAGGTTGGTTCTGCAGTAGAGCTGGAGCTAGGCCAGCCCTTTTCCCCCAGGCGGCCAGGTTGCCCCTGCGTCCTCCAGAGGCTGGAATGACCAGCTCCGGGTTACTGCCCAGCTGCCCTGTGGGCAGGGGACACATGGCCAAGCCCCTTCTCTGCTCCTGGCCTCTGAGCAGCAACTGGAACAGCACCGATGGGGCCAAGGAGGAGGAGGGGACCCACTGCAGGTGTCCCCAAGACACTGAGCCCTGAGGCACACAGTCGCCGTGGCCATCCTTCCTGGAGGCTCTTGGAAAGCATCCCAGTTAGATTTCAGCCTAGCCGTTTCCATGGAGATGTGGCAGCTGTCAGTTAAGCATCCTCTTATCCAGAGAGTGGTCTCCATGACACCGAGAGATCCCTGATGCCTCCGGTTGCTCCAGGAGCCACCTGCCTGGCCACAGCAGGCCTCAAACCCCAGCTAACCTGGGTGCTGCTGCCCACCACACTGTGCCCTCACCCCACCCCCAGAGAGGCTCCTCCTGAGCAGACCTGAAGAGGGCCTCCCTGCTGGGCACCCCTGTGCCCAGCACAGGTCCCCTGAGCCTTGCCCAGTGTGCTGCTCTGATTCTGGGGTTATGGTGTGCTCCGAGCAGGTCACATTTTCACAAAGCTGTAGATGCTGAAGGCTGCAAGCCCCAGGGAGGACCAAACAGAAAGCCTGATGTGTGGTTGCTGGTCTAGGCAGGCGGTCAGCAGCCAGGCACCTTTACCTGGCCTGGTCCCCGGCTCCTGTGGCCAGGGTCCTCACGAGTGTCCACAGGCTAAGGTGGACTTCTTTTATCCCAGCTGCATCCTCTGCTTCTCCCTCCTGTCAGTACTGGGAATTGAACCTGGACCTTCACACCAAGCTACGTCCCCAAACCTCTTTATATTTTTAAATTTTGAGACAGGGTCCCATTGAGTAGCCTAGGCTGGTCTCCAAACTTTGGATCCTCCTGCCTCAGCCTTCTTGAGTACTGGGATTACAGGTGGCCACTATACCAGACTTCCACCTGGATTCTTGAGGAGTCTTCAAGATTCTTAGGTCAAGGTGTGGACTCCAGTTGAGGGCTCTCCCCGCCTCTCCCCATGGCTCACTGTCTAGACCCTCAGGGGGCAGCTCCAGCCACTCAGTCAGCTTTGGCATGGGGATATCCTGCTGGCTGCAACAGGGTGATCGCAAAAGGGCTGAGTGCAGAGCAGTGGTCCCCAGGGAATCTGAGGCTGCTGCTCCCACGGAGTAGACTCCCTGGAAAGCAGTAGTTCTTGGAGGAGCCAGTGCACCCATCTGGCCCAGGATATGGCCCTGAGTCAGGCTATCACATGTGCCTGAGCAGAGCTTGCTGTAAACCATTGTGTGGACGTGTGCATGGGTGAGGGACTTATATTCTTGCATAGTGCTGATGCTTAAAAGTTAAAGTTTTGCATGGCATTGGTAATACACGTAATCCCAGCTCTAAGGAAGGTGAGGTAGGAAGATCAATGCTGATTCAAGACCACCTGGGCTACATAGTTCAAGGCCAGCCTGGAATATCTAGGTAGGCGATATCTCAAAATAATAAAGTTTTGGTAACTGTATAGGACTTGAAAAACTGAAATTACACGGGAACTCTGGAAGGTCTGATGGTTGGACTTGAATTCTCCACAGTATGCTGGTCTCAAAAACAGTGACAGCTGCAGTGGCCCCATGAAGCCACCTGTGAAGTGACCAGTAGTGGTCACCCCAGCCCACTTAGAGGACAGTGTGTCTAAGACTGAGCAGCTGGCCAACCTCCTTGCAAGATCATAGACTTGTGCTTAACCCAGGATGGTGGGGCTCTGTGTAGATGGCCGTGGAGTGAAATAAAATGATGGGAGATCTTCCCAGAAGTGGACTCGGGCTGCGGTGGCCCACCCTGGGGTGGCCGTGGTGTCCGTCTCTGATCTGGGCCTGAAGGAAAGGTGCAGACTGGTTTCATGGTGCACCGCAAGTCCGCTGGACATGAGCAGACACCTGCTCTTCAGGGGTGCGCATAGTTGCTCTCAGGACTGACAACCCCAGGAATGGACAAGGTCACTGGAGGACAGATCTCTCCTGTGAGGAAAGTTTGGGCCCAGTTGTCTGTTGGATTTCACTGGATAGCAGCTAGGGGACTAAAGTTTTTTGGAAACAGTAAGAGAAAGTGCAGCCCGAGTGTCTGGGTGGGAAGATACTGAGCTGTGGGAGATGCAGCAGCCTGTGCACGGAGGTTCTGTCACGTGCGTGTTTTCCCCCAAGTAGGTGATGGGCATGATTTGGGGCACAGTTGCGAATTTGGGGGGCACTGAAGGTCTCTGGCTGACAAGTCTTCTGGACAAGAGATGTGTAGCAGGCAGACGGAGCCTGGGGTGCAGTCTGGGGATACTGCTGGGTGTTTGGGGAGCACCAGTGTGGCGTGGGGGTAGCAGCCACCCTGAAGAGAGCTCCCTGTGACCTCTTGGTGCCTGGGTGGTGATGGAGGCACCCGCACATGGCATCATTTTGTCAGAAAGCCAAGCAGTTGTAAAAAGGGACAGTGAATTGTCAGGCTCTCTAGCTGGTTCTCTTCTTGCCGTGGGAACACAGAGGAAAATATGCTTTGGAAGGAGGAAGTGGAGACAAGGCTTCAGGACAGGATGGGGAGCGGAGGGCTGGGCATTAGGGCACATGTCCCTAAGGGCCGCCAGTCTCGGGGACCTTGACAAGACAGATGGTCCTTTCTTCCTGTCTCTTCTCTGTTTTGGTGGTGCTGGGCATTGAAGCTGTGGGATGCTGAGCTACATTACCAGCTCTTTTTAAGATTTTTAGTTTGAGACCAAGTCTCTAGAAGTTGCCCAGCTGCACAGGATTCTCCTGCCTCAGCCTCCTAGAGTGCTGGATAGCAGGCATGCTGTATGACACCAAGCTGTGGGAACATTTTCTGAGGGCAGAAGTGTGGGTCCCCAAGCTCCGCTCTACCTGGCTTGCTGTCCCACAGCTCAGAGAGCACATGTGCACAAGGCCTGCAGAGCCCGTGGGGCACGCACACCCTGACACTCCTGTACACTCTTCTTTGTCCATGCAGAGCCTGAGTCACAGTGCAGGCTTTGCAGGGAAAACTGCTGCTGTCTTGTATGCTTTCTCTGTGCAGCAGTGCACAGAAACAAGCACTAGTACTGTCCTTATATTGAATGTGCCAGCCCTGCCTGCCCTGTGGACGGCTTGAGGGGAACTGGTGTCTCTGCCTTCCCAATGCGGGCTCAGATCAGAGCCCCAAGCTGTTTTCGGGGACGAGAGTGTTAGCCTTGGCATGCAGAGCACCTTGATTTCTGTGAGGGTCATGGGTCCCACCCACAGTCAGGCTCCAAAGATCTCTGCTCTCTCTTTCAGAGTGATGCGACAGGAGAGGTCACCAAGAGGTGGCTGGTGGAGGACACCGGTGGACACCTCCCGCATGTTCCCCGCCCAAGGCTGCCTGCGGGTTCCCCAGCTCCTTACCAACTCTGCCGCCTGCTGGACCAGGAGCCTGGAGCCTGAATCGACAGCTGCCCCTTCTCCTGTGCCCATGCTGTGGCACTGAGTTTTGCTTTGATTTTTGTACCTAAATTGCCCAAGTGATCTTGGAGCAGGCTGGGTGTTGCCCTGGCCTTCCCTAGCCTGTGGCCGGCGTCTTCGTTTCTCCCCACACCTGCCCTGCAGAGCAGAGCCCCCCCCCCCCCCACCGCATGCTCGGAGCCCCCTGCCCTGTCCCAGCGGTGACACCTGGTGTTTGCTGGCTTAGGCTCCGTGCCACCGTCCTACCTCAGTTCAGGGAGGCCCAGGTGTGGGTGGGGCGCAGCCTCCTGAGTGACCACATGGGCCTGCGTGTGTCTGGTGGCCTCAGTGATCTGCCCACGAGATGGACGTAGCCTGTACCTAGGGACCTGCAACACTGGCTTCATAGAGCGCCGCAGGACTGAGACTGCTCTGCACGGTGGAACCTGGGATTGGGCGTGAAGCAGAGTCAGTGAGTCCTTGGTGTCGGCGTCACCGTCAGCTCAGCAACCTGCTCCCTGGAGGTCCGGGGCAGAGGGCGGGGCTTGGAGGGCTCAGAGCTCTCCCATTAATGGGCTTCACTCTCTGAGCAGCCCTGTGCATTCTGCTGGGCACAGAAGCTGCTCGCTGGCTGCGCATTCGGCCATCTCTGCTGTCCCGCCCGAGGACCGGCCTTTCCTTAACCAAAAATTCACATGGGCAGCAAATGAGTCCAGGCCACCTTGGTTTGTCAGAATCTGTGTTTAAAATGTACGATCTTTAAACATGACGGTCTGACGTTAGCCACCAAGCCTGTCCCAAATCAAGAGAGAAAGCATTCCAGCTCCCGTGCTGGTAGTGGCTGGAGCTGAGGGAGAGCAGTCCCACGGGACACATCCCTCGGCAGAGAAACCTTGGTGAGAGCACCCTTGTTATCTGTTTTCAGTGTTCCAGAAATGCCAGTGTTGTTGTGATGACCACAGCTGTCCCCTGCCCCCATGGCTCCCTGGATGCGTGGCTGGACCCCCGCCCCCAGTGCCTGTCTCCCTGATAGTCCTGTAGAGGCCACACTAATTCTTGGAGATGTGACTTGTCGGTTTGTTTTTTTCTGTTGTTACATTTTTTTTGGAGAAAAAAAATATATATAAATATATAGATCTATATCGCTATAGAATAATGCATTAAAAATGAGGCTCTGTCAAGGAAGACCAAAAATTTCAATGTCTTAAAAATATATTTAATGGCAATGCAAAAGTCTTCCTGCTTCTGTGCTGAGCTCTTTAGAACCGAGGATTGTATTGCAAGACAAAGTTGAATGTAAAGTGACCCTGACCATTCTTAAAGTTTTGCTTTTCCAGAGCTGCACATCCCCGCCGTGCATAGTCAGTCTGAAGGTCCACTCCCATGTGTGATATGCTTTACTAGAATGTACAGAGTGTCCTGAAGTTTTCTTTAGTTAGGGGACTAGGGATCGGAGGGTGGTGGTGCTGTGTGACTCCTGGCACCGTGGGGCGGGGGAGGCACCCACGGCTGCCTCCAGCTTACCTACCCCTGAGCGTGACCACACTCCACCCCACAGCAACGGTTCAGGTCCCTCCCGCAGCCTAAACAAGCAGAGTTGGGAGTGTGGTAATGTACTAAACTTTCGTCTATCCTGTACATTTCAAAAAAAGGCATATGCACTATTTACATTTTTAATTTAGTTTACAGAATGGAACCAAAATGTATATTATGTTTGCAAAAAAAATTCACAATGTATATTGGGTCTTTGTACATTTTGCCTGACTTAACCTTAAATTTAAACTATTTTTTGCTATATGAAATTTAACCGTTATAAACAGTGTTTTCTTTTGGGTATGTATTGTTTCTGGATCTCAAGATATTAAATATATTTCTTGCTATTGTGTTATGACAGACAGCCCCCCCCCGTGCTGTCTTCCACGCTGTACATAGGGGTTGGGAATGCGCTGGGCTAGGATAGTGCATTGTATTTAGTCTGTATTGATCATGGATCCCCTCCTTAATAGCCATATGCAATAAATAAAATAAATACATTATTTATGAAATGAATAAGGCCTGGAGGGTGTCTTTTCTGAATTTAACACGAGACTGATATATTCTCGTGGGAGTTGGGATCCTAAAAATGCTCTGATGCCTATTTATTTATTTATTGCCGACAGACTCTTGTTATATAGTCCAGGCTGGCCTACAACTTGGTCTCCTGTCTCAGCCTCCCCAGTGCTGAGAATACAGCCATATGACTCTGTACCCTGCTTCTCTGGGAAGACACTGAGTTGCACCTCGGTGCACAAATACCAGTTTAAGATACAGACTGAATCAGTTCCCAGAAAACGGTAACTGCTGATTTTTACTTGACACAGACCGTTTTGTGCCGAGCACAGTGTGAAGCAGCTACTGGCGCCCTCTAAGTAAAAGTCCAACGTGGCGGGCCTGGAGGGAGAATGAAGGTAGCCTGTCCTCTTCCCCACGGTGTGCAGAGCAAGGGAAGGCCGGCCCGCCTGGGAGCCTGAGCCTTGAGTGCCGCAGCCAGGGGGCAGGAGCGGACCCTTGCCAGCTCGGGGTGTCCTTGGAAAGGCACTGACCCAGCAGGGGTGGCAGCCAGGTTGTCGCCAGGGTGAGGTCGTAGCTGCCAGGCTTAGCTGGGGGGCAGGAGTGGTCAGGTTCTGCCGTGCAGGCGAGAGGCTGGGCCTTGGATTGCTGGAGCCCTTAGCAGAGCCAGGTGCAGGCGAGCCGGGTAAGCTGTGTCACCGTGGGGTTTGGGTGTCGTCCTGCACCCCCGCAGGTCTCCTGGCCCCTGAGTGGAAGCCCAGATTCTCCTTCCAGGGGCCAGTGCGGGGGCTTTTCTGTCCGTCCGCCACTCCTTCTGTCATCCTGTTCTTCCTCTTTCATCTGCGTATTTATTATTTATTAGCGAATGTTGGCAGCACATGCTTCTCCACACCCTCTTCCCTCCCTATGTCCAGAGAGCCTTAGCTCTCTTTCTTACAGTGACTCCTTTATTTTGTTTTCCAAGTGATTTATACTTGAGTGTCTCATCCAAGAGACCAGGGCATATTTGCGATTGTGAGTCTGATTTATGTCACCTGGCATCATGGTCTCCCGTTGCACCCATTTTCTTGTGAATGAGCCAGCGCTGCCCTTGTCTGTGGCGGAGTGGGGCTATCTTGTGTAGATACCACCTTTGCTTTATCCACGCACCTGCTGCTGGACACAGGCTGCTTCCTAGAGTGAGCTGTGGTGAGCTGTGCGGCCGTAAACGCACTCGAGCCTGGATCACCGGAACACAGTATCTGCAACTTTCAAGTAGACATGTTGCAGGGGAACCCTCAGCCCTGGGTCTGCATTTCCTTTTCTTTTTTTTTTTTTTTTTTTTTGGTGCCAGGAATCAAATTCAGGACCTCACACTTGCCAGGCAGGCACTGTGCCGCTGAGCTGTTTCCCCAGCCCCAGGGCCTGCATTTCTGGAAACCCTGGAGGAGGCAGGTCCGCAGCCGAGGACACAAGCTGGGCATCTGGAGTGGAAGCAGAGCTGGCTCTCGGCCGGGACCCCGGACGCCTTCATCCTGTCTCGTGCCAAGCAGGGGGAAGAAGGGGTCATTGCTGCTGGACAGAGGGCACTGGGGATGGTGCAGGTCACCTGGGCTCCTCTCATCTCTGGCTATGGAGCTTGGCCTCCAGAAGAGAAAGGAACACACTGATGACTCAGCCTCCCGGGTCAGCCTGGGCCATGGGGCGGGGCTATTTTGTCCCCTGGAGCCAGAAACTAGACACTGGAAGTCACCAGGGCTGGACTGGCTAGGCTCCTTCTGGTTGCTGCTGCCCCGTCCAGACGCTGGACACGTGACTCCTCCAAGCCCCTAAGTGGACCCCGCTCCTTCCCATAAAGAACTGGACGGAAGGGTCAGTGATGCTCGTGGCCAGGGTTGTGTTGCCTGCTGACTGGCTTTTCTTCTATCTTTGGCTCTGGGTCCCTGGCTTTGGTTTCTACTCTGCCTGCTGGTTGTCACCCCACTGGTGAGTTCAACCCCAGTCTGCCCTAGGCTTTGACCTCCAACCTATGCCAATACCACCCACCGAGGTTCAAGGGGGCCTATAGCCCACACCCCACTTCCTCTTGGGTGGTGTCGGCAGCCCTGACACATGGGCCACCCCTGCCCTCTACTGCACAGGGTCCCTGCTGCGCCACATGAGGTGTGGTCCCCACGCCAGCAGCTGCCTGTGACTCAGACCTCCGCTGCACAGCCACACTGTCCCCAGCACGAGGCCTGCAAGGCCTTTCCTGAGTGTGGCCACCAGCACACCCAGAGCTGATCTCCTGCGGCCCAGCGAGCAGTGCCCCAGCCGCCTGACGCTCAGTGAGCAAAAACTGGGAAGGAGAGAACAGTTGTGGAGGGCCCGTTAGGTGACTCCTGTTGAAGTGCTTGTTGGAATTAAATGCATGAAGGTGTGTGGTGTTTACAGGCAGCGGAGCACTCCTCTGCCATCCCAAGGGGAAGCTGCAGCCCCCTGTAGGGAAGTGAACGCACCTTGAGACGTGGTGCTAAGTGAGACAGATCAGAGGTGCACTTGCATGTCACGCGGCTTCTCTTACAGAACAAACTCAAAGTGTAAGTAAAAAGCAAAATAAAAAGTAGACAGCAGGCAACATGGAGGTGGTCCTTTCTTAAAGGGAATGAACCAAGGTGGAGGGAGGGCAGGGGCGAGAAAGGAATTACCCTGTGCTCCCATCATGCACCAGCTGCACCCAGGAAGGCAAACACTGCCACGAGTGCCCTCCACCTGCCCTCGGGTGGGATGCCGACCCCCTTCGCATGGTTCTTGCTGGTGGCCACAGAGCCTGCTGGTCTCAGAGTGTGCAGCTCCCCATTGCCTGGCTGCTGCAAGGACTCACGCCGGGCTGAGAGCTCAGTGTCTGCAGCTGTGACTCCAGGAGGGACCCGCGGAGACACCGCTGGCCATGCCAGCCATGTGAGTGGCCAGGCAGAGGGCAGGGAGAGTCCACAAAGGGGCTGGTGTCTGTTCAGGTGTCTCAGCCACTGGAGAGCAAGAGGGCCTGAGCAGGACAGGAAGAACAAGCACGTCCCCACCGAGTCAGCCAGAAACAGGTATGCTTGGGCACTGCCGAGGTCTCCTTGACCAGGCTGCCTATGATTTCAAGACCTTTTGGGATGTTTGCATAAATTCTAAGGAGGGAAATAGAGGAAGTAAGCTGGGCATGGTGGGGCACACCTGTAACCTCAGCACTCTGGGAGGCTGAGGCAGGAGGATCAAACTTACCCTGGGCTACTTAGCAAGACTCTGTCTCAAAATCGGAAAACAAGATAAGAAAAAACAGCTGGGGCTATAATTCAGTGCAAAGATTTTGGGTTTAATCTCCAATGCTGCAAAAAATAAACTGAAAAGAAAATTAAAAAGATAGGAAGCAGTTACTTTTATTTTCAACAATTCATTGGGCTTTCTACTGCTATCTGTTTCCACAAGCCCAAACCCTTACGCAAGTTTTAGAAGGGTTTGCTCTTTGGCATATAAAGTGAATTCACCTCCATGCAGATCACCAACTTTCCTTACATTTTGCATTTTAGGGTTTAGATCACATTACACTTAGCTTTGAGCCCCTGGGATCAAAGAAGTAACCATGGCTCCACCTGGTCATCTTGGGCCAGAGGTTCATTGCTGGATGTACCCAAGTGGACAGTGAAGGCATCTCTGCACCTCCACACCGCTGTGGTACTTCAGTAACTACATGTCACACCCCAAGTTTCAAATCAGAGCCAGAGCCTGGCAGGGCCTTTGCAGAGCAGTCCACACCCTCGGTGGTGAGCATTTGTGGACCCTGTTCCTGCAAAGTGCAGCAAACAGGTCGACGTACACGGTCTCCTAAGGTGCACTGTGTGCTCATCTCTTCCCAAGGCCGATGGAGAGAGAAAGGAGGGGCGTCCTGATGGGGGGGTCAAGGAAGCGGGGAGATTGGCTCTCAAGTTGGCCAGGCAGGGTCCTCGGGCAGGTGCTGGCTGGACTCTCTTCCCCAAGCTCTGAGCCCATGACGGGGAGCAGAGCGAGAAGAGGCCGTGGAGCCCGGCCTTCAGGCATCCTGCCCAGGAGGAAAACCCTGTGATGAACCTGTAAACAGCGGGGAAGAAAAGCCGGTTTATTTCCAAACCACCAGGTCACTGGGGCAAGGTGTGGGGTGAGGGATTCAGGCCCAGGAAGCCCTGTCTGAGGGCACAGGCCCCTCCACGTGAGAGCAACTCCTTCTCCTCTCCTCTCTGCTGCTTCCTGTGGTGACCTGCACCTTTCAGCGCAGGAAACTCCTGTGCTCAGTGACCACTGGATGTGCCCGGCTGAGCCCACAAGGCCAAGGTAGGAAGTGAGAACAAATAGGGCCCATAGGCTACTCCTCAGATGAAGTGAAATCGCTTCATTCAGTGCTGGAAGGCCTGTAATTCCAGCATCCAGGAGGCTGAAGCAGGAGGGTCGTCATGAGTTCAATTAAGCCTGGGCTACATAGCAAGAACCTCTGAAACAGAAAAAAAAATCCAGTGCTGGAGCAATGAGCACCGTTAAATCCCACCTGCCACTTCCCGAGGCCCTTCGATGTGGATGAACAAGGAGCACCTGCTTTTCCTGAGCCCCTGTGGGCCGCTGATCCACCCAAGGCAGCTCGTGGGCAGCTCCTCCCAGACCCTGTCCACCTGGAAGTCAGAGCCAGGAACCAGGCTGCTACCTTCCCTCCTCGCTGTCCAGTGAAACCACGACTCCTTCGGTCTCCAGCCAAGAGACCCTGGGCACCTCCAGCACAGGAAGGAGCACGCTTCCTGGGCCGGACTCCTCGCAGCTCTGTGCAGCTGCTGGCCCTGGACTCCCTCACCAGTGTTAGATCAAAACAGAAGAAAACCCAAAGACGTCTTCCCAGACCCGAAGGCCCTATCCGTGTGGCCTGCAGATTCTTCACCTGTCCGTGCCGGGGCAGCCAAAGATCCCCCCCACATCTGTCGCACCGCAGCCACCTGGGGCCTGGCCCGGGGAGCTGAATGCCAGTCTCGGCTCCTGTCCTCCTCTATCGCTACTCTCGGAGGTGACTTTCTAAGCACCCACTGTGGAGCTGACGCCGTCACTGTACGGTAGACAGTGAAGTTGGCTATAACATTACAGGCAGTTGACAGGGCCGGCCCTCAGGACTGAAGACAGCTGCGGCCAGCCAAGGCGCATTCACTGAGGTCAGGCGTCAAGGGAAAGAGGACAGACTCCACCCACCTACTTCCCCTAGGGATGAGAGCAGTGATTGATATTCTAAACAGGCATTTGTGGACACCCGGGTGCTTCTCCGCTGATCAGTGTCACCTAAGCGGCTATGCTTGTGATCCTATTGATGCATTATGATTCTGTCCCACCTTGAACCTGCCTCAGCTCATGGCTTTGCTCCATAAACACCCTTGAGAAACGGGGTGGGTGGGCCTCCTTCTGTCTCTCTTAGACAGAAGATCTCTTTCTCTCAGTAAATTCTTCCTACTCTTTATTGTTTGTTTTAGTCTTTTGGAGATAGGATCTCATTGGGCAGTTCAGGCTGGCCTTGAACTCACTATGAAGCCAAGGCTGGCCTTGGACTTACAGGGATTGTTCTGCTTCAGCCTCGTAAGGGCTGGGTGTGTACCACCATACCCAGCTAATTCTTCCTACTCTTAACCTCTGTTGTTCCTAGAATTCATTTCTTGATTTTAGAGAACAGGAACTTGGCATTTCTGACCTCTAGCAGGTTGGGAATTATAATGTTTCCCTTATACCACTTGGAGATCTATATATCATATGCCCTATATTAATCAGTTGCAGAAGGAGATTTTCCAACATCCATGCAAATTTCCCAAAATATGAGCTGGCTCTCCGTGGACCACAGGATCATAACTGGACCAGCCACTTCCCTACCTTGGGATACCTGGCTTCTCCAGCCTGGGACCAGGGCTATACTTCCTTCCAGTGAGGGGAGGACCTTCCTGACTGACAGCTCTCCCGCCCAACCCACTCTTAGAACCCTCTCCACAGAAGGGAGGTGGAACAAACACAATGTTGTCTGTTATTGTCTGCAAGACTCTGTGTATATCTCTCTATCTATCAACCTAATGAGTTGGACAAACTACTGAGCCACTCTGGGACTCATTTATTTATTCAGATAAATAAATAAATGTATTTATTTAAAAGTGGTCCGACCACTCCTACATTTCAGGATCATTTTCAGGGTTGGAAATAGCACCTGCATTCAACAACAGGCATGGGATGACCAGACAACACCAGGAAACGGATTCATCCCGGACCTGCCTTTCCCAGCACCGGGTGGAGCGGGACTGTCTGCTTGTCCCTGCCCATCTCTTGGCCCCTGACCTGCGGCCAGGCCCCTCCCTCCCTTCCTTGATCCACATGAGAACCGTGACTCTGACTGAAAGCGTGTCTAGGAGACAGCTGTCAAGGAGAACCTGCAGGATCTGCATCCCATGGTGCACACTGCCCTGGGGACTCCTCTTCCACAGGCTGCGGGCGTTCGTGGGTCCCCAAGGGTGAGGATGTGAGTTCACAAGTTCCTTCCCTCTTAGCAGATCAGGCTGCTATAAGCTGTCCTGTGTAGTCTTCTGACCCCAGTGACAGGCTTCCGTGGGGCTTGGGTTGGGGTAATGGGGACTGCATGTGTTGGGGAGGGAAGGACACCCTCCCTACCCCCAGTTTCCTCAGATGTTTGGTTTCAGCACCCACCTCTCTTGGCAACCTGGAGAGCCTGACAAAGCAGCTGCTGCCTCCTGAGCACCTTCGTGTGCTAAGGCAGACCCTGTGTTCCACTCTCACAAAGCCATTGGCTGTAGCGATGGTGAAACTGTGGCTTTTGAGATAGACACCTGTTGTGAGACCCCATGGCGCCCAGGGCTGCCAAGCTGGGCCCCTCGCCCTGTGCCTCTGACACCCCACCTCACAGTGCAAAGCTACGGTGGGCAACGGGCACCATCTCTCCTTGCTGCTGCCACAGTCGTTGTGGTTCCACATGGGATCCTGGGCTCTTTCCCTCCAGTTCATAGCCAGGTCTGGGCAGTCAGTGGAGTCTCCTCACCTAGTGGCTGCTGCAGGTCACTTCTCAAAGCTGCTCTGGGCTCAGGTCTACTGTGTGACCCACACTGCGGATCTACCCTGGCCAGTGCAGAGTGACCTCAGCTACCTAGAGACGCTGTAGCTCACACAAGTGAAGATCAGCCTCTCTGTTTGCCTTGGGAGCAGCAGGTCTGCCCAGGGGAGTGGGTTGTGTCCTTGTTGCCACTGTCCAGCTCTGCCACCACTCCCAGGATCTTCAGGCAGTGGCCAGAGCCCGCTTGAGGACCTGAACCCTGGGCTTCAATCTCCAGGAACCCTGGTCCTCCAGAGACTGACCAAGACCACTCCTTGTCTAGGCACAGGTATGTAGGCGTAGATCTGGCATTTGAATGGTTGATGATGTTTCAGATGCCCTCCGCTGTGAGGTTGTCCATGTCACAGCTTCCTGGCTATTGTCCCGAGCTTGTCCTCAACCTAATGAAATGAGGAATCACAGAATGCTCCAAGCAGAGCTGAATCAAATGCCTGAGAACCAACACGATGCTAAGTATGTGATCTAATTTCTGTATGTGGCCAGTTAGAGCTACTTTAAACTTTCAGACTGGAACCAGGCGTAGCAGTATACGCCTATGATCACAGCACTCAGGAGGCTGAGGCAGGAGGATTGTTATGAATTCCAGGCCAGTTGTGGCTATGTAGTGAGTTTAAGGACAGCCTCGTCTCACAATATCAGAGGTGGGGCTGACTTTGAGACTAACATGAAAGCACTTCTACTGTGGGCAAATGAGCCTCAGATCTCTGTGTGCAGAGCTGCAGTGGATGCCATGGGCTGTGAGCCCACGCTGCCCCTGTGTGACTCATGGAGCAGGTCCACACAGGTGACCCACGAAGCCTGGCTTAATTGGTGGCACAAATCTCCTGATGGCCACTCCAGTTTCCTCCCGGCTTGCTCCCTCCACTACCCTGTGTAGGCCAAAGGTGGCCTAGAGGGAGAGAGCTCGCCAGACTCCTGGCTTGAAACTCTCAGGGTTCACAGCTGTGTTTCTTTATTTCTATTTTTTGAAGAACTAGGGATTGAACCCAGTGCATTTGCACCAAGCCCTCAGCTCTTTTTAAAAAAGGTTTTAAGGTAAGTTCTTGCTATGTTGCTAAGTTGCACAAGCTGGACCTGCAGTTCTCCTGCCTCAGCCTCCCAGAGTGGAGGGATGACAGGTGTGTACCATGAGGCCCATCCACAGCTCTTCATGAGTAGACTATTCCCCTTGCAGGCAGGCGTGATGGGTTTTACTGTCTTCACCCTTCTGCCTTTGTCAGGCAGGAAGACACGTTCCCGCTTTCTTTCTTTTTTTCTTTTTAAGGCCCATGAAACGTTCTTCTTTCAGTAAGGCACATTTCTTTTTCTCTGGTAAACATCTGGCTTCACTTTTTATAAGATGTACAAAATCGCCCTGGGCAAATTAAGCCTAGGGTTGGCCTAAGGCTTGACCCCATACGGGTACCCGCATTCAGCATTGTGAGTTTTGTAATCTCAGTGTTTTACTGAGTCATAGCCGGGCCACTCAAGTCCTGTTGTAGAGGTCATGGTGGCACTGAAACGGGTGCTGCCTAGACCTAGGACGGCATTGTCACTTAATCACCCTGGTCATATCCCAGGGCTCTGTCTGTGGTTCATCAAACCATGTCCAGGAGCTTCCCTGACAGGCACTCAGGCCTTGCAGGAAGTGACTTTTCTTTTCAGCTATTTTATCAGCCAAGCAGATTCCTCCTCGTGGCCACCTGCCTGTCATGCAGCTGAAGATGCATTGCATTGTGGGAAGATCAGTGTTTCTCTCTTGGCCCCAGAGATGGACCACATGGCAGGTGAGCAGTGGGCAACTTCTGATCATGCTGATGCTCTCTCCACTCTGGAAAGCTTGGGTTTAGCTTGTTTTACTCAGTAATTCTGTGATTTTTAGAAGTAGAAGAAGGAACCACAGCATTTCTTTTTTTGCAAAAAGATTTCAGACATCTTTCGCCTGGGCGATCTCTGGCTCAGGCAACTCTCCTGGTGTCTTTGAAATGGTGGTTGTGTTTACTTCAAAAATGAAAGCTTCAGCTTTGGCTGCCTGGGGTGTCACAAATGAGTACGGCTTGTTCTGGTTTTTATGTGAGGTTCTGTTTGGCCTGGGTGGATGCTCTGTTTGCGAACAGGGCCTCGCTTTTACATTCCATGCCCCTCTCTGCAGAGGCCTGGGCTGGAGCTGGCCAGGCATCTCTGGGGGTCTCAGGGTGGTTCTCATGGAGCACAGGGAGGGTCAGTGATGGGTAAGTAAGGGCAGCAAGGGTGGTGTCCGCCCCCTGCCTTGTGGGGGACAGGCCTTGGACACACGGGCCCTTAAGCTCATGTCTGCTACTGGGAGCAATGCTGTGTCCACCTGTGACAGGTGATTTCCAACCAGGCTGGAACAGCCTGCACCAGGCCTCTCGTGCCTGGTCCCGAGGACCCACAGCCCCCAGTTCTCCCTAGTCTCTCACACTTAAAGGGGACCATACCCAGAAGGGACTCCCCTTGTGCGTCACAGAGCAGAAGAGCTAGGGGAACCTGAAGGCTTTTGGGATCCCGAGTGCTCTGTGTCTGGTAGCCCCCAAAAGTACAGGTGGTTGGTAGCATAAATGTTGCCCACCTTGACACTTTTATGACCCAAACATCCGTGAAAACCATGGTAGTGTGACTATGAAATCCACAGAAGGATAAAGATTTTAATACAGAAAAACCGGTTGGTTCTTTTCTCTGAATCCAGCCGTATGCAGGCCACACAGTATTCACCTTGAGTGGAATCCTGATGTCTAGAGCACCTGCTAAGCACCTGCAAGGACGTGGTCTCCCTCGTCCCTGCACCTGGAGTGGGCGTTTCTGGATCATACCCAAGATGAAGGAGCCACTGTCCCGTCTCTTTGCTGCAGACATAGGGGTGACAGTGGATAAGAAGTGTCGCTGCTCAGCCGAGAAGCCTGTGTGAGTTCAGCAGGTGGCTCCGTTAGGTCCACTATGAAGCAAGAAATGAGGCATCCTTGCCTCGCCCTTGCTCTGGATCGGGGAATCAAGCGGGCACTGGGAGCAAACCACCAGCGCAGAGCCCGAATGGCAGAAAGAAGTGAGTTTTTATAGTGGCTGGGATTGTTCTCCTTACTGCATTGTGAGGACGTCCAGGGGTGCGGGGGGTGGTTTTGTGGGGGTTTTTTTTGGGGGGGACTTTGCTTTTAAGTGGAAGACTGCTGTTTTATTTTCACTTTTTAAAAATGTGGTTTATATTCTGAAGTTTTTCTATCAGTTTTACTGCATTTAGAACAATTCTAATACATCTTCCTTAGCTGTTCTCTCTCTCTCTTCCTTTTTGCTTTTTGAGATAGGCTCTTGCTCTGTAGTTCATACTGGCCTTAAACCCACCATGTAGCCCAGGCTTGCCTTGAACCTGTAGTGACCCTCCTGCCTCAGCCTCCTAAGTGCTGGGAGCACAAGTGTGCTTCACCATGCTTGGCCTTAGCTGCATCTTTCCTTACAGTGATCTTCCATGTGAACAGAATGATTCATTTGAGCTGCTGAGCAGGTGAACAACCTTCTGAAATATGCACATCTTTGGCGCAAGGCAGCCAGGAAACCAAAAGGATTGACAGCTAAATAAGAAGTGATTAGTGCAACTGTGGTACACTTGCCAAGTCAAGGCCACCTGCTGGAAGTTCTTACGCATTTCCGTAAGCGGGTGTACATGCAGCATTGAGACTGTGTGTGTCCGCAGCCATTGCTGATATTTAAAGAGGCTTGTGCTTTTATTTTTCCTTCTGGGAATGGAGCACCAAGTGCCCAGGGCTTACACACTGAAACCCAGAAAGCAAATCCCGTGGTGGCTTGTTTTCTTAACAGAGCAAAGGCTGTGGGTGCAGATGTAACCAAGAGCTGGCTCAGTGCAGACAAAGATGAGATTATGAAAACAAAAATCTCTTCCACCAAAATAATTACCTTCAATTATGGATCCAGGAACTGCACTTAATGCTCTTGCATTTGCACAAATGTTAGGCGCCTGCGAGGCTAGCGAGTGCTGAGGAGAAACCAGGTGCCTGTGGGCCCCCTCTGGTCCCCGCTATGCTCCTGGGGCCCCGTTTCTCCTGTGGAGTCCTGGGAACCCCTTCCTCTTGCAGGACCATCTGTCCCATCTTTACCCACTCCTTCCACTGGGTGGTCCTAAAACCTGCGGAGTGGTGTTTTTCTTGCAACAAGGACACTGAGTTGCCAAGTCAGATACCCTCTCTTTGGCTGACACTTGTGGGAATGGGGTGGGTCCCCCTGGCTCAAGTGTGAGAACCTGATGACAGGAGACAGGAAAGTGTCAGAATCCGCCATGGTGTGTGTCTCCCCTGCATGCTGACCTTGCACAACTGCTCCCTGGGCAGGGTGTTCTGGTCTGACCCTCCTCTCTGTACCCCTGCATCATGAATTATTGGCAGGTGGAGGAGGTGTGGAAATGGGCCCAAGAGATGGCTCTTTGGTGTTCAAAGATTTTTTAGATATTTGTAATAAGACCACGGGCTATTTTGGACAGATAGCAACATCCGATCCTTCAGGCAATCAGCAGAAAGGGAGCCAGTTGTCTGTAAGGTGCCCCTGCATCACGGCAAGCCCATGCCAGAGAGTGCCCATGGGTGTTCTGGGTCCACTGTGCATCTCTGAGAGCCCAGGACTTGGGTTTTCCAAGTCTGACCCCAGTGGGTCTACAGAGTGGATCAGTGAGCCTGGTGGGCAGCGGGGGTGTCCAGAGACACCCCAGCCCTTCACTTCTTTCTGTGATTATTTCTGCACCACAGTCTCTGTGAAGAAGCTGAGAGCTCAGCCCCTTCACTGAAGGAGCCTGTGCCACTGTCCTCTCCTGAGCACCCTAAAAATCTGTTCCCCTTTGGGCTCTGTGGACAGCTCTGTGGGTGTCACACCAGGTACTGATTTCCTCTACAGGAGGAGGATTCTTCTACTATTTTTTCATAGAGTTCTGTAGTGAATTGTTAAATATTCAATTCCTGCTGTAGAAAGACCAGCCATGGGTTCTGTGTATAAAAGTGAACTTCAATATGGAGACCAACAGTGGGAGCATGGATCCCTGTTTCCATGGTGAGGGTATGAGGACAGGGTCACCATGGTAGGGAACAGATTTGGTACGAATGCTAGTGATTGACTTGTGTGGCACACATACGCACCACATGGCACATACGTGATGTTAACATGGATCTGTATGTGTACACCTATGCATGCCTGTTGTAACCCTTTCAGAAATAACCTCTATTTTTTTTTTTTGCAAAGATGCATGCTTTTTTCATTCCAGAGAAACATTTATCTTGCAAAAGAACCTTTGAAATACTGAGGTTGTTGATTCCAGAGAATTCTCCCTGAAAAGGCATGATTTGTGCTCAGGCTCACAGTGCATTTGATTTCTTCCCATGCCCCAAAGACCTGCATTTAAAAAGATCCTGTCCCACGCCTTTCCCAGAATTCATCATCAACAGGGAATCAAGTTCCCGGAACAACTGAGGCTGTTTTACTGCACCAGGAGGTGAAGTATATGTCTTGTTTCTCCCCCTAGGGCTGCTTCACTTCCTCATTTTGTAGAGTTCTACAGTCTCGACCGCTTTCCCACTAATCTGCTTTTATTCCTCACTACAGTCACCGTGACTGAGCCTCCCTGGAATCCCTGTAAAGAGAACAGCAGATTTCATAGTGGGGAGTAGTACTGTATAGTAGGCCAGGAACCCTCAGAAGTGCAGAATGTCTTTTTTCAGTACTTGGGATTGAACCCAGGGATTTCACACTAAGCTACATACCCAGTTGTTATTTTTTGTTTTGATGTAAGATCTTGCTATGTCATTAAGTTGCCTGTGCTGGGCCCAAACTTGCAATCCTCCTGCATCAGCCTTCCAGGGTGCTGGGATGACAGGTGTGTGCCATGACGCCTGGCTCCAGAGTTAGATTCTGTGTGTGTGTCCCATTGACTTTGTGGAAAGACATTTCTTTTTCTCAGTTTGGAGTTCTAATTCATCACAGTTGGTTAACAGGTACATATCAAGTAATATTATGACCTCAAAATAAAGTAGATTTTCTCTTGTAGTAAAAGCAAACAAAACAAGACCAAAACAGAATCTCAGTGTCTTACCAAAAGTCCACTGGAAGTGTCTGTATCTCTTTCCAGGCTATCTGTGTGGCTACTGTGTGGTCTGACTGAGAGTAGGACTCAACCCATGGGTTAGCACTCAGTGTGACTTCTCCAGGAGGTCCTTGGGCATGGGTGGACCATCCCAGGTCCTCTCAGGCTCACTCTCATGACCACACCCATGGGATCAAGAAGGACACTTTGTCCCTGGTCCGAGCCCTTCACCAAGTGCAATCACTCTGGAGGCCAGCTCTGTGGAACTCCATGCAGCCTCAGGAGGGAGAGGCCTGATGCACTGCTGACCACAGGCTGAGTGCTGCGGTGGGGACATGATCTCAGTGACCGCACTCCAGGCCTAGACAGCTGTGAGGTTCAGAAGGTGAAGTCATTTGTTGGTCCCAGAGGGGAGACAGGGTGACAGGTGCTGGCATGGGTCATAAAAGCCTGCCTGCTGAAACTGTCTCCTAATCTAGGCTCCCCGAGAGTCCTCACCTGTCTGCCCATTTCCATGTCCTCGAAACATGGGCTCCTGACAGGGTTCCCCAGCACACCTGCATGGCCCCGAGGCCTGGTGCACTCTTAGTCACTTGCCCTGTGCCTGCTGGAATGAAATCCTGAATGCTATGCGTGTCCCACCCACCATGTGTCCAAGTACCGATTCACTCATTCATGGCATTTCCAGCATTTGAGGCAGTGCCTGTTGTCACAAACACCCGATCATCCCTGAGTAAGCAGCTTCTGCATTAGGACCATTCCTCAGAGCCACTGCTGTCACAGTGCTCACAGCTGCAGGGCCACAGACAGAACTGTGCTCTTGCACAGTCCTGTGCTGAAACTTGAGGCCATAGGACCTCAGAAGGTGACTGCCCCTGGAGACAGGGCCAAACTGAGGTCATGTAAGACAATTCCATGTAGTCCTCACAGGAGAGGGACACTGGGACAGATGTGTGTCCAGAAGGGACCCTGTGAAGAGACGTGGAGGTGGCTAGAGCCAGCTCTGCCACACCTTGCTGGGACCCAGGCTTTCAGAGCATGGCGAGGCACCACAGTACTTTCCACAGTAGCCCAGAAGTGTGGTGCCTGCAGCAGGAACTTGGACATACACTGCAGGTACAATGTGCCAGACACACGGACACAACGCTGTGCTAGATGCTTTGAATGCCGAGGCCCAGCCCTCACGTCACCAGGAGGCAGGGACGCTTGGCCTGGTGCTTTCGGGATGTCACCTGTAATGGCCAGGGCTCTCGGCTGTCCTCCACACTGAAGTCTCCCCATGGCCTGGGTCTGAGCTCTGAGTGTCCCAAGTGAACTGTCCCATTTCCCAGGTGTCACAGCACCAGTGATCCCTCCAAGCTCATCTGGCACACGGGGCAGTGGACCAAGTAGGTTCTTCATTCCCTGTCAGCAGCTTCTGCAGAAGGTGGAGGCTGAGGCAGCGGAGCTGCTCAGGGAGCTGCAGCCTTGCCGGGGAAGCAAGAGGCGCTGCCCTAGTGTCAGAGGCTGGGGCACTGCACAGAGCCAGCCCGGACCCAGGCCGTGCTATGAACGGGGAACTGCTGACAGCACACAGCTGAATGAGGCTTCAGCTGCCCGGCTCCTGGGTGCTCGGAGGGTGGGAAGGAAGGCTGGCATGTGGTGGGCCCTGAGGGTGACCCTAGAGGGGGTGTCCTCAGGTCCTGTCCTCCCAGCCCCTCACCAAGGCCACTAGAGGCCTTCACTTGGCAGAGCTGGACACTGTTGGACATGGTTGCCGGGGCGACGGGAAGGTGGAGACTGAGAATAACCGAGTAAGAGGCCACGTTTCTTTGGTTGCAGGGCTCCTCCTGGCCATCAGCCTTTCCAGTAGGAGATGGCATCACAACACATGGTGAACGTTCATTTTTTAAAAAATGATTACAGTAAGTCATATTGCATAGATCCTCCTCCAGGCTCTCTCCCTCCCTTCGAATACACCGCCCCCCCCAGAATTGTGTATTCAGCTGTGCTGTCCTACAGCTTCGATATCAGCTTTCTTAGTGATTTTGACTTTGGGGAAGGCCAGACCTGTGAACAGGTGAGGAGGACGACACATCGTGTCTTTACCTGCCTGGCTTTCCATTGGACGGTGCTGGGCAGCAGCAGTCACTGTGGGTTTGATCATGCCTGGTAGAGACGCGCAGGAAAGAGGACTCCAGAGCTACTGCAGAAAATGACCAGAATCATAGGACAAGTGTGTCCAAAGTGAGGGGCAGAAGTTGGAGAGGGATTCATGGCACTGTGTCTCTTACTATAGCAAACGTTCACACATTTAAACATTCACTGTGTGTTTTGATCACACCTCCCATTCCTTTGGGTGTGATCTTTTATGTAGGTTTCTGAGTTACTTTTTTATTGTTCAATGTTTACTGCTTTTTCTGAGACTCACTGACCTGTGCAGCAAGATTGTCACAGAAAAATTTCAGGGAAATCAGGGCAGGGTTTTAGCATTTCTACAGTTAGTGGCTAGAACTTCTCCCTCATGACTGAAGTAAGGCCCAACAGCAAGGGATTACCTTTTATTTTTGGTTGCATGAATTGTATCAGATTAATCGAATGGCTGCCCCTGGTAATCTTATGCAATTGCAGCAACGGCAAGGTAAAATAAAGAGTGAATGCAGGGCGTGTGGTGGTTTTCCTTACACATGTCCCTCGTTAACTTGATATTGTGAATTTTCTGCATCATGAGGATGAGAGTCCCCAGCCTGGCCCATCCTTTTCGTGAAAGTGTGCGTGTTCCACATGCTGCACATGTGAGCAGTTGTGCATTTCAATGGCTTCAATTGGGAGCTGGGTGCAGTCTGGTTCCTCTCGGGAGGACACAAGTGAGAGTCGGGGTCACAGTGCACACAGGACCAAGGGTCCGGAGGGTAGAGGACGCTGACCACTGTGGGGGGGGGGAGATGGACTCATGCCTGCCCATCCATCCAGCCTTCCCTGGACTTGATGTCCAACAGTGAAGCCCAGGGGTCTGGGACAGAAGGGAATCAGCTCATTTTGGCCAGATATCCAACTTGTCAGTGCCGTGTTTGCTCCTGTCCTTACCGCCCATGCCAGAGCTCAGGTCCGTGTTTGTTAAAGTGCTGAAGAATAAACACATTTTATCTTAATATGCTTTCAAGATAAATTTAATGTCCACGGGGCACTACTCTACCATAAAGAAGGCCCAGCTTGAGTCACTACTCAGGAAATGGATGCACCTTGAGACTGTTTCCTGACATGTGCACCTGTGTTAAGGAAGTAAAGCAGACACAGAAGCTTAAATAGCGCTTGATTTCTTTTCTTAAAAAATACGTTTGTACATAATGACCATATTCATCGCAGGGAATTTGTACCTGTGCATAATATATCTTGCTTCGTATTTCTTTTCCCCTCCTTATTTACAAAAGCTGTGTTTCTATTTTTTCCTTCTTTTCTTATTTTCCCTTCTTCCTTTCCCCAGTCCCTCTCCTCAGTTCCCCTTCCCACTGGAACATTTTCATCCTATTTCACAATATCTATTATATATACTGGTCCCTATTTACACCTTGGTTTCTCACACCAGAGGAATGATGTGGTGTTTACACGTGTGTGTCCGACTTACTTCACTGGAGTATCACATGGTTTTTCTTATAGAGACCCAAAGTACAAATAAAGAGCAAAATAAGAGACTGGTCGCAGGCAGTGGGGAGGTAGATCTTCCTCAAGTGGGAAAGACGGAAGGAGGAGATGAGAGGGATGAGGACCTGTCCTGCCCCTGGATGGGTCCACACGAGCAATGCAGTTACTGTGTACTGCACACATGTCCTAGTATGCTTTTAAAACTTCATGAAGGAAGAACACTAGTAATTGGGGTCCTTCTGTTGCTCCTAAATATGGCTGCTGTGAGCCAGAAATAAGGAAAAGGAGTGAAACCCCCTCTGCTTTGCTGCCTGGGAGCAGTGATGAGAGGGTCGTGGCAGAAGTAGGTAAACACGCAGGAAAGTGGCCAGGGCGTCTTCTGTCCACAGCGCACAGGGCTGGTCATCACCAACACCAGAGGGGGCGCGCGCGTGGATTAGCAAGGCGCATGCTCAGTGGTGCCTGGCTACACTTCCTGCCACGGGGTCCTGGAACCACAGGGCTGAAATGAAAAGGGTTCAGCTGTGTGATTTCCGGGGGATCTGTAGGAAAAGAGACAAAGAACAAAAACAGAAACTCATTTACAGACCACCTGTGGATCCCGCCAACTGCAGGTTGACAGTTAAAATTTTAAAACCCCACAAAAACAAATATAGTGTACCAACTGCATACCATTTTCACCACATTGGACACTATCTGCAATGAGAGGTGGTGTAAAGTATAGGGAGGGTGCGAATGCTACCCCGGTGCACATAAGAGACCTGTGCATGGGGGAATTCTGCACCCGGGGACCCTCGCAAATGTCTCCCAGGGAGAGCACTACTTCCTTTACTGGGTGTGTGCTCAGAAAGCCGGCTACAGCCTCCTCCCCTACAGTAATCAGCCCACGCCGATATCTGAAGGTAACTAGAAACCCTCCGAGTGTTACACTGTATTCAGAGTAGTTAAAACGACAATGGACAGACTAGAGAAGCGGGAAGGCATTCAGTTTTTAACCTGCTTGTAAACTTGGTTCCAGACCATTCAACCGGCTGCAAGGTGCAGCCCAGAGTGAGCCACCTAATGGCACCTCCGTCCTGGACACCGTGCCTCGCTGGAGCTTCAGCGGGAACTGCGTTTATTCACTGCAGCCTCTGCGACAGACCTTGCTCTCTAAACGTGACCGATCTCACCCCGAACATGAACATGCAGACCCTTTGCCTCCTGCCCAACGTCTTCCCCATGTGCAAAAGACAGGACTTCTGGTAGACCACGGTTTTGTAAACATTGACATATTTTATGCTTTCAGCTTAAAACACTATTACAATTTCAGGTCCCTCTTTGCTCAGGCGTTTGGACACACGTAAGTACAGGCAACCAATGTGCCAGGGTTTGCACATGAAGGTTTGCTGCTGCTAAAAGCTGTGTAAAATATGTCTATATCTCAGAATCTATATTGACATATAACTATATGAGCAAATATGTGTATAGATTATATCCATATTTCAGTGTATTTGTATACCGCTAGAGCTGTAACAGCAATGATTTGGATGTTCAAAAGTAAACATTTTTTGAGTTCTGGTTTCTATATCCACCCAGCTCTAGATATGGGGTGGACACCTCAGAGTGGGATATGGAGAGCTTCAGGTTGTCAGGGCCTTTTTCTTCTCATTTCTCATCTCATTTTCTAAGACACTTAGCTGTGCTCACAGTATAGGGAAAAGCTTTAGGTTTCCTTAGCTCTTAGAGTTACAACTGTCTAATTATTATTTGAGCTGGCCAAGGACTGCATCCAGCAATAGGACAGTATGCTGAAAATGGCTTTGTCTTTTTTTTCTTTTGAGGCAAGGTCTTGGTTTGTAGTTTAGGCTAGGCTTGAACTCACTCTGAAACCCAGGGTAGCCTCAAACTCAAAGTAGTCCTCCTGCCTCAGGCTCCTGAGTGCTGAGATTACAGGCCTGTGCCAGCATACCTGGCTCATCTTGTATTTTAACTGAGGGCAGCGCATTCAATACACACACACACACACACACACACACACACACACACTCATGCATCTGGGCTTGAACTGCTGCAGGAGTCAGGGCCTCCCACAGGCAGCTTTCCCTAGCCCATCTCTCCAGTTGTTGGCAGTCACCTAAACCCGTGGACGTTTCTATCTGGATGCAAAGCTGAAATGAAGTCAGTAGTCTTGAATTTGTAAAATCTGGTGAAGGGTTTCCAGTCATTCAGTTTCCGGATATTGACACCCCCAGGAATTTTTTGTGTTTTCATTTTTGGACAGTGGCTCTCTTCCTGAAAGACCAAGGTGGCTGTCTGTCTGTTAAACACAGAATTACAGAGTCAGCTTGGCAGGACCCCCTTGTCTAGGGGCCAGTGGACAGGCACCCACTCCAAGACCCTGAAAATGGCCAGGAAACAAGGGAAGTGCCTGCCTCATCCCTTCCGAGCAGCTGTCTTTTCAATGTTGTTACTCAATAAGCTGATTTTGAAGGACGCATTTATTTGTTAGAGGGTATTAGTCTTGGATATATTTTTAATAGGCAATTAAACATATGCAAAAGTAGAGAAGGTGATTGAATGTATGACCTTACATGTGCTACCCAGCCGGAGCTGCCACACTGCCCTTGTGCTCCACACAACCCCCATCCAGGGGAGAACATGGATTCAGTTTAGAAGAGTGGAGAGCTGACTCGGTGAGCAGTTCGTGTGCATGTGTGCGTGCGTGCATGCCTGCGTGTGAAAGACAGAGAGAGAGAGAGAGAGACAGAGAGAGAGAGGCTGAGACAGAGAGAGGGAGAGCGGGAGACAAGAGGCTTGCAGGGCAAGGCTTGATTCATTTCACACCCGAGGCAGCCGCTGAGGGGTGAGCAGCCTGACTTTGAAAAATCTGCCCTCATTTCCCTTTAACCCAGACCCACGCCTGTGGGTATCTGCCAGCACCCGTCCATCTGCTCTACGAGGTCCCCGTTCCCCACGGTCTGTCTGGGCAGGAACCAGACATCTGGGGTCTGCCCAGCAGTGAACTAGAGAGGTTAGGGCTGGTCACAGCTGCACAGTGGGCGTGGGTCTGGCCACCTTGAGAAAGTCGTCCAGCCATCACGTGGGCCCACACTTTCCACTTGTCTGGGAAGATCATGCTCCACATACGAGTTGCTTCCCACCCAGCACCGTGGGCACACAGGGCAGTGGATCTCTGTCTGCACACAAAGGCCAGGCTGGACTGAGGACCCAGCTGGGCTTTCCCAGCCACCTCAGCTCTGCCTGGTGTGGGTTTGGGTTAGTTCTTGTGCATTAATTTCCTTTGCAAAGCAGTCACTGCTCCCTGTGACTCAGAGCACGAAGCATTCGTCTAGCGTGGGGGAATCACCACTGTCTCACCCTTGTCTTCCCTTTGCTGTGTCCAGCTTTTCCCTCCCGCAGGTATCCCTGGCACAAAGCCTGGTGGGCAGGACACCTGCCTCCTTCCCTTATAGCCATGGTGACAACACCACATCATGTGGACCGCTGGCGAGGGCCTAGGGGTGGCTGTGGACATCTAGTTTATCTCTGTCCCCATACTATCCCTTTGCCTTGAAGGTGGAGGACCTTCAAAGGGGGGACCTGCACACCGCTCTGATCCCTTCTTGGCCCCCAGGGGCCCACTGTAAAGTCTCTGGTTACCAGAGGTAAGAAGATCATAGCGAGTTCAAGGCCAGCTTGGGCTACAAAGTAAGTTCAAGACCAGCCTGAACTGCATAGTGAGATCCTGTCTCAAAAAGACAAAAAAATAGTGGTACTTTTCAAAAATTACCAAAGAGGTTGCTAAAGGCCCCATATATCATAGGAAATGATCAGTGAGTAAAATTCTGAATGTTCAGGTATGTGGAGCTATGGGGGGCGGTCTTTTGGAGTTAGGTACAATTTATTTCCTGATGTTTGTTGTTTCCTGTTTTTGTGGTACCAGGGATCAAACTCAGGACCTTGTGCTCACCAGGCAGGCGCTTGTGCCACTGAGCTATACACCCAGCCCTTGTTTCATAATGTTTTTCACAATCTCTTCAGACAGTTCTTAAAAACTTAAGTGATTTGCTTGTGCTAAGTAAGTTTGCTTCACCTGCAGTAAAGTCTTTTATTGTTGTTGTTTGGTGCTCTTTCTTCTCCTTTCTTGCTCTTGAATAATAGCATCGTTACACCACAGAGACCGGATCTTCGTGCCACAGGCAATTGGCGTCCTGCGTATCTGAAGCTTCCAAGCACCAGTAGGGTGGGCCCTGCATCTCCTGTCCCCGCTCTGGGGCAGAGCAGGCCTGGCCCCAGCCTGCAGTGCTGCCTCGAGGGCAGTAATGAGTCTTCCTGGGTTTCTCTGAGCCACTCCGACAGCCGTGTGACTCCCAGCTGGAAGCACTGAGAAGACAGACCAGATCTGGGTAAGAAGGGGGACAAAGCCAGGGGCGCAACCAGGAAGGAGAGGGGCCCATGCCCAGCCTGCCGGGCCCCAGACTGCGAAAGGGGACGTCTTCCACGGCCGATCAGGCACCTTGGCAGCCTCCTGGGCTTCAGTCCCCGCACTTGTAAGAGTCTCAGTCTCTCAGGCGGAGGTCGGACTCACGGACTGTGGTACATAAGGTGTGGTCAAAAACTCATGTTGCAGTTTAAAAAGACACACTGCCTCAGAATCCTCCCCCTCCAGCACGCGCATCACTCCTGTCCTTTTCTGAAGCAGCTCTGGAATCCACTTTCCTGAGTGTCTTTACCATTCGTGATAAAACATATGGAGCCTGCTGCTGCCAAGCCCCATCCAACAGGAAGGCTGCTCAGGAAAGCATGATGCACATCCTCATCCACCTTAGTGACCAGACCTGGCACCGTGTGATTGCCGGCTCTTCCCGAGTCAAAATGAGCATGAAGGGTCAATGCTCTGAATTGACTCGGGACGCCGAGGCAGCCAGGACAGGGCAGCTTAAAGACCTTCGGAAAGGGGACTCCAGAGCTCCTGCAGGAAGCAGGAGGGGTGATGCGATGAGCATGTTTAGAGCAAGGGAGAGGGTTTTGGGGGAGATTCCTGGTAAGGCGTCCTTTACTGTAGTACATTTTAAAGATGTCAGCATTCACTCTGTGATGTCTTTTGACCACACCTCCTATGTTCGCTTTTAGGGTCATACAGTGCATTTGACAACTGGCTAGTTTCAAAGAGCCGTCTTTTCACGTTCCTGTGTGTCTGCATGCTGCCCTTCCTTCAGGTCATACGTTTACCCAGAGATAAAATAAAGCCTTCAAATAACTCCTTGGCCCTCACATTGTCGTGAATGCTGATCTCCCACTAGCAGGAGGTGGCAGGTGCCACTCGCAGTACCCAGTTCCAGGTGTCCACCTTCCTCCCCGGATGCTGGCCCTAGGTGAACAGGGAATGAAGGATGCTCAGCTCTCTCCACCTTGGAAAGGGTGCTGTGCCCGCCACATGGCTCCCTGGGCTCCCCTTTCCTGGGGCACATGGACTATCTTCACACACACCAAAGGAAAGACTGCTGTTTGATCCAAGTGCTGGCGGCCCTGCCTGCAGTGACCTCCCACCCCGTCTCTGCAGAGCTGACCTTCCTTTGGGAGCTCCTACTCTCTGTGCAGCCCCCATGAGGCCCTGCCGCCCTGTGCAACCACTCACCGCTCTCTCGGCTTCTCCTGAGAATTTCCATGCCAGCTGCAGACCTGCTCTGTGCTCCGCAGATTCTCCTGTGACAAGATGCGTATCACTTTGCATCAGGCCACATTGGGTGACGTCAGCGGGCTGGGAGAAAACACAGAGCTGTCCCTGGGGAGCTGGCCTCCCGTGACAACAGGTGAGCCCCGCCTGCCTAGGCTTGGGGTTCCTTTTGGAGTGCCTCCCAGAATCTGAACACTGCTGCTGTCCATTGTTTCTTTCCTGTGCTTCTCTGTTCTCCTCCGCTTGGGGAACTCGCCTGTTGACAGTTGGGGTCCAGAACACTGCTTGATTTTTGGTTCACGGTGAACCCAGGGTGGAAAATTAAAACATCACAGTGTTGGGGCCCCTTGGTGCACATCTCTGCCTGGAATCAACACCTGAGGACGGTTGCCCTTCCTTGCTAAAACCTTACTGTGCAACTTCTTTGTGACTGAATGCTTTGTAACAGGCTGCTGTCTAAATATAAGCACTATGGCTATTGCTGTTTTGTTTAAAATAAAGTTTACAATGTGACTTCAATGCTATGGATTTAGATGTGCAGGGTGGACTTGAGGCTGTGCATTTCTCGCCAGGACCCACCTGCCCTTCGAGGAAATTTTGCAGAGCCTAGAAGGGAGTTGATTTGAGGTTTTCTATAAAGATTTGGGCTGGGGTGTTCAAGCAAGCCTAGTGTGGGGAGCTGACCAGGAGCCTGTGCAGCTGGGCCTGGGCTGGGGGTGACTGCCCGGAGTTGGGGTGCAGAGCTGGCGTGACATTCAGGAGCAGGTGCCCTGCACAGGGTGAGAAACCACACTGCCCGTCTCCCCCAGTTGGCTCTACTGTAAGGCTGAGCAGAGGTTATCAGCCAGGGTCCTCCTCCCCCAGGGCCTCCCCTCCCCCTCCAGGCTGAGGAAGCAGCACCAGGAAGGGGCTTCCGTGCATGGTTCTGTTCTACCTTCTGCTGTGCCTGAGGACTGTCCTCTCCCACCTGCGTTTCAGACACAGAGTCCTGAGGGTGAGGGATGACAGTCCCAGGGCAGGCAAGGACCAGCCTTGGCTACTCGAACCCCCACCCACCTGGGGCTGCTTACTTCCCACTTGGGATGCACCTTGTGGAGGAAGGAGACAGAGCTGGCATCCAGGGGCTCATAACCCCAAGTCTGCCATGAGGGGTTGAGGGTGGGATAAAGGAGTGGGCAGACCCTCCTGGTCCCTGGCCGCTTGCTCCATTGCCTCAAGCCTGGCCTCCCCTCATGGCTCTGCCCTGCCCCGCCCGGGTCTCACTCTGCAGCTACAGGCAGGGGAAGGGGAAGGGGAAAGGGCAGGGGAAGGGACAGGGGAAGGGGAAGGGACTGCCCTCCCACCTCTAGCTGGCAGCAAGTATTTATCCTCAGTGCTGCCTGGGGCAATTCCCTGGGCTCCTCTGGAACTCACTCCAGTGCTGAGGAAGGGTCCTCTCCCAGAGAAATCCTTGCCCACTTCATCTTGGGCCAGGCGAATGCGTGCCTGTGGTCACTGCCATGTGTGCTGCTCTGCAGCCATCATGGAGGGGCACACTGCAGTCCACATGCGCCACCTGCGCCACTGTACACTGTGTTTCTCTGTGCAGCAGCCACCAGCCCGGAGCCGGCCAGGGAGGTGGGAAGAACGCAGAGCACGCTCTTTCCTCCCTGACCCCTTACTCACACACCTGTGGTCACAGAGGCCCACGGAAGGGAGGAGAGGGCTCCCCAAGTCAGGCTCTCTCTGGTTGGTACCCCACCCCTGGCCATGTCGGTCTGCTTGGTCCTGAGGTTTGGGGTGAGGGAGGTACAGGTGATGCAGTGAGGCGAGGTGGCCTGTGGAGGTCACAGCTTGGTTGGGGGGGGCGACAGGGTGGGATGCAGTGGTGTGGGCATGCACTACCCAAGGCTAGGGAGCAAGACCTCGTGTGTGTGTGTGTGTGTGTGTGTGTGTGTGTGTGTGTGTGTGTCCTGCTATTTCGGAGGACACTGTGCACCCTGACCATGCAGATGGCCTTGTCCCGAACCCAGGCTGGCCATGTCGGTGCCATGGGCATACACATGCAGAGCACGCTAGGTTCCAACAGGTGTGTGGCAGGAGCGGGGATACCCACAGCACCCCAAAGCTGGCCCCAAGGTAAAAACAGCCCAGGCATAAGAGTTTTAAAGGCTTGCAGTGTTCAGAAAGCCTGGTTAGAAGAGAAGAGCAGGGCTGGGGACATAGCTCAGCGGCACAAGCGCCAGCCTGGCAAGTGCAAGGTCCACAGCTTGAATCCTGCTACCAAATGAAAAGAGACATAAGGGTGGTAAACACCCAGGAGGACAGGGGTGGTGCCAGGAGAGATTGGTGAGCCTGAAGGGTTCTGTCTATAGTTCAAACAGGATGCAGGGCAGCACTGGGGACAGCTACCGAGCAACACCAAGAATACAGAATTAATGACAACCAGGTGTAGCAGCTTATGTCCAAGAACCCCTCATCCGAAACACTTCAGGATGCTGAGGCAGGAGGGTCATAAGTTCCAGTGCAGCCTGGGCTACTTAGCAACTTAGTGAGACTTCATCTCAAAATAAAAAGCTGAAGAAAGTTCGGGAGTGTAGCTCAAGGGAAAGGCCCTGGCTTGAATCCCTGGTACTGCAAGATAATAATATTAAAAATGATAAAGAATGACAACTGATGAACCAAAACTTGAACACCTACAATCAATATAATTCAAAACCTGATTGCTTGGGTCGATTTCTTTGGCAGGGCTGAGAGGACAGTGGTGAGGATGGACGGCCCAGCTGCTGGGGTCTCGGGAGGCGCCACCCGGAGTGCGTTTCCTGTCCTATGCAGGCCTTGTGCCTTCAGTCCTGCTTCAGCCTTTCTTCCCTTTCCTTTTCCTTTCTTCCTCTCCATCCCTTCCTCTTTTCCTTCCTCCCTTCCCTTTCCCCTCTCCTTCCCTCCCTAACATTTCTGTTCTCTGTTTGAAAACATCCATTGGCAGTTTGCCCCTCCTGAATTTCTCCTGTGATATTTTATGTTTCCATTTATCCTGCCTGTTTACTACTGTCTTTAACAGCAGGGAGTCCCAGCCGTCGGGGTGGCGCCTCCTCTCCCCTTGCCCTGAGTCCTGAGTCTGTATTCTGTGGACCCCACCCTGCCCTTAGCTTCTCTCCCCGCCCTGAGAGTGCAGTTTCTGGTCCCTTCTCTCCTCCTCGCTGTGCTTCTCCTGCTTCTGGTTGTAGCCACTTGTAACTTTATGGGTGCAATTTCCGCTCTAATCTCTCTGCATCAAACTGGATTTTGATTACTGTCATTTGTTTGCTCTCAGGTGAGCTGTTCTGTTTGCCCATCGCCGCGCTTATCTGCCGCCGTGCTCTCCGCCTGTCTCCATGCCCTTGGCTTGCTCGGTTTTGTGAATGGAGGGCCGGTGCAGGGACAGGGCAGTGCGGGCTCCTCCGATGTGGTGCGCATCTGTTTCCGGCCAGGCTGCCTTCAGTGCCCATAGAAGTGGGTGAGGCCCAGTGGCAGGAAGTCAGTGGCACGGGCTGTGGCTGGGTGCCAGGCAGATAACAGAGCGGGACTTCCTGTCTTTCTTGGCTGTGGGCTCCCATTGTCTCCCTGAGCCCGGAGCAGGACTATTAAGGAGTAGTGAAAGGCAAGTGGCTGGGATGGTGGGCAGAAGTTGTTAGAACACATGGGAACATTTCAGTGTGCAAAACGAGGTGCCTTGCCACGAGCCCTCTCAAAATCCTGCCCACTCACTTCAAATACTCATGGTTCTTGCCGTTTTTGGCAGCAACTCTGGAATTCTCTCTTCTAAGTGTCTTTACCAGGGGTGATCAAAAAT
The DNA here is from genome assembly GCA_004027595.1 of Dinomys branickii. Classification (NCBI taxonomy): domain Eukaryota; kingdom Metazoa; phylum Chordata; class Mammalia; order Rodentia; family Dinomyidae; genus Dinomys; species Dinomys branickii. Next base: position 73,307 of record PVLD010001886.1, on the reverse strand, counting down.
AAGGTGACTCCTGCTGCCAAGAGCCATCCAACAGAAAGGAAGTTTGGGAAAACACAATGTTGTCTTCATCCGCCTTAGTCACTGGATCTGGCACCGTGCAACTTCTGGCTCTTCCTAAAGTCTTTTTTTATTTATTTATTTTTTGTTGTTGTTGTTGTTTTTGAGACAGGATCTCACTATGCAATTCAGGCTGGCCTTGAGGTCACTTTGTAACCCAGGCTGGTCTTGAACTCACAACAATCCTCCTGCCTCAGCCTCCTGAGTGCTGGGATTACAGGTGTGCGCACCATACCTGGCTCTTCCTAAAGTCAAAATGACCATGAAAGAGAGACATTTTGAATCCATTTAGGACACTGAAGCAACCAGGATAGTGCAGCTTGGGGAAGAGGACTCCAGAGCTGCTGTAGGAAGTAGCCAGGACCATGGAATAAGTGTTTGATGAGAGGGAGGATTTAGAATGGGATTTATAGCAATAAGTCTTTGCTGTAATGATACTTTCTAGTTCATTCATCATGTTTTTCAATCACACCACATATGCTTAGTTGGTAGCTGTTTGAAACACAGATTCATACACACTGAAGGTTAAACAGTGCTTGCAGTCACTTCTAGAGTCACTGTGGCTCACCAGTGCCTGCTTGGTGCCAGGCAGCTCCTGAACCCTGGGAGGAGAGTGGTTTCCCACCACATGGGTTTCACAGGTGTCACAGTGGCTGGGGAAACCCAGCTTTTCACAGCGGCAGCACTGTGGTGAAGGTGGCAGTGCTGGTGGATGTTGGACCCAGGTGGGCAGAGCCAGTATTTGAACAGGCAGTCTGGGCTGAGTAGACACTGACTGTGCCCTGGTGTGGCATTCTCCTGCCCTCAGAGCAGCATGCAGCTGTCCTTGAACTCGTCTTGGGGCAGCATTTCCTCCATCAGACCCTGAGACATGGCCTTTGGGTCAGTGCCAGGGGCAGACCCAGCGGCTCCAAATGCCACTGTGATGGAGAATCTTGCATCGTGCCATGCTCAAAGCTCCCCGGACTTGCTTGGGAAGAAGGTTTCTGCATTTCACCTTGGCCAGTACTCCTCTTTCCCCTTTCCACTCTGGATATTTTCCATCGATGCATGGGTTATTTTTTCAAAACATGGATTTGGGCGTGATGGCACTTGCCCGCAATCTCAGCCTTTGGAAGGCTGAGGCAGAAGGATTGCCATGAGTTTAACCCCAGACTGAAATACATAGTGAGACCCTGTTTCAAAAAACCAAAACAAATTTCCCTAACTATACAATGTGTTTAGACATCAGTGAGAAAGGACCCTGGAAAGTTTCTTTTTTCTGGAGTGAGAAAGACCGAACCCAGCCACAGAGAGCAGATGCACTCTGCAGAGAGAGCTTAGTTTCCCCACGAAAGCGGAAGCTGGAGCAGCAGAGCCTCAGTTGTGCCGGGGGTGGAGACCGAGCTCTCTGAGAAAGCAGTGTGGTTTGCCCTCCAGGAAGGCCGGGCTTAGCCAACCTGGAGTGGGTGAGGGTCTGTGCTGACTTCCAGGACTGCAGAAGAAAGGCTGGGTCCTCACAGGACTGGCTTTGCTCCTGGCCCCAGGGGGGTTCCAAGAGCTGCGGCTCTGTCAGGTGGCTGCAGCTCTGAGAGGTGGTGGCCCTCACCAATGGGCTCCCTCCTCTGTGTCTTTATCCTGGCATGGCACGAAGGAGGTGCGGACCTATGACATCGGGGTTGCCTCTGTGGGACCGTGACGGTGGTGACACAGCCACGTCTCCCACCCCACAGCTCATCCTGCATGGCCCTGGGTTCCTCTCCATCACTGAGACCCTCAGCTGGGCTTTGTAGGCCACCTCCAGCACTGGTCCTTCCCGCAGTCACCGTGTTGTTCCCAACAGCACACCTGCCTGGCTGCATCTCTCCCTGTGTGGCGAGGCCTGGGTTTCTCCGAGCTGTCCTCCTGCTGCCCTGGCTGCCCACAGAGCTGAGCAGGGCTGGGCCCGGGAGCTGCAGCCTGGTGAGGACAGCGCGGAGCCTCTTCCTGCTCCTCTCCACCCCAGCTCCGGGATCCAGTCCTCTCCCTCTGCTTCTCTCGCCCCCTCTAGCGCCAGCCTGTCCCAGGGACGCCCTCACCCTCAGAGGAGCAGGTGATATGGTGGGCAGAACCACAATCCAAAAGTTCCTGTGGATCGCATGACCTGCTGGGGCCCTGAACTCCCAGGGCACTGGAAGTCTCCAGACTCCCCACAGCTTGCCAGCTCCGCACATGTGTGGTCATGGCCCGTCCCTTCCCCTCCACCACCTGCTCTGGTGTCCCTCCCCACGACACCAAGAGCCGCTGTCCACCACAGGCCACCCGAGCCCTGGGCCCTGTGCCTTGGTCCCGGGGCCTCCCACTGGCTCTGTCTGCCTGGTGCACACTCCTCACCTCTCCCCAAAAGATCTCAGTGGTTTTTCTCCTTACCTTGAGCCTCAGCTGGCCCCAAGTGTCACTTGAGCAGGTGCTGTTCAGCTGGTCCATCCTCATACTGCATAAATTAGACAAAACTGTCATTTTTATATTTCCTTTTACATTATCTCATGAAAATTAATGACAAAATATATATGTTTTGGTCATCCTGTACTTAAATAATTGTCCTGGTAAGTGGTTTCTTGCTTCAGTTCCAGACTGGTTACCTTTGTGTTATATTCTTCGGGGCAAATTTCCCCGGAACTCTGGAATTCAAAGGAAAATCCATACGGAGAGCACGTTGGCAATGCAGGCTTCTTCCATGTCCCAGCATTCAACCAGAAAGGGCGGGGTGAGCTGGAAACTTGGAGAGGTGACACACGACATCCAACCTGCCTGGAAGGGAGAGCATCAGGCATAAAACATGTATAGGGCTTTTAAAGCGTAAGCCGCTCTAGTTTCTGGGCCTGGAAAGTCCTGGGTAGGTTTTCCCATTTGTAGGAGACGTGGTGGCTCCTGGCCACTCCATGTCTAGGATGTGTGGAGGATGGGAAATCAGCACAGAGCAGCACACAGTCTCAGTCCCAGAGACCTCAAAGGCCGACCTGGGAGTCCCCCGGGCCTCCCGCGCAGTTCAGCAGTGTCGTTTGTGTTCTCCTGTGGGGGCAGAGGAGGCTGAGGGAACTAACCAGGCCCTTTGGTAGCTGCTGGTGAGAGAAACAGAAGTGAGGCGATTGCTTGCTCGTCTGGCTCTCTTGGTGCTGGGATAGCGGGTGATTTCCTCTGGCAAGTGATGTACGGGTGACCAGGTGGAGAACGGGATCTCTAAAAACAAGTCATTTTACAGAGAATTTATTGACCAAGCTCATGCTTTACTCCAGCTGCTGTAACCGCCTGGAGCAGCAATTCTAGGAGCTCACACTGATACCACCTGGGTCTGCTGGGCTTGGGGGCCGTGAGCCCTCTCCACTGAAAACGCTCTTTGCAGACTGGACGCTGTAGCTCCCGTTACCCTCCTGGACAGCTTTCCCCTCCCAGCCCTGCCTGTGATGCATCAGAGGGGACTTCTGTGGGCCAATGGCTCCTGTCAGCCCGGCCCCGCTTCTGGGGCTGGGACTCACGGGCCGAACCCTGAGGATGCCGTCGCCCCAGTGCCAGAGAGCGTGCCTGCCTTAGCGTGGGCAGAGCTGGTTCCTCACCCTGGTCCCAGCTGATCTCCTGGGCATGAACGCTGCCCTACTTCCTCCCGACGACCCGATCCTCTCCGATCCCTCTTCCCTCGGCCAACAGGATGATCCTACGCATCTCAAATCCAGTCTGCTCCCTCATGATCCCAGCAATCCTGGTCCACATTGCATTCAGAACTGTCCCAGAAGCCCCCCGCAGCCCTCCTGGCCTCATGGCTGGCTCCTTTGGATCTGTCCTGCTCGCGTGCCGGCCTCCACGCCTTCACTTCAGGGAAAAGATGAGAGTGTGCCCGAGCCGGGCTGTGGCGCATCATTCCCAAGATATTCTCTTTATAAACTGCAAGCTGGTTGAGGGCAGGGGTGATGTGCTGCTTCACTGGGGTGACCTCTGTACCCCCAAAGCCTGGAGGTGATAGGCAGTGCTACCAGACCCCTGTTCTCAGGATCAGTGCACCCCAGTATTCCTTTCCTCCCCATGACAACTTTTTTCTTTAGTTATTTTTTGAGACGGGTTCTTGCTACATAGTCCAGACTGGCCTTGATGTCACTGTGTAGCCCAGGCTGGTCTTGAATTTGAGGCTATCCTTCTACCTTAGCTTCCCAAGTGCTGGGATTACAGGCAGAGACATCAGGCCTAGATCATTACTTTTTACCTCAAGCACAAATAACAGCTCCAAATGGTTGCCTGGAATGACAGAATCAAGGGGACTCAAGTTGTGTGACACAGTTCAACCTGTAATACCTATAATAACTCATATACATAATATATATTTATATATAATCGATATAAATTTACACCTCATCAGTGACCACCACTTCAGGCTAGAGCTTCGATAAGAACTGACCTTTTTCATGCACAATGGTACTTTATTGCTGTGTTCGAACCCGCCCCTCCCTGGGGGGGAGGGCAGTAAGAGCAGGCAAATCCTAGCTGGTTCACTGCTAGCATACAAATCCCCACAGACGGGGCCTACCTACCGCCTGCTTCAGCCCCGGGTGGGCAGCAAGCAGCCCGCCCGACACCCTCGGAGAAATTCCTGCTGGTGTTCACCTCCCCTTAAGGCTGTTTCCAAATCACGTGTGTGCTGTTAGGAGAAGCACTGTGATCTGCAGGTTACAGGGTTCCTTGAAGGCCTGGGCTAACAGATGCTTCCTGGGTGGTGATCTTTACCAGCTGGTAAGCCAGTCACAGCATTCCGATGTAAACAGAACTGCAGCAGAGTCAGATGCAAATGTCACACATATCCTTGGACTCAGTATATGACGATGAACTGTGACCACATCATGGGCTTGTGAAGTTTCTTTCTTGTTAAGCAAACGAGATGCACTGATACTTGGTGGGAGGGTTCTTCTCCAGCCACTACAATATAGCGTTGCCAAGTGTAGCCTCATCATCTGTTTGCTTTGCTGCAGGAGTGGAGATGGGAAAGACACCTTGCACTTGTTATCTGAGCCAGTGAGTTTTGTCAGCAAACATTTGACTGGGACACCAGCTTGGATGCTCCCAGAGAGCCCCGTGTTCTGAGTGCCTGGGGACTCAGTGGTCTGGGAAGGGATGACTGCCCTCCTTTCCCTGCTCTGGGCACCTGGGCAGGGCCAGTTTTCCAGGCTGTCTCCCTTGTGATCCTGAACAAACCCCCCTCCTGCCCAGAGACAACTCTGAGCTGCATAGTCCCCGTGTTCTCCCTCTGGCTGGGTGTAGGTTGGGCAGCCACATGCTCCTCCCGCTGATGGGCTCGGGAGAAGCGAGTGCAGATGGGCATCCTGGTCAGCGGCCATCAAGGGGTGCAGATCCGGGGGACAGTAGTAGCTTTTTCACTGCAGCGGGAGCAGCTGCACCTGCAAAGCTGAGGCAGTGGACACTGGGAAGGACAGAAGCAGCCATCAGACACCTTGCGTGTGCTTGGCTGGGTGACTTTCTTGGCTATGCCTCTGCCACCAGGAGGCTGGCTGGTGGTGCCCATGCTGCACGGCATTAGGGCAATGTTCTGCAGGGGGAAGTGGGGCCCCCCCACAAGGGGGTGTGCAGCAAGGAGAGCATAGCGTGGTTCTCAAGGTTCTGACTCGGGTCTTATAACTCACCCATTCACCAGATGCAGACACAGTGATAGATCTGAGGAAGCCCTGGTCACCAGTGTAGCACGTAAACACACACGTGCACTCTGAGTTTCGACACACTGGCACATCCAGGGACATATCTGCTAGTGTGATCTATGATCAAACAGCTATTTTTATTTATTAGGTAGTTTCTTTTAAATACACATGTATAAAAATAGTAGTACAGTGACCTGCACTGAAGCCCTTACCGCTCATTAGTAGCTTTGTGGCCCCTTAGCGTCAGCACACTGGCTTTGGAAGAATGCTTTCTGAAGGACGAAAGCGTTAGGTTTGAGCTGGGTGTGGTGGTGCAGGCCCATGATCCCAGGACTCAGGAGGCTGAGGCAGGAGGATTGCCACAAGTTGCAGGCCAGACTAAGCTACATTGTGAACTCAAGGTCAGTCTGAACTGTGTAGTGAGACCTTGTCTTAACCCCTCCACCCCAAGAAAGCATTGGCTTTGGAAGTCCATCTCACTCCTTCCTAGCCCTTCCAAACCATTTTGAGCATCATTTTTCCTGTTAAAGCAAGGATCTCACCGCTTGGAAATGCCTCTGCTGGCTGCATGCAGAGGGCCGGCAGTGGCCCTAACTCAGCACTGTTAGGGGAGCTGGGTTACTTCAGCGGCATCCTTGCCACTTGAAGCCTGGGCTCTGGGCTCTCATGACAGGTCCCACCTGCCCGCAGCGGTCACTGCTGCCCGTTCGATGCCTCCACAGCTTGCTATGCCAGGAGCTTCCAGGTCACTCGGCCCTGCAGTGAGCCTGTCGGACAGCTCGGGCGGACCTCAGACGGATCCCGCTCCAGGAAGTGGGCATGGAGGTCAGAATCCTGCAGGTCACTCGGATCTGGACCCTTCCCCCCTCATGTCTGTGACAAATGACTCTGCTAACAACTGCAGAACTGGCTCTGACTCATGTTTTCACCCACACCAAGGAGTGAGATGGACCCCAGGGAGAGCTGCTCTAAATGGCTCCTGAAGATCATCGCGTTCAGTGAAATCATTCAGACACACAAGCTTGCACATCGCATGGGTTCTCCTGTATGAGAAACCCAAAGTAGAAATAAATTAAAGAGCAAAGTCGAAGATAGATCACAGGAGACAGGGAGAGAGAGCTTCTGCAGAGGGGGAGGGGAGTGAGACACGGAGGGAGAAGGGAGTGGAAGGAGGGAAGGAGAAACACAAGAGTGGCGGTGCTGCGCATGCGCGCCTGCGCCCTACGGCGCCTGTAACCCTGTGTGCTGCAAATGCTGATGAAAGTGGAAATTCAGAGTAAGTGTTGCTCAGTGGACGGATCACGCCCACTGAACACAATCACGGCGAGGCGTGGACCTTCACTGGAGCCGGGTGCTTGTGTCTGCACTTCCCAGGCTGGTTTTTTATTTTATTTTATTTTTTTCTTTTTCGTGTGTGTGTGTGTCTTTTTTGAGGAGGACAGAGAGGCACATGGGCAGGAGCCAGGCCACGTGTGAGCGGGGCTGTGTCGCCCAGCACAGGGAGCACAAATTCGGTCCAATTAGTGGAAGCCATAAAAAGAAGGCTTTGAAACGCGCGTCTGAGGTCACCCGGCAGGAGTTTCTGGCAGAAGCTCTGGTGGAAGCTGAAAAAGAACCAGAGGACTTTGACATCCTACCTCTTCCCTAAAGGAAGTCATTGAGAGGCTGTTTAAACGCGTGAGGCTGCCAAGGCTCGGGGACACATTAGCTCCAGAGGCTCGGTGGGCAAATCCTGCGCGCGGCTGGGCACCTGCTGGCCCCTTTCCTGGAAGGGTTCCTGTCCCCCAGGGCCAAGTGCATTGCCCTGGACTTTTCTCAGTGCCTGTTTCAGTGTCACTTGGTCTGCAGGGTGAATGTCCCCTTGTGCTGAGTTCCAACCCTCCCCCACCCGACTGGTTACCAAGATGACTAGACACCTAGCTGTTTGTCCCCAGGCTCCTTTGGGAGCGGGGCGTGGGCACCTCAGCCCTGTTGTGGGCCAGTGGGACAGGGTCCAGCATAGAACAGGCTCCTGACCACTCAGTCACTGCCCAGTGAGTGCATGATGGAACAAGCAACATCAGAAACTTTAACCCTCTGCCTTCTTCTTTTTTTTTTTCTTTTTGGTGGTACTGGGGATCGAACTCAGGACCCTGTGCTTGCTAGGCAGGCGGTTATTCCACTGAGCTATATCCCCAGCCCTCCTCTGCCTTCTTAGACACGAAGTTTGGCTTCTAAGACAGGTGTGTGTGGGGGGGGGGCAGTCAGTGTGTTCCTGCTTGTGTTGCATTCAAGTAGGTTCTTTCTGCCTCTTCTAAAATGCATACAGAATAACATAGAAATAGACATTGAATTGGGAAAGAGGGGGAAAAAGTGGTTTCATTTTTATAGCAGAAACATGTGTTAAAGAAAAATACCTTTCTAGGCCATTCCCAGACAGAACACAGGAAAGCCGTGTAGGGACGGGGTTGTCCTGCCCTGTCCTGCAGGGACCACACTCCGGCTGAAGCAAATTCAGTTTTCACATGGTTTAGGGTTTTGTCACTAACACCAAACAACGGCCTTTTGCAGGTGCACATTCAAGGCTCAGAGAGCAGACTTTTCCCCCTCTAAGAGGTTCTCCATTATTTTATTAAATCTTCAACACATTCTACTGCTTATTTTACAAAAAGCACTTAAACTGATAAGAAAAAGTGCTGCAAGAACTCAACCAGTAGCAGCTCACCTTGGGAACGGCTTGAGGAGGTCACCTGACAGCTGGATGCTCCTGGAGACCTTTGAGGTCTTAGTGCGTGCTGGTAATATCACCTTGATTTTCAGCACTGAGAACTAACAAACTGGCTTTGAAAATGGAGGCAATCACTGCTATTTTGTCATGTTTCATAACTTTCCGAGGTTTTATTCTTGACATCACTGAGAAGCCCTGCTCACATGCCTGTCTTTGTGGGGCCTTCCACACACAGACTGTGCAGATCATTGCCCAGAAACGCGTGTGTGTCACATGAGCTTGTGGCTGTTTCTTCCTGTGTGCGGAGCTGAGTTCCTCTCCACGCAGACAACCCCAAGGGGTCCCAAGGCTGCTTGTACCTGGGTGCCAGCTGTACCCACTGAAGTTGGTGGACAGCAGCAGCCTTGTTACGGGCAAAAGTCCAGACCTGCACCTGCACCTTTGGTCCAGCATCTTTATATTTCAGCTCAAAGAGCTTATGTGGCTCCAGGAGACTTGTAAGGAAGACTGGAGAAAACTCTGAGATTGTTCAGCTGGCGGTACAGTTCAGGAACATGAAGATGAGCCAGCAGCAGCCATGGAGCAGCCCCTGCCCCCCGTGCCAGTGCTGTCCTGCAGCAGGGGCCCAGCAGCAGGGGTCCAGCACACATGTGCACACACGCACAGCTCAGGACCTGCGCACAGGGCCAGGCTGCTTCCCCGGCTCATTCCCAGCCTTTCACTGTGTGCTTCCTGTTGACCAGGCCCAGTGGGGTGCAAATCTCACCCCTTTCGCTTGCCCAATGCTCCTCTTTGGCCTAGACAGCGCTGAGCCGGCCCCACCAGCCTCGGGCTCTGCCCTGCGCTTCCCGCTTCAGGCAGCACATTCAGTGGAGTTTGCAGTCTGCAGTAAACATCACCTTCTCCCTAGTTAACCTGCCTGCCTGTGCCCCTTCCTGCTCGGGTTACACGCTCGCTCCTGACCGCATGCCAAGCTGCTGCTCCCATGGGAGCTGACTCGGGTCCCTTGCTCTCCACGGGAGGGAGGACACCATGTGGGCCACACACTGTTCTGGGGCCTGTGGTCCTTGGGCACAGAGCACTGACTCTCGTGAAGTGGAACTCAACATGAGACATGCAAGTGCACAGTCATTTCTCATGTGTCCCATTGTAAAAGCGTGTGGGTTTCTCTTCCGCCCTTGCCCCTGTTTCTTGCCCTGATGCCTGCAGCCTGACTTAGGTGTGTTCAATCCAGAGGCCCTTGGGGTGGGGCTCAGAGGCTCTACCTCTGCCCATCACTGGGCAGGCACAGAAGGTCCTGGTGGTTCTTGGAAACTTGAGAAGCATCCAGGGCTTCTGGGAGCCTGTGTTGGGGACATGGAAATGCCGGTGGCCAGTCCCAGGTGGGAGGGGTCTCCCTTGCAGTCCTGTGGCACCAATGCATCTTGCTTTTGGAAGCACAACTTTTATACTGTGTCCCGAGTAGCCTTGGATCCTAGTGTCGGTTTCCGAGGCCTCCAGGCCCCGCTGTGGGGTGTCACACGTGACCTTGGTGCCTGCCTTTCCGAGCTCACTCAGGGCTGTCAGGGAGTTACCCCGCCCTTCCCTGGGGTCCTTGGAGAGTCGCAGGGCAGCACAGAGGGACGTCCCCAGGACTGACGAGGTCCAAGAGCCGGGCGGGGGACATCCCCTCTCCTCCCACTTGGTGTGGCACCACTCTTCTGCCCTCCCCTACCTCCTCAGTCCTGCCCCGCCCTCCACTGAGCCCTGGCCCTGCTGTGGACTGGTCAGAAGAGATAGGGTCACCAGGCCTTGCGTTGGCCTCTCTGGAGGGCTCCAGGGAGAATCTCCAAGGAAACACCCCACACTGCTTTTGCCATCACCAAACCTAACACCTTCCTCCTCTGTCCCTTCCTTCTTTCTCCTCACTGTCTTAAAAAGACAGGACACCTTCCGCTAGCCTGCAGCCTCAGATGTGCCACCTGCCCCTGCGGCCTGTGTCTCCGTCCACATTCCCCACAGCTTGCTGTCCTCAGGACCCCAGGACTGTGGTGATGTACTGAGGCCTCACATTTATGCATAACTTGGTGGAGCGTGTTCTCTACGTTAAAAACCCAGGTAGGGTCTTCAGGGGTAGAAAAGAAAAAGCAGGCATAGAAAGTCCGCCCTTGGAAACTGCCTGGCTTGCAGGCTTAGAAGCCCGAGGCTGAGTGGCTGTGTGCACCAGGGCTGCCCCAGTGCGAGAGGCGCTGTAGCAGCTGCTCTTTCGGGGTGAGCTCCAGCACCTTGGGGATCACTCCCCCTTTGCCCCTGCAGTGGGGGGTTTTCTTTGAGCTGAATCCATTAGAAAGGAATGAGGGAGTGGGCCAGGTAAAATGGAGGACGGACTAGTGCTCTAGGTAACAAGGTACAGGGCAGCCTCCAGCAGCAGGCGCCAGGGGAGCACACAGGGCCAGGTGTGCCAGGGCGGCCTGCAGGGCGGGGTATGGGGGCGGCCCAGCTTGGGTAAGGACCCTGCGACCGCAGGATGGGCAACAGTGAAGCCCATACAGGGCAGTGCTGGTGGAGGCGGGAGAAGACAGCAGGTGCCCCTGACATCAGGCAAATCTCCCAGACGCAGAGAGATGACTGGATGCTGGGCCGGCTGAGTGGTGCCCAGCTTGATCCGGAAGCATCCTTTGCTGGACTCTTTTGGGGGTGAAAAGCAGCTTTGTGGAGGGAAAGGAGCAGCTGAGTGAAGGTGTGCAGAGCTTTGCGTGCTGTGTGTAAACACGCACGCACACATGTGCACCTCAGTTGGCTGCTCAGTGTATGTTCTGGGATAAGCACAGCACTTGGAATCTCACAGCCTGCGTCTGCCAGCTGTGTGCCTGATTATCCCTTGACCACCTGAACTTGGAAAAGCAGGTGAAGAAGGCATCAGTCCTGGGTTTCTACGAGGAGTGGGTGAAGGAAGTGAAGTGGGGTGTTCAGTTCAGGGATGATTGTAACATGAAAACTGCCTCCTTCCCCCTATAAAAATGTAAAAACAAATATATTGTTACATTAGAAATTCAATTTTCACACAGTTTATGGATTTGTCATTAGGACATCTGACATTCCTCCAAAATAAATCTGTATCTCCATTTTGGAAAAGACCGTGAGCTTCCCGCGGGTGTGCAGACATCAGCCATGGGGATGCCGATGGGAGTGCAGCTGGTTCACAGCTGTCAGAGACGCAGCACAGTGAACGAACGTCCTGGGGTGCAAATCCAGTTTAGATGCTGGTTCTGTTACACGTCACGTTTGAAACAAAAGTTTTCTCATTTTTGCGTCTTGCAAGCAGGATGGTGGCAACGTGGCCAAGAGCTGCACCGGCCTCCATGGCAGGATGCTGGGGTCTGCCCCAGGTGTCTGCTGTGGGCTCTGGTGGTGCTCTGGCCCAGGGCCCTTGTACTACCGTGGTGGTGCAGGATGTAGGGAGGTGACTTGGGGAGAGAGGATGCACAGCAGCTGTATTGGGGCGCACACGCTGACACCTGTGCTGGGGGGGCAGGAGAGGCCAGGCGACTCCTGGGGTTCTCGCTGGCTTGTTTCCAGGCCCATGTTTTCCAGTGCCCTGTGCACTCTGTGCCCTTCAGAGGGGTGTTGACCCTGGCCTCCCACCCTGTGCTCCTGGGCCATCCTGACCATCCCACCTGTGCTCCCCATGCAGGGAAACTGAGGTCTCAGCTTCCTCATCCGGCCAGGCTCCCTCGACGCCCCTCTCTGCTGCCTAAGCCCAGCTGCACATTCTGCTCTGTCCCACAGGTGTGCCCTCCCCTCTGAGGGCAGTGATCTGTTAGCAGAATTCAAAGCTTTTGCCTGGATTTCTTGTGGCATTAGTCACTGTCCAGGTAGGGGTCCTCAGCTGGACCCTTGTTTGTGCCCCTTCTGAACTGTACACCATTGGTGATGACACACAATCCTAAGATACCTTCATCAGTAGACACGTGTTTGAGGCACACCTACGTCTCCTATGCACATAGGTGTGTGGCAGCCTTGTGGGGACAGTGACCATTCAGGGACAGAAAGTGGTCAGCCTGGTTTTCACCCAGTGTGACAGCTGTGAGGGTGACAGCTCCTCACACGATTGCCCAATGGTGCCAGTTTGATGTGGACTTGAATTTACAAAGAACACGTTGTGGGTTCTAAACATAATTTAACAGCCCTATGTAACAGCTCTCCCAGAGAGAGTGAAGAGGTTCGTTGAAGAACGTGGTGGAATTTTGGCTATAAAGGGGAGATTTGTAAAGCCACCGTAGAGGCCTGTGAACCCATCTTACTTTCCACCAAGGATCGTGTACATGACGTTCACTTACTAAGCACATCTGAGAGGGTCCTCCTTGCTTTGCTCACCTCCTCGCTCTTATCTAATCCACCCCGAGGTTGTCCTGCTGCTCCGGCTCCATCAGCTCTGCTTTGACTCACCTTTTTAACTTTGCCTTTTGTCTTCATGGGGACTGATTGGTGCCTTAAGAAGAAACATTTATAATACTTGTGCTGCGCGTCTCCACTGATCTGTAGTTAAACACACAAGGAATTTATTTTCTAAACAAATAGATTTGGGAATATATGAAGCCATAATTCATTGGGATAATTGCAGTTTCCACACAGTGGTAAACTATAACAGAGAGACACCATGTGCTCCTTACCCAATTCCCCAGTGGTGCCAATCTGAGCAACTACAGTACATGGATCGTACATGGATAGCACATATGTAGTTCACACACGGACACTGGCACAACCCACCGCCCCTATTTAGCCCCCCAGTTGTTCTTGTGCTTCTGTGTATGTGTGTGCGTGTGCACACGTATGTGTGTGCACTTGTCAAGCTGTATCCGATTCTGTTCCCTGTGCCGATTCATATACCTTCCCGCACCCTCATCCTCTCCCCGACTTCCTCCACCTTTAACTCACAGGAATTGTGTGTCTTCTAGTCCCAAACTAGTGCTATTTTAAAAATACTGTGAAAATGAAAAAGACACGCAACCTTTTGGAATTGAAGTTCTTCCCCTCGGTCTAATTTTCAGCGATTCATCCAAGTTGTATCAATGATTTGTTCCTCTTCCTGCTCTCATGGTTTAGAGCTAGCTGTCCCCCGTGAGCCTCCTGTGACCAGGATCCACAGTGGACCTGGGGCGGGATGGTGACCCATGACCTGGCTGTTGGGGCGGGGCTGGGTGGGGAGAGGGGTTGCTGTCTGTGGGCCTGACCTGGAAGTACAGGGTTGCTGTGGGCCTGACCCGGAAGTGCATCTTCCTCCCCACGTCCCCCTTCACTCTCTGCTTCCCCTCTGCCTCCACCACCTCCCATACCATGCTGTTTCTTTTTTGGAGTCTGCTGACCAAGCCAAAATAAACCTCACCTCCTTTACATTATGGGTGCCCGGTACCCAGGTGCAGTGTCCTGGCAATGAGGAAAGGAACTGAGCAACTTCTGAGCAGTGCCTGGCCCGTCTTTGGCAGGCTGGCTACTGCAGGGCACAGGCTGTAGGAAGGGAGCTGCAATGCGCATCCTTGTAGCGCACTTAGTGAGACACCAGTATTTCCATGATCACTTTTAACCATGACCTGAACTCGAGTGCTGACCTTAAATGTTCAGTGCTGGATTCGAGTTGGGATCCCAAGGTCAGCTGGGGCCCACAGATTTGCATTTCCGGCATGTCAGCTTCCACTCAGGGCCCAGATGTGATGGCTCTTCTCAGGCTGGGCCCTCTTCTTTCCGTGTGGCCTGGTGGTGGCCTCCTGCTAAGCTCTGGGTCTGGCTCTGCGGCCTGGGCTCTGGCAGCATCCTCGCCTATGCCCACCTACAGCCGTGTCAGGCTTCTCTCAGGGCCGGGGCCTCCCCCCTCCATCCGTTTTCTGCTAAATCAAGCCTCTTTCTAAGATGCCGGCCTTTGTGTCCAGGCTGACTGGCTCCCAGCCTTTGTCCTTGTGTCCAGCTCCATGGCCCCCACCTCCACCAATGACATCATCCATGCACTGTGAGCCATCCTCTTGGCTTGGCCTGAGGCAGCCCTGCCGTCCCCATGGTCCAATTCTGCATGTCCCATGCTGCTTCCAGCCCATGGCCCCTCTCCCCCCTCCACCGCCCTGGCCAGTGCCACCAGTCTTTGGGCCTCGCTGGTCCTCAGAAGACAGTGCCTCCAACCCCACATCAGTCCTGTCTACCCAGACTCCCTCCTTCCCGATAAGATTTCCCCAAATCCAGTGTCCATCCCGATGCCCCTGGTGCTTGCCCTGGCCTTGCCCTGGCTGCTGGCCCTGTTGGATGTGGCCTTGCTGGGGGGCGGTCCCCAGGAGCTCTGGTGTGTGAGGCAGGGCTGTGCCAAATCCCACAAATGTATTTATTTAGCTGACAAACTCCTTCAGCACCACTGACCATAGACACCACTGTGTGAGCCTCAGAATCACTGAGCCTCACAGACGCTAAGGTCACACCTCCCTCACCTTCCCGTCTGCAGAGGCAGAGAGGTCCTCCACAGCCCTGTGTGGAGCGTGGGCTGGGGATTGCCACGCTCTATCTCCTTCTGGTTTTCTTTTTGTTTTGTGCTGCTGGAGATCGAACCCAGGGCCTCACACAAGCAAAGGACCCAAACCAGCCCTGAGAGTCACCCGGCCCACCCCCAAACCCGTAACAAAAGTGGAGAATTGAGAGTTGTAGAAAACAGTTGTAGGATGCTGGGCAGGAGAACAGCTATGTCCCACACAGATGCAGACCGAACTCCTTTGTGTTTTGCGGTGCCACAATAGGATGTCAGAATGGTCGCTGACATCCTCAGGGTTTCCTTTGATGCTTTTGCATGAAAAAGGTCTGGGAGCTTCCTTGACCTCATCTGTCAGGCATTCTGCCTAATGCTGTAAAAATTCCAGTTCTTAAATGTAGGGGAAATCATCCTACCTAGAGGTCACCCTGCTGGCTGTGCAGGGTCCCTAGTGTTCACAGATAGCACCTGAGTTAAATCCCAACCCCGGAAGTGTCCATCCCTGTGGTTTATATTAACCCTTTCTGACACTGGGGTGGAAGAGGCCCAATGTACCCTGCAAGAAGGTCTGGAAACAGTTTTGCCCAATGACATGTGTGAAGTCTCCCCTGGACCAGCTGTCACTGAAGGTCTGAAGCTGATCCTGCTGCTCTCCCAGCGACATCTGAGTGCCTCGCCCTCAGCCTGAGCTCATGGTGGGCCTGTCGCATGTCAGGTGTGTGGACGATGACACTAGACCCGGTCAGGGCTCTTGCCCCAGTGCAGGAGGCAGACCTGTGACTGAGGACCCAGAGAAGCCAGGGTCCTCATACAGACCCGGCTGCCAGGACCTGGAGGGAGCTCAGCCCCTAGCTCTGCCATCGTCCGCCTTCGGCTGCCAACTCTCTTTCCCAGAGTCTCTGATCACATGCAGTCCTATTGCGTTGGACTCAGTCCTGTGAGTTAGAGATGAAGGCCTATGAGAGGTCCTGTCAGAGGCCATCAGACCACTGGGAGCAGCCGGGACTCATGGCTGAACATCCTGACTGTAGCAGAGCGTGATCCACCATCATGGTGATACTGAGAGCAACAACTCACAGTTCTCCCTGTCTAAGGAACCTCGCAGCCTAAATGTAATGTCCGGTAAGTCTCCAATTCATCCTATATAGCGCTGTTGCCTCAGCTCATGCTTGTGAAATTTCTCTTATGTGACAAGCAATGATGAGGGCACAGGATCAAGGAGATGGGACAAAGAATTAATCCAAGATCACTGATTTGGACCACCTGACTGGCTGGCCAGCAGTTTGTCTTCACTAGGCACAGGCCTTTGGGGCCACAGGCGGCAGTGTGGATGGAGTCGCTGCCTATTTCTTTTGCAGGTGATAGAGCAGGGGACTGGCTTCTCTGGGAAGGGTCAACGGGGCAACTCCAGGGAGCAGCTGCACCCTGGACACAAGGGACAGAGAGTTGAAAAGCGGGAGCCCAGAGGTCGGGGGTGTGCGCTCTTGGGTCAACAAAAAGATTGGCAACAGCACATGCTTCTATTTTGGTTTCAGTTTTGATGTCTACCCAATACCTTGGGATCTTGGGCGGAGATTGGATTCTGGGATTTAGGAGGTGGAATCTGGTGAGAAGAGGTGGTCACTGAGGGCATGATCCTTCCGGGGACCTTCTCTCTGCTTCCTGTCCATGATGCCCTGACCAGTTCTCAGTTGCCAGGCCTCTCTGCCCTGCCCTCCTGCCTTGGAGCCAGCAAACCATGGGCTGAAACATGAATGGAAATAACCCTTGCTTCCTTACGTTTTAGGTCTCTAGTATTGGGTCTCAGGCCGAGAAAAAGATTAAGACGGCCTCTATGCCTGTCCTTGGTTTCCAAGCAATTAGGAAATAGAATTTTTCCCCAACCTTTATGAAGGGCACCTCTGGGAACCTGAGCCCTGCTCTGACGTCATTGGGCCTCGGGGACCGGGTGCACAGCAACACGCAGTTAGTCACCTGGGTTAGGAAATTCAGGCCTCTCCCATAGACAGCGGAATGGAAGTCTCCCAGGACCAGCTAAGGGAAAACACGTTTCATTGAGTTGGGGTTTTGTTACGAAACAGATAAACTTGCCTGGTTTCCAGGCCAGTGTTGTTCAGGCTGCGAAGAACTTGACCAAGTTGGCAGTTTTTCCTGAATGCCGCTCGGTTCTACTGGAATTAGCTGGTTCATTAACAGTGAAATCTCAGAGAGGGACACGTGTGTTAGCTGAGAAACTGGGTGAACCAGGTCCCCTAGAAAGTGTTACTGGGACACCAGGCAACTGTCCAGCCCCAGGCCCTTTGCCCCGACTGCGACGGTTGCCTAACTGTGGTGCAGCGGGCTTGGGGCCCAACCTCGCTTTCTCTGCTACTTCTGCCCCCACGTGCTTGCTACTTCCGGAAGATGCAATCGCACAGCACACAGGTACCAGGCAAGGTACAGGGGCTGATTGTTTTCTGACCAGTAGCACAGTTGGGCAGCTGTCACCAGGACCTCATTGCTGAATATTCCCACAGAGAAGCCTCCCACCCACTGGTGTCGCTCTGCCTTTCCTCCACCCCACCCTTGCGACCGCAAGTCACCATTGCTTTCAACTCTAGTGTCCTGAGGATTTCGCAGAAATGGGATTGTGCAGTGGGCAGAGGCCTTCGTGCCTGGTTGTGTCCACTTTACATGCTTTAAGGTCCACCCATGTCATAGCATGTTCCAATGTTTCATTTGTTTTTATGGCTGAGCAATATTTCATTTACCAGATAAACCACATTGGGTTCCTTCACTTTATTATAATGAGGAATTTTCAAGATAACTGGCACTATATGCTGTCTTTGAATGCATGTGTCCTGACACAGTGATGCCTGGAATATTGGCTGGCCCTCTTTCTCTGTACTTTCTTGCTGATTTCTTTCCTGCCTCGGTGGTCTTGTCTGTTTGGCTCTTGTCTCTCCAGGGCCTGCTCTTGGCTGAGGTGGGAGACTTGGGTGTCTGGAGTTCTGGCTTCTGCTGTTCAGACATTGCCTTTGCCTGGAAGCAGGGTGTCTGGACTCCCTGGGGATCAGGGGAGTCCACCACTGGATCTTGGGGGCCCAGGTGAATCTCCAGCCGGGGCCCCCTTGTGTGGGGGTCCGGGAGGTGGGGTGTGGGCTGGCCGTGAAGGAATCCCTCTTTCATTTTTGACAGTCTTTCAAAAACACCTTCTGAGCCCTAGGACCCTGTGCCCCGATTTCCCCTCCCGGTTCAGGGGTCCCTGCTGTGGGATGTCCAGAGGCAAAGCCTAGGGGCCCAAGCCTGAGATATCCCTCAAGGAGACACAGCTGCTCCAGTGTGAGCACCAGCAGCCAGCCATGCATCCCAGCGGGGCCTTACCTGCCTTCTAGGCCAAGGTGCCTCACTGCTGGGCAGACACACAGCCAAGCCTGAGCCACTGAGCCAGTGGCTCCCCTGGGTGCAGCCTGCGCTGAGGGTTGCAGAGGAGCAGAGGAGCTCCCCAGTGGGGAACGGAAACAGGGAGAGCTGACTCCCCAGTATGGGCTTACTCGGGTGCCACCACCCCTCCACCTCCTGCCTGCCCAGCTCAGGGACTAAGCACGGAGAGCTGCAGCCCCGCTCTGGGACAGCTGCAGCCCGGGGCTGCTGCAGACTGTGTGCCTCTGAGCCCACCCTCGCTCAGGCTCTGCTTTCTGACCCAAAGCTGATCCCTGCAGCAGAGCACCGCGTCCAGGGCGACACGATGGGGCCACGACCGTCCCCTGGTTGGTCATGGAGACGCAGCCAGCCTCAGCTGTCCCGGGAAAGATCTTCCTGCCACTGGGTAGGACGTGAACTTCCCCCTTGATCCCTGGGCTTATTCTGGGATCACGGACTTGTGAAGGTCGTGAGAGGTTGGGGCTGGCCAGACAGGGAGGCTCCTGCCAGGCTGAGAGCCCGGTGGTCTCTGTGCTGCCCTGGTCCTGCTCCATGGGGAGCTGACGAAGACACAGCTCTTCGTGTGTCTTTGGGATGTAGGGACATGGCAGTGCCCAGCCACACCTCCCCAGGACAGGACTGGACACATGGCCTGGAGCTGGGCTCCTGTGCTTGGCTCAGGTGGAGGCCACAGGGCACTGTGCATGGTGGCTTTGCAGGAGCCTGCTTGTCAGGGTAGCGTGAACGACAAGGGCTACACTGAGAAACAGGGACATTCTCCGGGCCACCAGCAGTAGCTGCCCAAAGGGGCACCTGTCCTCTAAAGTCTCCCAGCCAGAGCGAGGATGGCATTGCCTGCCCCTGCTTGAGGCCCAGGCCTGTGCAGAGGGGATGGACAGTGTGTATAAGCTGTGTGTGCCCTGGCCCTCACCCTCACCCTCTCTGTGCTCGGGCGCCTCACAGTGGGGCAGGGGGCGCAGTGCCTCTTTGATTTATCCCAGGGTTGTGGCGCAGGGCAGCGTCCCAGAGCAGTTCTCCTGCTGGGGGGGCGGGAGGCAGAGAGGCGTGACCTGCTGTCCCTCCAGCGGCCCTGCCCCCCACCTGCTCAGTGTGGGGGAGGGGGACCTCCTGGGAGGGGATCCCCAAACTCCCTGCTGGCCTCTAGCATCATTAGAATCTGAATGACGACCTTGTCAGCCAGAACCTGGGAAGACCAGATTCAAATGCTTCATCTCCTAAGGCCGGGCCTCATTTTCCCAAGAACTTTAAGCCATTTGGAAAAAATTCTAAAAAATAAAGCAAGCAAGCCCTGGAGAGTGAGGTTTCTCACAGGGGGCCTCAGGTGACTGAATAGGGTCTCTCTTTGGCTGTCTTCACAGGGAGCAGTGCCCACCTTTCCGGGCACCCTTTGGTGAAAGGGGTGTTTTCAAAGGAGGGTTTGCCTTTGTTTTTCAATGCAGCTTATTCCTGTTCTCTGTAGGCAGGAGGCTAGAGACCTTTTTCACATTTGTGCTTACAGTGGGAAACAATTATATTTTTGACTCAGTAGAATTTTTTCACCCTGAGAAGTTGCTCCTTTATTCCCTAGTGTAAAATTCTAGCTTCAAAGTAAATTCCTGGGCAATTGGCACCAAATAAGGCAGCGAACCTCGCTTATCCCTGCTCTGGGGCCCAGTCAGGGCTCAGCAGCTGGGCCCAGGCAGGCATTCCTGGCATAGTCGTGGCTCTACCTCCGGGCACTTAGCAACGCCAGCCCTTTGAATTTGCTTAAAACTATTAAGAAGTAATTAAGTCGTTAAAGGGTCTTTTCCAGCCGGGCCAGCTTCGGGAGGTGGGCAGAAAGAAAGCAAGCAACAGCAATAGCCCGGCTTCCTTTCAGCTGGCCTCGCATGCTCATAAATTCATCCTGTATTTTTCTGCTACTGCCAATTTATGGGCCACGGGAAACTAATCTCGTCCAATCATTGCCTTCCTGTGCTTAGGCCCAAAGCAGAGCCAAATGGATTTGGTGGCGGAAGGGCTTCCCGGCGGTTCCTCTGAAGGGTGCTGAGCCCAGCAGGATCTGAGCAGGCTGCACTCTTATCGACTCCGACCGTAGAATTATGTTCTTGTTCTGGCCGCCCTGCACTTAAGAACAGAAAATAAAAAAAAACAACCCTCGGAACAGTGCCTACCGCAATGATTTCAGCTCTATGCAGGAGAGTGAGATACAGGTTTGGAGGGCTTCAAACAGGCCCTGTCCCTGGGGACTCAGGGAGGGCCACTGACAGGGCGGAGGCACCTCAGGAAGCCTTTGGTAAGGCAGACACCCCCACCCCCATGCACTTTAAGAGTGTTGGCGAAGGCACAGACTTGGTGATGAGCTAAGGATGAATGCTGTCATCCCGAAGTCAGACGTGTGACTCATCGGAGGAAGCAGGAAGAGTAGGGCCGGTACCACTTTCTCTGAGTCATTGCTTACAACCATTTGAGAGAGGCTTGGATGACAAGGTGGACTGTTAGCCAGGTGTGGTGGTGCATGGCTTTGCTGTCATCCCAGGACTCAGGGAGGCTGAGGCAGGAGGTTTACAAGTTTGAGCACAGCTTAGGCAATTTATTGACCCTGCCTCAAAAAAAAAAAAAAAAAAATATATATATATAAACTCAAAACATTTAAGAAAAGAACTGGGAATTGTGCAAGGCAAGGATGGACATGCTACCCTGACCAAGAGACAGGGCAAGCTGAGCCAAGACCCACGGGACCAAGTGACCAAGATGGGATTGGCTGCAAAGAGATGTGGTGCCCCCACTTGGCAGGGAGGGGTAGCATCCTAGCCCTCTGGGTTTCTGAGGAGCTCTGCCGGGCTGCCTGGGCTCAGGAGTGGGGTCGGCAAGGGCTGCACGGTGCTGTGAAGTATCTAAAGACCTAGGGATGGGAGCCTGCACTGCAGGTGGCCACCGAAGATCACTCTGATGTCCCCAGGGAGTGAGACACAGGTGGAGAGATGTCTTGGCTTCCTCCTGGGTCCAGCAAGTTTCTCCACCTGTGACTCAGCTCTCAAAGTGGGTGTGTTAATCTCTGTCTCAGAGAATCCCGCCCAAGTTAGGGATGCTGAGCACAATCGGATGGAAATCCCTGGTGTAGATGGCCCTAAGGCCATCCATTTGCTTAGAAATTTTATTATTATGGTTGACTATCTTCACAAGTGACATCCATCGTGAGGACTGTCCACTGGGCAGCTTTTGGGCAGCGCTGATCCTGCATAGGGCTGGATAGGAGGAGCACAAGCCTCTGGAAGGGCTTGGACAAGGACAATTGGAAGTGGCTGCCAAGGGGCCCAAGGAAGGGACTTTGCTCCTCGTTCATGTGACTGACGGGAGCTCTGCTTCACCCTGAAAGTGGCTAGGGCCCTGCCTTCACTCCCAGGTCTTCTCAGCGCTTTGTAGAACTATGCCCCTTCTGTGCCAGCCTCTGCTTTGAGCCTAAGCAGGAGGCAGAGAGGCAGGAAGTGAGGCCCAGCCAGTCTGTCTACTGCAGAGGATCAGGGACAGAGCCTGGGAAGGGATGGGGTTCCCTCTGTGGAGCAGGCTCTGGGGAAGAGAAAGACTCTGTTCTGACTCAGGGCTCCTGTGCTGTGGATGTGACACATGCAGGATTCCTTGGGGAGACCCTAGCCAGTCACTCCCTGCTCCAGAGTGGTGTGGAGGGAGAACCCATCACTGAAGCATTATGTGCACCATGATGAGCAGACCTTTCTCCTTCAGCTTCCTGCTGCTAGAGGCCCAGCTAGAGGCCCAGGACTCTTCTTGGGCATTGGGGATCCAGGAAACAAACCTAAGTTACAAGTAGGCAGGAGGCCCATCAGTGGTCAGCTCTGGGCTTCTCGTGATGTTAGCACCAACATGTGCTGCTGCTGCTCCAGAGGGACATTCTCCCTACAGCACTGTGAGACTTGGGCACTGAAACATCCCTGCTGAGCCCAGTAGCTTCGTGGTCAGCCCTGTACATTGTTCTGGCTCAGATATTTGAAAGAAAAAGTGCCTCAAAAAAGGGTGCCTATCAGGACTGCTCTGCAGGGAGCCTGCTATCCTGAGTGCACTGGAGGCAGAGCTGGGACCTTCCCTGAGGATTCTGAAGCCTCAGCTCCAGTCCCATGGCGTCCACGAGCCTGGGGACAGAAGGTGATGTCTGCTCCCAGAAGGTGCCGAAATTGTCCGGGAAATCCCAGCTAGCAAGTGCTGGAGGTTGGACAGGAACATTTTCTGCTGCCTCAGAATACTTAAACATATCTTACAATGTGTGATTGAAATATACTGTGAATATTTAAAGGAAGAAATTTATTACAGTAAAAGTCACATTGCCATGAATCCCCACAAAATCCTCCTTCTGGCTTCACGCACACTCATCCCGCTGTCCTCGCAGCTTTCCGCAGCAGCTCTGGAACACTCTCACCTGAGGGTCTTTATGAGATGCGGTAAAAGCACAGTGACTGCTGCTGCCACTCACCATCCAGAGGATGGGCAGCTGGGAAACACGATGCTGCGTCCTCTCCCACCTTAGTCGTGGTGTCTGGCAGTGTGACTTCCGGCTCACCCACCAACTCAAAATGACTGTGAAAGGGAAATGTTTTAAATTGATTCAGGACCTCGAGGCAGCCAGGAGAGGGCAGCTAGGGACCCTCAGGAAAGAGGACTCCAGATGGGCTGCAGGAAGCGGTAAGGAAGAGGGGATGAGTGTGTTCAAAGTGAGGAGATTCACAGAAGTGTGTCTTTTCCTCTACTAAAGTTAAAATTTCAAGTCAGTGCATTTTTGATCACACTGCCTAAGTCATGCTGAGATGTGTTCACATCACCTGTGCCACAGAGCTCTACCCGTAGCAGGATGGTGTTGGTAACTAAAGACTGTCATTCGCTGGGGGAAGCTGAGCACCGGGCCAGTGGATGGCATCTGAGGAGAGGGTGGACTCGCGGTTTCCAGCGGAGGGAAAGGACAGTGAGACGGATGAAAACTCCAGGGGGAAGAGCAGGTCCTGCGCAGAGGCGGAGAAGCAGCATTTGTTGTGCACCTCAGCAGACAGGGGACAGGGCTTTGCCTGCGTCCAGCATGGAGGAGTGACGCGTTTAAGATCCTGGAGATGCTGACTGCTCTGTTTTGATCATTATGCCTGGTACATTGCTAAAATATCTCATCGTACCCCGTGAATATGTGCACCGCATTATTTTCATTATGCACCAAGTAAAAATAACCATGAAAAACGGACTG
Organism: Dinomys branickii; assembly: GCA_004027595.1. Lineage (NCBI taxonomy): Eukaryota > Metazoa > Chordata > Mammalia > Rodentia > Dinomyidae > Dinomys > Dinomys branickii. Next base: position 49,761 of record PVLD010001886.1, on the reverse strand, counting down.
GGAGGCAATGGAGTGCGGGCAAGGAGCAGCTGCCCGGGAAACCTCAAGGACCCTTGGCTACCTCTGATGGTGCAGTGAGGAGGTGCTGAGCGGCCAGCTGTGCTCTGCTGCTCTCCCCTCTGTGACAGAGGGTCACGGCTACTGCGAGGGTGACGCAGTGCTCAGAGGTGGCAGAGGGACCGTGGCTGAGTGACAGCCTTCCTGGGCTCGAGCTGCTTGCCCCCCAAGTGGCTGCCAACTTTGCTCATGTGGCGTGGTGGCTTCGATGACCTCAGAGCTGGCGTGCGGTGTCTCAGGGGACTTCGCAGCGCGTCAGTGGTGGCTGGGGCTGTGTCCGGTGCTGCTGCCCTCCATGTCCCAAGAGCTCTGATCTCCGCCTTAGCTGTTGACTGAGTTCCAAGGACAGATCTTTCCCTGTTGCTCTGGCAGGGTCCGTGGCCTTTTCCAATCCTCCACAGTCGGCAGCTGGCGGAGGTCATTGTGGGTCTCATTGTCCTTTATTTAGGACACTGGCAAACCTTGGGGCTCTGTCACCAAGTGCTGGGCTGGCTGTGGAGAGCATCCCTGCCTCACAGCCAGGTTCATGTGACAGGAGCACTTGGGGTTAAAGCCAGTTGGCATGAAGACCAAGGGTGCCCAGTGGGCACAGAGCCTTCGGGCTGTGGCTGGGTTCACGTCCATCCTCTCTTCTCACATCAAGGCACTGGCTTCAGAAAGTCTGAAGTATGTTTGTCTGTTTGTTTTTTAGCTTACACTAAGGTAATTCATTAACAGGAAACAGCTAGAGTCTTCTTCACAGACGGTGGGCCCCCTGTCTGTGGGTGCTGTTGGAGGGGATGGGGTGACATCCTCAGTCCTCTGGTTTTCAGGCCCAGGAGAGCAAGGGCTTTGAGGGCTCATGGGGCACTAGCCCAGGGCTCTCAGTCCTGTTTCCTCCTGTGGCCTGGAGTGTGATATACAGGGTGGCGATGCCCAGCTCCTTGCACCTCTGGGTTCCGTCCTGGGCAGTGGCCCAGCAGCGCACAGGGAGGATGCATTCCACTCAGCCTTCCCTTTATCCCACTGGCACGTGGCAGATGGTTCCCTGGCCAGAAAGATCAGTGACTCGGACGACAGTGTATGGAAGGATGCGAAGATGTGACGGACACCGAGTCGCTTCTCTCCTTCAGGCACCTGAGGACCTGTTCCGCCTCTTTCCTTCCCTGAGAGCTGCTGCTGTCTCGACTCGACACCAGGAAGATGGGGTGGAGAGGGCAGCAAGGGGCTTGTTCTCAGCAGAGGTGAGCTACTGTCAGAAAAGTCCCAAAGACGATGGAGAACTTTCCCTGAACCTTTTGAGAACAGCAACCGCAGCAGCCTGAGCACTTTATGTCTCTCGCACGTGCATGTGTTCTGCTGAAAACCACAGCAGAGGCAGTGCAGCCAGGGCATGAGCAGGACACGCAGCCACCGCCTCATCCCTGAGTTCGCCCTCAAATGCCCTTAAAACAAAAGGTTCCGTTTGAGAGACAGGTGCGGCATTCAGCTGTCATATTCTCGCATCCCCAGCAGGCTGGGAAAGCCCACAGCCGCCCTGCCTTTGCAGCCCGCGCACCGCAACATCCCCAGGCAACGATGCTTCCTCATGCTTGGTTCAAGCCCAGAATCTCTGGCAGGGCAGCCCAGGAGCCCTGGCCCTGTGCCCTCAGGAGCGCCGATGTCATCTGCCCAGGGATGCTGCGTGGGTACCAGGGTACTGCCCCTTTCTCCCTTGGTAAGTGCTAAGTATGAGATGTAAGCAGAAAATACGGCATGTTCACATCGAACAATTATTATGTCAGACCTGCTGTGGAAAGTAGCAAGAACATGGGATGAGTTTGCTGCACTAAGATTTGCTCAGGATTTTCAAATTCGTGGCCTACTGAAGCCCGTTCGTAAGCAGGAGCAGCTTTTAATCCAGTTTACCCAGGAAGCACACAGATGCTGTCTTGCACAGCGCACACCACTGCTGCTGAGTTAGACGGTATCAATACAAAAAGGAAAACTTCAGTTTCTGTCCTGGATGATGGTGTAAGAGACTCTGGAGGCATGGAGGTTCTGACCCTTGTGCACATCCATGTGAGTGGGGCCTCCTCAGGCTGCTGTTCTCTTGGGGACAGACACTGGGGATCCAAGCTGCGAGTGTGAGACTCAGGAAACTGCAAACCTGCAGTGTCTGGAGCCAGAGGCAGGCAACCTCGGGGTGCAGGGCACTTGGCATCTGTTCACAAAGACAGGGCAGCAAGAGGAGAGAAGCCAGGTCAGGAAAGATGTGAGCACAAAATGAGTGAGTCCCTGGCACTAGCAATTGCTGGCTGTGACCTTCCTGCTCAGTGCACCCACACAGGCAGGCCAGCCCTCCATGCAGGCAGCCCCGGACTCCAGGCTAAGTCAATGCCTGTGTCCCACCCTCACTGGTGTCCTGTGCTGCTGGAGGAGCAGGTGTCTCCCCACACACCTTAACCTCTGCTGTTATGAAATGCTTGAGGGGGAACCTAGGGTAGGGAAGCCACCCTCTCCCACATTTCTCCTTTTGGGGATTTTGGAGAAGTTGGGGACTTGACCTCCCTGGGCGTGCGTGCTAACCAGCACTTCTCACTTCCTGATGCCACCCCTCCTCAGCCACTGCAGGAAGCCACCACCCCGTCCACCTGTGTCAGAGGTGGATCCTTTCCTCAGCCAGGGATCCACTGTCCCCACCCCTGCATAGCCAGAGGGTGCACGGGGGAATCTTCTTCCATCCCAGGTTGGCCGACCTGGAGTCTTACTTAACCCTCTGAGGGTAGCTACACTTCATCCCATTTTATAAATGGGGAGCTTAATCCTAGGGAGGTCTGCTTACCTGGGTTTTAGGTAGGGAGCCAGGGTCCAAACACAGACCTTTAATTCTAGAGCACGGTGTGTGCTTGCGTGTACACATGTGTGCATGTGAGGGTGTCTGGCACTGGGGACTGAACCCAAGGCTTCAGCACTGAGCTACATCCCTAGATCTTTTTTATTTTGAGATGGGGCCTTCTTAGGTCACCCCAGCTGGGCTCAAATTGCAGCTTTCCTGCCTCAGCCTCCCTGAGTGCTGGGATGACAGGCCTGTGCCACCACGCTCCTCTCAGAGCACTCAGGAGTCTGCTTGAGGCTCTGAGGCTTGCTCCCAGCACTGCCCGCCCCGTGACTTCTTGTGGGGCATTCATCAGCACCCTGTACTGGACCTGGAGTTCTCCCCTCCGGCTCCTCATTGTCTTTTGGATTCAGAGGAAGGGGCAGAGAGAGCGGGAAGTGAGGCATCCTAGGATGAAACTTTACCTTCTCTTGCCACGCTGGAGACAGGGAGCCCAGCCTGGCCATGTTCAGGAGGCGTGCCTGTCCGACCCTGGGTCTGCAGGGTTGCACAGCCACACGGAGTCGCCGGAATGCTGGCACAGCAGCTCTCGCCCGTCTGCCCGGGGGTCTGGGGTTGCCTTTGACATAATCCCAGTGCACCCAGGGGCAAGGCAGACCTGACCCTGAGAGGGGTGCCTCCTGGCTCATCCTCTGTTCATAGCTCACACAAACGCATGCCAGGCACACATGCGTGCACACACACCCTTGCACACATGCTCTCGCATGTACACTCACTGCCCCGGGTCCTTCCATGAGCGCCTCACTGTGAGGTCAATTTCTTCTCACTCCTCAGCTTTTGCAAGTCCCGTCCATTTACTTTGGGTGTTTTCTCACAAGCCGCACTCACTGACTGCCGTTTCTGTCTTCCTCATTGCAAAGGCTGCACTTAGATGAGCAGGAACTAGAAGAAGACACCACGATGTCCCAAGAGGCCCTGGCTGGGAACACTGTTACACCACGGCTCCTGTCCCACAGCCTCCTCACACCCGAAGGCCCCTGACAAGCCGACTCACAACTGAACCATGCTTTAACGCCACCTGCTGAGAACCGGGGACAGCCTGATACAGCATGTGTGAGTGTGTGCGAGTGTCACTGGAGATTGGACCCAGGGCCTTCCCACTGAGCTATCCTTGGACTTTTTATTGTTATTATTATTTTCTTTTGAGAAAACTTTTCTGTAAGTTGCTAAAGTGCCCAGGCTGGGCTGGAACTTGCAATCCTCATGCCTCAGCCTCCTAGAGTGCTAGAGTGACAAGCATGTGTCACGCTGTATCTGTCCAGGTGTATGTGTAGAAACGCATGTCATCAATCTGTGAAATAAAACTACAATGCTGTTATTGTTCACTAGTTTCGAGATAGCATTTGCAGTGTGCGTTCATCCAGATGCCGTAGGAGAGACTGAAATGACAGTGCTCAGGTGAAATGGGTGGTCCTTAGAAACCTTGCACGTCTGCACCGAGAGCAGGTTCACACGAGGGGCACTCCAGGCACAGGAGGAAGACAGCCAGCTTGAGACAAAATGGACCCTTGAAATGTCTTAAGTTAAATATCATTTTTGGAAGGAAGGATACAGGAAGGCTGAGGTTCCTGAACAAAGACTGTTGTGTTTAGTCACAAGCAAGGTACAAAGCCCAGGGCAGTGTGCAACAGTAGAAAACACAGTTCCACTCCAGGCAGATGTCAGAGATGAAGGAGGGGCTAAGGGTCGGCCCTCTGTGTCATTCTGGGGCACTTAGGACCAGAGTTGGGTCCTCAGTGGGTCTTGGATCTGATTCCCAGGGTGAGCAGATGGGACACCTGTCCTTACTGTCTTGGAGATCAGTGAGTGATACCACGATGTGGCCGCACAGGTAGAACTATAAAGGCTCTGTGAATTTGCGCCAGAGGCGCAGCGGCTCAGGAAGTCAGTGCTGGTCCTGGAAGTGTTTGGTTGTTCCGAGCCTGGGACTGAGGGAGAGCTTCAGGGCCTCTGTGGGATGCAGAGCACGCCTCTGCTCCCTAGGGCTGCTGAGAGGCAAGGTGAAACTTGACTCAGTCCTAGTTTCACTTCTGAGGACAGCGAAGCTGTCATTTTCTGGGCACCATGGCACACTTCTGTAACCCCAGCACTTGGGTAGCTGAGGCAGGAGGATTGCTGTAAATTCGAAGCCAGCCTGGGCAATTAGTGGGATCCTGTCTCAAAGGAAAAAAAAAAGAAAAGAAAAGATGTCACTTGGCATGTCCAGCTCTTTGCCTGCTGTCCAGCTGCCACACGACCAGCATTTCCCCAGGGACTCTCTGTGCTGCTGCTTTCCTTTCTACTTGGGCCTTTTAACCCTGGGTCTCCGGCTTTGCCAATAAGGAAGCACTTCATTTCCGCCCGAGGAGGGAGAACTAGGGCTGGAATTTTATGACAGGAAACACAATTCAAACAGTCTCAGCTCCCCTGGGAGTGTGTTTCCTCTCAGAACTTCAGAGCTGCCATGGGCGAACGGCCTGGCTGGGGCGGGGTGTCGCTATGTGTTCCTACAAGGTCGAGTCCCCTCCCTGGCATGACCTGCGCGGCCTCTGGTTCTCGGCCCCGCCTCGTGCCCTGCAAGGTCGGCTTCCTGATGGCCAGCAGGTGCCCCGGAAGGCAGGCTCTGCCTCAGCCTCTGCAGTGTCAGTCTTGGGTTGGACAGCACTTTCAATGTTCTTCCTCTATTTTTTTCAGGAGAGAAAATTGAGTTGGAAGAAAGAGTGGGAGCCGCGTAGGGTTTTTCCTGGCAAGCGCAGCTGCGTGGACCACTGCAGCCCGCACCGTTCCCGCCATCCCTGGTCCGCAGCAGCAGCAGCCGCTTGGGGTCTGCACCAGGTGTGGTGCACATCCGTCATGCATGGCAGGCAGGAAGCTCAAGGGGCCTCTCCCAGCCTGGGGCAGACAACAGAGCCCATTCCCAGGGTGCAGCTCTGCCCCGTGGGCTCTGCTTGTCGCTGGCTTGGGCCTTCAGTGGCTTGCATGGCGGGGCCAGCTTCACTCTGCAGCGCACCCCTGCACGTTTCCATTCCCTTTACTGTTCGGGGAACCTCTCCTGGGCACCCCCCCCCCCGTGTCCACAGCAAGGTCAGGGCAGCGCAGTCTCTGTGAGGCCCTCGAGGGTTCTCATGGGTCCACTGTCCCACTGCAGTGTGGAACGCACTGCTCCCTGAGCCTCCGGGATCTGGGTGTGCACCGGGTGCCAGCCCTGGAGACTGACTGCCTGCAGACGGCAGGTCAAGGGTGCTCCCCTCACAACATGACACAGAAGTCATGTCCATTCCCACTTCCCTGGGGAGGCTGCACATTGAAGACCTGATGACGGCTCCTGCCTCTGGGTCAGTTGCTCCAGGTGCATTCACAGCTGAGTCCTCCTGCCTCAGCCTCCCAAATACTTGGACTACAGGAATGTGCCCCCACAGCTAGCTTCTTAGAGTATTTCTGATTATAAAGTTCACTTAGATTTCGCTGGACTTTCAGCTAATTTTCTTTTTCTGTTCTATGATTCAGTTCTGGATACCACGTGGAACCCAGAACAAGCTGGAATTATTTTCTTCTCCATAACATTAAAACAGCAAAAATGTCTTCTTAGAAAGTAACATGTGGATGAACCTTATAAGGAGTGGGTAAAATTAATCCATAAAAAACAAGGCAAACTGGGTTTGGTGCACATGCCTGTAATCCCAGCACTCAGGCGGCTGAGGCAGGAGGATTACCATGAGTCTGAGATCAGCCTGGGCTCATGGTGAGTTCAAGGTCAGCCTGAACTGCATAGTGAGAACTTCTCTCAAAGAAATCCTAGAAAACCATCCTCTGAAAAGCCCAAATCAAACTGAAGCAAACAAAAAACACTAGGCAGTATCTTAGGCTTTGCAGTCCATAGAACCTCTGCTGTAACTACTCAGCTCTGCCACTGTAGAGCAGACATGGCATCAGGTAAGTATACATGTGCATACCTGTGTTCTAATAAAACTTTATGTATAAAGTCATGCAAAAAGAAGAAAGATACGCACAGCAATGGGAAAGTTTTGCTGACCTCTAACTTTATGGATCTGTGATTGAATGTCAAACCTGACTTGCCAGTCACTTGTGGATGCCAAGCACAGGGACTTTTCTTTGTACTGCCCATACTCCCTTCACTTTTCTCCTAAGATCTATGCTCAGAGATTCCCTGGGAAAAATACTTCCCAGGCACCACAGGAATCTGCACGGGCCACTTGTGAATACCATGATGTGAAAATGAGGAGTCCCCGCCTGCAGGGCCCGGGCTTCCGAGCAAACTGTTAAACCCAGCTAAGGAGCGCCGCATACCTGGAAGAGCCTTTTCTGCGGCTCACCGGCCTTTCAGCAGTGATAAATTCACTGTGTGCTCTGAGTCAAGCTTTTGTAAAACTATAGGCTTTATTTTTCAGAGCAGTCTTTTAGGTGAAGAGCAAAGTCCAGAGCATCCCCTCAAACCCATCCTGTGCATGGGCGGCATTCAGGCCCCCCCATGGTCGGCCTTCGAGCCCCCATGGTCAGTGTTACTCAGTTCAGGCTGTGTTTGGTCTGCTCCCAGGCTGCTTTAGCATTGACCCCTGTTCAGGACGCGTCTCTGAGGGAGTAGAAGGAGATCCACATTCGAACCCATAAACTGAGTAAAGCGCCTGCCCTGACAGAGTGGGTGGCCTTCTCTGGCTGCCTGCCCTAGATCAGGGGCCCGGAGGGAGCCCTTCTGGCCGGACCATTGATCTGCGCCCTGGCACTCCCTCCCTCCCACTGGAGCTGAACACCGGGTCTTCGTACTGTGGTACTACTCAGACCCCAGAACCACGGGACCTGAGCCCCTACACTAAATCTGTCTCTGTTGACTCTGTTTCTGGAGCAGGGATCCCCAGTGCCCAGGTCAGGGACCCACACCCGATAGGAGCCCATCTTGTCACTGCCAGGCCCCGCCTCCTGTCAGAGCTGCAGTAGCGCTGGAGCCCCTCTGCATCAGAGCGATCGAGGCTGTGAGTCCTGTGAAGCCCGAGATCATTCCAGCTGCCAAGCCGCAGCCCCAACCAGTGCCATAAAACCGGCCTCTGATGCCGAAAAGACTGGGGACCTCTGCTCTGGAGAACTGGCACTCGCATACTGGCTCCTGCACCGGAGCGTACACTTACCTCAGCGGATGGTCTGTCTGCACATGCTTCCCCCAGAGTCCATGGTGCAATCGCATTGGAGGTTTTTGGCCAATTTTTTAAAATTGTGCTATTACTGTTGAATTTTAAGAGTTCATTATGTACTTTGTGTCATAGACCTCTATCAGAAATGTCATTTACAAATATGTTTTTGCCAGTATTTTAGTGCCCCAGTTTATGGCTTGTTGGTCTCTTCTCATTGTCTTTCTCAGAGCAGAAGTTTTAAATTTTAACACAGTCCCACTTCTCAAGAATCTCCCCTGTGGCCCAGGCCTTGGATGTTGTGGCTGGGAAGTCATCAACAAGCCCGCATCATCTTGATGTTCTTTTCTGTTATTATTAGGAGTTACGTGGTTTTGCATTTCACATTTTGGTCTGTGACCCACTGGGAGTTAATTTTCATGAAATACGTCTAGATTCATTTTTTTAAATAAGTGCGAGTCCAGTGGTTCTAGCACAATTTGTGGAAGCTTTCTTCATTGCATAGCCGTTTCCTTGCTAGGGACTGTCTCTCGGGGCAGCCCCTGGCCACTCCGTGCTGCACTGCAGCCCAGTACCACCGTCTTAACTGTTGTCACTTGTACCATCAGCCTAGAGGTGGGGAAATCAGTCCTCCCACTTTGTCCTTCTTCAGTGCTGTGTTGCTTATGCTGGGTTTGCTGATCTCTTAAAATTTTTTATAAAATTTGGTAATAAAAGTTTTAACCTTATATCTTTATTACAACACATAAAACTGCACATTGCGTTTAACTGAAATGTCCTAGAGGTGTGTATATAAAATTTGAAAGCCTTTACTTATAGGTCTTAATTTTCCCTCTCTGAACTCCCCAAGCACTCATGTAGCTCTAATGCTTTAGTTTTCTAAACTTTCTCTAAGTTTTCAGTGCCACGTGTGTCATCCTGTTTGGGGTTTATAGCTTCACATAGCTGGGGAAAATGGATTTCCCACAGTTACAAGGTGTGGTTTTGGCATGCTCAGTAAAAGCCAAAACAATAGTAAAAGGAATTTCTAAATGCATTCTTCTGCTTATGAATAATTTCATTTTATTTCCTGGTTGGCCTGTCCTCTAGGACACAGTCCATCCTTCCAGGGGTGCCTGGGCTTTCTGTCCTAGGATCTGTATTCTAGGGAGTGGTGGTAGGACTCGGGCCACTTGAGGTGTCACAGAAGTCTGCAGACCACTGCTTCCCTTCCCTCACTTCCCCTGAAGGTTTTGGGGTCAAGAATGCGCGCAGGGTGTCAGGTAGACTGGAAGATGTTATCACAAGTGGGCTGACTTGCGCTGTTTAGAGCTTTATGGAGCGGCCGAAAGACAGTTATGGAAATGAAAGTAAACTTGTCCATTTTGAGGCAGACACATAATTTTCAGCCAGTTGTTTTTCATATTCTTCAACACTTTGAGAATCTCCTCACAATTATGGATTAGATCTCCAGAAAAGTACACAGTTACACAAAAAATTTTGCTTACATTTTAAGGGATTCAAGGACCTGCTGCACCTCAGAATACAAGCCTATGCTCTGGAATCTTCCTTCTGAATCTCCCTTGTAGTAGGCACATGCCCTATATGAACTGCAGTAAAAAAAAAAAAAAAAACAAGGTGGATGTTTAAGTTTTAAGTAAATTTGTTACAGTAAAAGGCACATTGCCATGAATCCTCCTCAGAACTCTGCCTCACCCCCAAACACACTCACCAGATGGTTCTGGCCATTTCCTGGAGTCCTCTTTCTTGAGTGTCTTTAGTTGTGCTGCCCTGAATCAATTAAAACTTTCCCCTTGTGGTCATTTTGACTTTGGGAAGAGCCAGAGGTCACAAGCTCCCAGGTGTAGCATATAAGGCAGATGAGGACACAGTGTTAGGCTTTTACGAGTGTCTTTCTGTTGGACAGTGAGTGGCAGCAGAAGTTACCGCGTTTTTGATCACATTTTGTAGAGACACTGAGGAAAGAGGACTCCAGAGCTGCTGCGGGAAGTGGCCAGAATGGTGGGATCAGTGTGCTGCAAGTGAGGGGGAGGGTTTTGAGGGGGCTTCATGGCAATGTGTCTTCTATTGTAATGAACTTTTAAAATGTAAACACATACTGTGTTCTTGATCAGCCCTTGTACACAAGCATGTGCTGCTGAAGAATATTTCATGGATGTGCATTCCGTGAACTGTGATGGTTTGGTGTCAATGCTATGAACCAAGAGCTGGCAAACTATGGCCCTCAGGCCCCATATGGCCTGGCATCCGCACTGGCGAACCCGAGGTGTGAGATCCAGGTGCCCCGTCCACACAAAAGTGTCTGCTGCAGCATGGGCACCTGTGTGTAGTGGGCTGGGCCTGAGGGAAAGTGTGCTGAGGAGGGGACATAGTCAGGATGGAGAAGCCGCAGTCAGTCCCAAGCCCTCGGGGTCTGGGGAGAAGCTGACGTTTCGGCCACTCAGGTCAGAGAACAATGACGGGCAGGGCAGGGCCGGCTGTCCTGGGGGGCTGAAGCCCCTGTGATCCATGCAGCCCGGTGGAAGGTGACTGGGGACAGTGAGGGTGAGATGCGGAAGCACTGGGTTCTCGCAGGGCTTTAGACCAGGTTTTCGATCATCTGTCAGGATCTGCTCCCTTAGGCTGAGGAGAGTGGTTTCCAAGTCTGCTCTTGACCTCCAAGACTGCTAACTGCTTCTCTGAGGTGGGGTGGCTCCCAGCTGCACTCTCAGGTGGCGCCGTGCTCCCCTCCTCCTACAACCCAGCACACACTATAGCGGGTACATCTGTGGTGGGGACATTCTCCAGGGAGAATCAGGAAGATGTGGCTCCCTGGGCTCCACCCAGGACACCGTGTGGAGACAGTAGCTCAGGGCTGCTTAAGCATCAAGGGGCACCAGAGCTGGCACACACACACACACACACACACACACACACACACGCACGCACGTGCATGCGCCTCACTTCTGCAGGGCTGGAGAGGACAGAGAGACACCTGGTGGTGACAGGACCAAGGCTCCATCCCCGCACAATCCAAGGAGACCCTCTCTTGCTGGCCATATGCAGGACAGACTCTGCCCTGAGGCATGCAGGAGAGCAGACAAGAGGTCAGCAGCCAAGGGCAGAGCAGGAGCTGCGCTCCAACGAGGGAGCCCTTGTGTGCAGTGTGGTCTGAGGAAGGTGACTGCTAACAAGGGGCAGACAGCCAGGAGGTGGGGACAGGAAGAACCCCAGGAAGAACCTCAGCCCACTGGCCCGCAGCGTGGCTGAGGGGCGTCGGGCGGTCAGAAGACGGAAGGGATGGGTGGGAGGTGTGCACCGTCAAGGGAGGCCACCGGGGTAGAAGGGGCGGAGTGCATCCTCCCTGGGCCCTTGCACACATCTGGACTTTTGGTTTCTGTCCTTGGAGCCATCCAGCCGGCAGATTTCGTGTCAGCCCAGGGGAGGGGCACAGTGCCAAGCAGACCCTTGGTCGGGTCCCTCCACCTAGGGAAGGAGGTGGGACTTTAATCCTTGTGCACAGGGTGTCTAGAGGTCACGTGGTCTGCAGTGGGAGCTGCCATGCGGCTGCCTGGCTGCCTTCCTGGGGACTCTGGGGACAGCGGGCTGTGGGGCGGGTGGGGCCCACAAGCTTCTAAGTCTCCTCCGGCCAGTGGCATTTTGCCCCAGAACTCGCCCTGCCTGGGCTCCAGGCCTGCGAGTGCTGCTTCCCAGCTCCTGTGCCTCCTCGTTCAGAGGAAAACAAACGCTGCCCCAACACATACAAGCTCAGAGAGTGAGCAAGCACAAGCAGGAAGATGAAGACTGGCAGAGGAGGGTGGTGATCTTCGCAGCCGGGGGGGGGGGCCCTGGGGTCGCAGGGCAAGAGGTAAGAGAGCCGAGGAAGCACAGGGAGGAGGTCAGACTCCACGCCACACAGGGGCCCAGGACGAGTGTCCTCATGAACTGGGAGGGCACGTTGGTGGGTGACAAATAAACTCACAGGGGGAAAGAAAATCCCAATCAATGAGCAAAGCAAAGAGACTGGAACAAGCGGTGGCTGGCAGCATGAATATAAAGGCGGGGAGGAAAAGGCATCCTCCGCCCTCTGACCTGGGCCACGGCCAGACTCTGCGGGCTGGGGAGGGGGTGGGCACAAGGCCACACCGCATCTGACCAGACTGAACTCCTCCTGCTCTTGCGCCCTCTGACCACTCCCGGTGGTGGAAGTCAGTGTGGACAGCGGTCCCTCTGACTGTACTTTCCTGTTCTCCATCAGAGACGAGCTCAGCTCCAGAAACCAAGAGCAACACTGTGCCCTTGGTCCTTTGAGCGATGCTTAGGCATGGGAAGTCACGCTTTCATAGGAAACAGCATTAGGTTCAGATGCAAACGTAACCCTGGAAGTCTCATGTGTAAAGAAAACGATGGGCTCGTGAGGGGGCCGTGCTCATCTGTGCAGTGGCCTAATGTGCTGCAGGAGGTGGCCGCTTGGAGGTAGCCCCAGGGGATGGCCTGGCAGAGTGTGTCCTTGCCCCAGCTCTTCCCTTCTCTGTGCATTGGGGCCACCATGAGGTGAGCAGCTGTCCTGCCCCAGGCCCTTCCACCAGGCTGCTGCCACCTGGGAGCCGGCCAACCACAGACTGGTCAGCCGGACCCACAGCAACCCAAGAACCAAGTAAACTTCTCCCTCTCCAAGTTACAGCTCAGGGGGATTTGGTGAGGGGTGTGAGCCTCTGGCATGCCCACCCGGATGGCGGAGGGGGGGAACTCATACACCTCATGCTGCCCAGTGTCCCCACCCGGATGGCGGAGGGGGGAACTCATACACCTCATGCTGCCCAGTGTGCCCACCCGGATGGCGGAGGGGGGAGCTCATACACCTCATGCTGCCCAGTGTCCCCACCCGGATGGCGGAGGGGGGAACTCATACACCTCATGCTGCCCAGTGTCCCCACCCGGGTGGTGGAGGGGGGAACTCATACACCTCATGCTGCCCAGTGTCCCCACCCGGATGGCGGAGGGGGGAACTCATACACCTCATGCTGCCCAGTGTCCCCACCCGGATGGTGGAGGGGGGAACTCATACACCTCATGCTGCCCAGTGTGCCCACCCGGGTGGCGGAGGGGGGAACTCATACACCTCATGCTGCCCAGTGTGCCCACCCGGATGGCGGAGTCAGGGAACTCATACACCTCACGCTGCTCAGAGCACCTTGTACCTCTGCACAGTGAGAGCCGGGCCACAGGGGGATAGGTGCCCCGAGGTTTCATCATCTTTTTCTTTTCTTGTGGTAGTAGGATCGAACCCAAAGCCTTCACATCAAGCTGCGTCCCTAGCTATTTTTTGGTATTTATGTTTTTAAGGCAGGGTCTTGCTAAGTTGCCAAGCTGCCCAAGCTGGGCTTGAACTTGGGATCCCCCTGCCTCAGCCTCCCAGAGTGCTGGGATAAGAGATGTGCACCACACCTTGGTCCTCTCCTTAAAGTCTCCTGGGAGCCCTGGGGTGGACACCTGGCTGTACTTGGACAAGTAGGCCCCTCGGCCATCCCCAAGTCTCCTAAGGGGCTGGGGACAGGCGCCAGAAAAGGCTTTTGCTGCACAGATTGGATTCAGGGTTACTGGCAAATAGCACGCACTGTCCGTCTCCTGCCTGCGGTGCTGCCCCCTCAGGGTCTCTCCACCCACACCTTCTCGTGATACCAGGAAAGAGAATTCCCTGCGGTCTTTCCTACCAGATGTGCTGCTCCCAGTTCTTCAGAGCTCTTGGGCTTGTGCAGAAGAAAAAATAAGCACGAAAAGCAAAACCATAAAACGTCAAGCAAGTCAAGATCTGTGGCAAACAAGTGACAGTATTTCTCTTTTGGAAAAGACCTTTAAACACAGGTTCAGAGGGAAACAAAGTCTCTTTCCCCAACATGCTGCCTTTTTAATGGTCAGCATGTGCATTTTAGGGTTGGCTCAGAAATCTACGTCCATGCTTACTGCTGGAGATGCAGCGGTTATGAGGACAAAGCTTGCTTTCGAGGAGGAAGAATGTCCTGGAGAGAGTCCTCAGGCGAGGTCTCAGCATTGCCAGAGAGATGGCGGCCACGATGTCAGAGCCACGGGCATGTGAGCGGCCTACAGGCATGACTTTTCCCAAGAGTCGCAGGGGGCACAGGGCACGCAACCCATCTGGACCCGGACCCCAGGCCCCAGATGTGAGTAAGCCCTACTGGCATGAGGCCTTACAGAGGAGCAGGGCCCTGGCAGGCAATTATCTTAATGCACCTCATGCACAAGCAACCAGGACATGAATGATTCAGGCTGTGGCTGCCGTGGGGAGCAGTGAGGAGCAGCGGGTGGCCCACACTGGATCAGAGAAAGTGCACGGAAGAGCCACAGAAGTGGCCCTGGTGGGGTCAGGCCACACAGCTGGGCCCTCTGTGCTTCTTTCCCGGGGCTGGACACCCCTTGGAAAAGCCACAGTGTCCTGGATGGTGCCAAAGGTCTCCTGGATGGCCCAGGCCCATTTTCTGGAAGGGCTGATCTGTCCGCATTGTCTCTGGGAGCCCTGTGGAGCAGCACGTTGTAGGCGGGAGCCTCACCATGGTCTCAAATGATGGTTCAGGCTCCTTTCCTTACTGTGACATGGGACGATGTGGTTGGGCTCACCTGGGTCACCAAAGACAACGCTGATGGCCTCGGGGCATGTGGATGATGGACCTGGGGACCACAGCTTGTATTGCTGGCTGGACAGGAGCTAAGGCAGGTGGTTGTGGGTTGGAGACACAGTCTAGAAGGAAGCACATCTTAGCTACCGCTCTCGCTGTACTTTTTCCAGTACTGAGATGGGACCCGTGAGTGCTCCACCCCTGAGTAACAACCCCATCTCTTAAAAATAATTTGTTTTCGGAGACAAGCTCTCACTACGTAGCCCAGGTGAGGCTGAACTTGCAATCCTTCTGCCTCAGCCTCCCTAAGTATTTGGCTGAAGTTTTTAAAAGAGCAACAAAAGAGAAAGCTATGAATACAGACTCTGCTCTACTGAGGAGACCTACTGAGGCTGGGGAGGCGCTGAGCCAGAAATGTGTGAGGGACGAGCGCTGGTCACTGCCCTGGATGCTCCTTGAATATGATGTCACAGCCTCTGTGCAAGCCGCAGCTCTCGCTGTCACCTGCTCACCGCGGTGGCTCCCTCCTGGCAGAGAGTTTCAGGGCGTCACGCTGAACCTCAAGAGCTGTGGTGGTGCACACCTGTGATCATGGTGCTCTGGGAGGCTGAGGAAGGAAGATCACAAGCCTAGCTTGGACAGCTTAACATCATAGTGAGATCCTGCCTCAAAATTTAAAGAACATGAAGGGCTGGGGCATAGCTCAGGGTGAAGGCCTTGGGTTCTTCCCCCAGTGCCAGAAAAGGAGAAGGAGAGGGAAGGGAGGCAGGAAAAGATGCTACAGCCTAGAAGACGGGCTTGGGAGACCAGGGCACCCCGGCCAGTGACAGGCCCCGGGGGCAGCGGTCGGGTCCAGTGAGAGCCCAGCGCAGGACGAGTGGACACATGCAGCAGATGTGTGGACGCATGAGGTGGACGTGTGACTGACTGCACCTTCCAGTGTCCAGTTCCCTGGGGGTACCTGTCTTCTCCACGGCCGGGGGAGCATGGGAGGCAGGGATACAGGCTCCTGGCTGCACGGGGTAAGAGCTGATGCCAGGGGCCGAAGGTGCAGGCTGGCTGTGGGAGGAGGCAGAGGCGATGCGGTCCCCACAGCCCCACCCAGTGTGGCTTTGGCTCTGTGGCAGGGCGAATACTTGTAATGCCTTTGTTTGCTCAGGGCCTTTGCACTCAGCTCCATCCCCAGCCAGTTTAGACATTTTTCTTTTAAATTTTGAGAAGCAGTCTCATTAAGTCACTCTGTTGGCAAACAGGCCTCGGAACTTCCAATCTTCCTGCCTCAGCCTCCAGAGCTCTGGGATGACAGGTGTGTGTATCACCCGCCGAACTCCCTTATACATATTTTAAAAGACATTTTCTGGAAGCTAAAAGAAAGTGAGGATGCAGGTTTCAGGTGTCATCCTGGAAGAGTTAGCATCCTGGACCGACATCCAGCTTCATGTAGCTGACAGACCGCAGTGCCTCTGGCGGCCCCACTCTGCCGGATCACTTCTGGGGTGAGCTGTGTGAACCCCCCTGGTGAGCATGAAAACAGTCCATGTTTTTCTTTTTACTAAGAAATAGAATCCCTACTTTTCCTTTGGGTCAGTGATGTACTTTAGAACAATAATGTAATTTTGCAAGTGTGGTCATTAGGTTTCATTTTGGACAGTGAGATCTAACAGAGATACAGTCCCTCAGCTCTTCAAACCTTACACAAAACATAGCTTGCATGCACCTTTTGTGTTTCTTCATGGTCCTTCTTCCATCCTATCTGGAATGCACTGAAGCTGCCTGGAGCTCAGGCAGCTCTTTTGGAATGTGAGATAAGAGATATACTCAGGATATCCTCAAGGGTGGGGAAATAGAAGTACTAGGGCTTCTTAATGTCCTTGGTGGAGGGGCCACTCTATCAGCACTTAACTGATGGAGGATTTCTGGTTATCAGGTAACTATTTTCTGCAGTGGAACTGAGTCCTGACTGGCTACATGATGCATTTGAACACTGCCTTCTAGTTCACTTTCTTGCTGGACTGACCTCCTCCAGAGTGGGAGGAGCTGGCCCAGGGCTGGTATGTAGTACCGGTGTGGCCAGTGCTGAGAGCTCAGTCATATTGGTAAAAGACTCTGCTTTTTGGAGCACAGTGGTCAGTGTGGGATGGTGCCTTGAACAGCAGTGGTGAGACAGCATTGAAGGCAACAGCCTCAAAGCACAGCAGGAAAACATCCATGCACAGGTGCTGCCATTTACCATGGAAAGTCTGGCTTTGTGCTTGACTGCCGGGGACATTCAAGCTCTGCAAATAACAGACTGGAGAGTGGTATAAATCAGGGGTCTTCTAGCTGTGTATTTCCTTAGGTATCACAGGACACGCTAGATCTTGTACCATTTGTTTGGCCTGGACTTGATCCCAGAATCACAGCACCCTGTTTGCATCTGATTCACAAAGTTCCTGAGCGAAACTACAGCTACCAGTATGGCCCCTCTGCCCATCACACAGCCCTGGGGCTACGTGGCCTTTGTGGATGTCAGGGTGAGGATCAGCATCTGTCCTTGCCCTGGGCTAGATGGGCGGGGCCAGACATCAGGATCTACCTGGGCTGCAGACAAAACAAATGCAGTCAACTAGCAGGATGGCAGCAGCCTGGGGCAGGCACCAGAGCTCCAACCCCCACTTCTGAGGCAGAGCAAGGAGACAACTCAGTCATCGCTGCGCTCACCAAAAAGCAAAGGAAAATATGCTCTTCTGTTTAAGACAGGATCTCGTTATGTAGCCCAGGCTGGCCTTGAACTGGAGATATTCCTGCCTCAGCCTCCTGAGTGCTGAGATCACTAGCCTGTGCTAGGACACCCAGAACACATGCATTGGGTGAGCATCAGATGGAAGCAAAGGGACCATGAGGGCTGTGGACAGGAGGGGCCACAGCCCTTCCCTCCATGGCTGCCCTCCCTCCATGTGGCTGGGAAGGGACAAGGCCATGTCCTGCGAGGTGCGGGGAGGGCTGGGGACACCCATGACCTCCAGTGGCCAGGAGCCTGTGCAGATGGGAAGGCAGGAGGAGGAGTTGCCAGGGACCCTCACAGCCCAGGCAGTGCCTGGCAGGTGGATGTAGGCAGGAGAGGGGACAGTGTGGCAGGGGGCTGCAGCGGGGCTGGTCTGAGCATGCGCAGTGCCTGCTGATTGGTGAAGGAGGACACCTGGAATGACACACACATCATCCCAGCACCCTGCAGGCCGAGGCAGGGCATTCACAGTGCCCCTTCCCAGCACTGCTGCAACGGGCGACTATAGCTGTGCTTGCAGAAGTGCAGTCACCTTCCCGGAGTGCAGAGGCTGAAGCCCGGGCCCTGGTGTGTGGGTGCTGGTGTTGGCAGTTGGGGGAGGAGACAGCGCCGTGTGGCCGTGCAAGCAGACTCCTACTTGGCATCACCTGTAATAGGGAGCAGGGACACTGAGGACCCTGCAGGGTGAATGCGGGCTGCCCTGTGGGGGCCTCAGCTGAACCATTCAGGGGGACTCTGGCCTCAGTACCTCCCTGGGGAAAGTGAGGCTCGGGCCCTAGCCTGGCTCCCTGGTTGTGGTGGAGACTCATGGATGGTTGACCCAGCTCCCTGAAGGCATCGGCGGGGCTCCTTGCCTTTCCCGCATTTTCCATGTCTCTTCACGGGGCCCCCCACGGGGGTGTTATGGATCGTGTCTAGATGTGCCTCAAAGCCCCGCACTGTCATAGGTGGGGCTTCCCGGAGGCGGCCGGATCTCTAGGGTCTGACGCCGGGGTAAAGGTCTGATTACTGAATCAGCCCACCGGTCGGTTTGGTGTAGCTCTGGTGGATAAGGCGAAGACCCAGACTGTGAGTGCTACCTGTCCTGAAGGCATAGGGCCTGGACAGAATATAAGGGGTAGAAAGAGGGCTGCTGGTGGTGGTGTTTTGCTGCTACTCCACCTGTTGATCTATGCACTGCTTCTCTTCTTTGATGCCCTTTGCCCGGCTGCCCTGGACTGAAGCTCACAGACCTTCCTCCTTCAATGTGTGGGTGTCCGGTGTCCTGTCTCAGAGGAGCATCACTAACACCTGGGAGGGGGGGTGCTGGTGTGTGAGCCCTAAGGTATGTGGTGTGGGTCCGCATCCCCTAAAACCCTCTTCCATGTTGCCAGGGGAAGGCTCACAGGTGTTTCACCCAGTCACGGTGCAAAGACAGATTCTACCACTGATTTCCAATAAATTTGAAAAGAAATGCATACTGAAGGGTAAAACACACGTGATACCATTTGGTCAAATTTTTATATTTTTGAGACTGTCTTGCTGGGTAGTTTAGACTGGCCTTAAACTCCAGGGTTCCTCCTGCCTCAGTCTCCTGAGTTCTTAAATCACAGGTGTGTACTATCATGACTGGCAGGATTATTTTTTTGAGTATAGAAGATTACACCTTTTGCTTGTATTTTCCTTTAACTCTTTGATTAGGTTCTTATTTTGTCAGAATGTTCCTGGTGACTTAACAGGACACGGTGAGCACTGGGAGACAGAAACTCTGGGACATATGAGACACAAGGTTTTGCACTCTCGGCGAGCTTTGAGGCTGGGTGTGGTCGCTGTGGGGGAGATTTGGGGGGCCCTGGGGAAAGAAATGTGGTGGGGGTGTGGAGTCAGTGGACACAGAAGCAGGACCTCAGAATCTCACTTGGTGACCTGGGTTCGTAAGAGACCCCAGCCGGTGCCCAGGCTCTTTCAGGCTATGATGTCTCTGTCTGAGCATGCGGAGGGAATCCAATCACTGAAGTTCAGAGCCACACGTGCTCAGGCAGGAAGAACATGCACACTGGGGTGCGGTTTCCACAGAGGCTTTCACCCTGTGAGTGGGGCCCTTGGTCACACATCGGTTCAGTGTTCCCAGGTGACAGCAGGGACGCTCTGGCCTTTCCTCCTGGCTTCTCCCCTAGGCCTGTCCCCAGCTCATGCTGTCCTTTCCTGGATCCTGTGACTCTGTGGTGACCCTCCTCCGGTACCCCATGGTCCCAGATGAAAAGCCCACATGTTTTTATTTTTATTTACATTGCAATTTCTAACAAGTAACATTTAGCTTTGTTGAGCTTCCCTTTCAGCTTTATTTTTGCTACTTGTTCTGTTGGAGTAGAGACCCAAGCATTGTGATGGGCTTTCACATTTTATCAGTATTTCCCCAAGACCAGTGTTTCCTCGCTAATGGCCAGTGAGCTGGGTTTGCTGCCTGTTTTATCAACTTTGTATATTGAGTTACAGTGGAGCTGTCAAGTAAAAAACTGCAAATGAACAAAAATAATGAAAAAAGTTGGTGATGAACAAACTAGTTTTGAAGACAGGATGAAGGTGCACTGACAATTAAGAAAAATGACAAACAACTATTAATTCAATTCCAAAGTGAGTGGGGAGCCTTCAGGGCTGTATAAGTTGTGAAGAAAAGATCTATGCTTAGTGTAGGAAATGTGTTGAAATCAGTGCCTTTGCTTTGATTGATGTCCAGAAGGATCAAAATAAGAAAGTCAGTGGGTTGGTTACAGTGAGGGCAACTTGAGAGGCTTTGGGATCTGCTGAGGGGATCTGGTGTGTCTCTGTGGTCATGGAGGGTGACCTTGGAGTCTGTATCTGATACATGGCCCCTTCCTCTCTGGCACTACTTCCTGCTGTGCTTCCTGGTCGCCATGAATTAAGCAGCTTTCTCTCCTACACCTTTCTGCCCTACTGTTCCTACCTTGGAGGCAGTTGGCCATGGGCTGGATCTCCCAAAACCATGAGCCACATTAAACTACCCTCCTTTAAAGTGTGGGTGTGGGGGTCTATGTCTTAGAAACAGGAAAGTGACCAGTGTGTTTGGTGAAGGACTTTGAGAAACACCATGGTGACCATCTGTGTCCTTACAAGCCTTGGTGTGAAAATCAGTAGAGTAAACTTGACGGAAAAGGAGGCAGTCCCTGCAACAGTGCCATTTCAGATTTGGCTGGTTAATGGGAAAGTGAAACTTTGCACTCCAGTTACTATTTTCTGACATTGGTAGTAATGTCACATTTATTGTAGAAAATGTGGAAAAGACATGAAAGTACAGAAAACAGAAATCCCTGTAATTGTGCTACCAAAAAGGAATCACAATAATTAATTCAGTCTTTATTAACCCTGACATTTTTTGTATATAGCTTTGGCATTAAAATGGAATTATTCTACATGAAGTATGGATATCTTGGTTTTTAAAACTGACATTATCCTACAATTCTTTTCAGCTCATTTTCCTTGTAATGTGTTGTATTAATATGATCTCTAATATTAAACTATTCTAGTATTCTTAGAATAAATTTTACTTGATAATACTGTTATTTATAGACTGTGCTATTGGATTAAATTTGTTTAAATTAATAAATTTCTACTGATAAAGGAAAGTTGGCTGGTAGGTTCTCCCTTTTCATTAGTACAATTTTAAAAATTTTATCAGGCTTACATACGTGTTACTGAGTTAATTGGGAACTGCTGGGCTCTGGAAAAATTTACAAGGTAGAGAAACCTTGCTAATGCAGGGACTCTGCCTCTGGCATTCTGTCAGCAAAGCAAACCTGGAGAAGTCCTGCCACCACCTTGAGATGCTGAGTGCAATGAGGAGCAGTGCAGAATCGAATACCCTGCCAGACTCCAAGAGACAGCAGGCACTTTGTGCTAGTCACTCTCCCAGCTCTAGGAGAAAATGCCAGAGGCTTGAGACTCAGAGGAAAAGAAGGTTCCTTGACACAGTTTCAGGAGATCCAGTCAAGGTTGCCTGAAATAGTGTGGAGGAAGGCAACAGCAGAGGAATCTGCTCACCTCATGGCAGCCAGGAAGCCGAGAGAGGGCGGGGCAGGGAGGGAGGGAGGAGTTGGGGACAAGAACACATGCTCTGGATCAACCACAGTCCTCCTAATTCTTTGCAGAATGTCTGAAGTTTCAGGTAATCAATAGATTAACATGTACTATAGTCTTGTGGCTGTTGTTTTTCTGTTTTGTTTCATTTTGTTTGTTGTGACAGGGTCTCACTGTGTGGTCTGGGCTGGCTTCAAACTCGTGGCAATTTTCCTGCCTCGGCCTCTTGGGGGCTGGGATTACAGGTGTGAGTTATCACATCCAGCTATCGGTGGTTTCTTTTTAAGTAGAGTTTTCCCCTCCGAATCCAGGGTCACCCTTGTGACTGAGGCTGAGCACATGGCCCCAGGTGGCAACTGTGCTCCTTCTTGGCACCCTGCCTGGCTCTTTGTTCCTGCCTGTCCTAAGTTATGCAAGTAGATTTTGCAAGTGTTGTTTTATGCAGTGCTGGGTCAGATGTATTACAATTGCCGTTCTGGACAGCATCTTCATCTGTAAGTTGTGTAATTCCATCACAAGAGCCATCACGTTGTCCATGGGGTGGTTTGTTCCTCCCAGGCACCAGTCGTTACGGCTCAGTCATCCCACGTGTGGCTTCCAAAACCACCACTCTTTCTGCCCTTGTTTACTGGAGATTTGAGATATGCACAGATAATTCAAATTTACCCTGCTCCACTGACTATTTTACAATGCCATTAAGGAGGGGACGGCACTGTACTTCACAGATGAAGAGCTGCAGACCAAGAGAGGCACAAATTGAAGTGCAACAAGCCAGCCATCATCTTCACCCTATACACTCGCAGCTTCCTTGGAAGTGAACATTGAGCTTTGGCGAAGCTGACTTTGTGAAGACCTTTCCTTAAGATTTTCCAGGCCCGTGGGGCTTAGAGAAGTCATAGGTAATCTGCTCAGTCCCTTCGCCTGCAGGAAACCAGAGCAAGAAGTGCCGTTTGCCTCAGTACAGTTTCTTACTTTGCCTCTGCCACTTTTCACACTTTCTCTACTTTGTGCAATTTGGGAACACATCTAAGTGTGCTAATTTGCATAGTCATGGAGCTGAAATGTGTCAGTGTATGATGTCAAGTTCAGAAGCTAAAGCTCAAGCTTCAGACAGAACAATCTGAGAAGGTCGTGGGCAAGATCGCTTTATGAGGTGTTTTGTAGAATGATGAAGGAGGGTGCAGGTGGCTGTGGGATCTTCCCATTTCTGAAGATTCAGTCACTCTATGCTGGCCAAGGGAGGGGGCTGTCGAGGCAGGGCTCTGGCCTCCCTGCCCAAGCCTAGCCCAGCTCTGGAGAGGGGGTGGAGCCTATTCAGGGCTGGTGTTCACTGGTAGGCGGCAGCAAACATGGCCATAGGGTTTTGTGAGAGCCAGCAACTGTGGCTCCAAGTTCAACCTTGATCACAGAGAGATTCATAGCTGGAAACTTCATGCAGATGCTTGAC
Organism: Dinomys branickii; assembly: GCA_004027595.1. NCBI lineage: Eukaryota > Metazoa > Chordata > Mammalia > Rodentia > Dinomyidae > Dinomys > Dinomys branickii. Next base: position 26,828 of record PVLD010001886.1, on the reverse strand, counting down.
CTCATTTGGATTTTCTTCCTGTAGGATAATGTTATTTAATGTATCTCACCTATACATTGCTTGACAAACACACACACAATTCATGGAATGGAAGACAGCGAAGAATACCCAGAACCACATCCAAAATAACTTCCAAGACTTCTGAGCTGAAGCGGTTCTGTGAGTGAACGCACGATGGCTGGGTCTCAGGTCGTGTCAGGCACTCTGCCATTTGCTGTTGTCCTGGTGCTACCATGACGCACTTGCTGTGTTCCATAAACACTTCCTCGATTTGCAACAAAAATTCTCCCAGTCCAACATGCAAATTCCCCGTGGGGTCAAATGTGTCCAGCTGTGCATGCCTGTGCCTGAGCCCCACACGTCTCCACACATGTTGCTGTGGGAAGTATCTCATGTTCCAGAGGAGAGGGAGCAACACTGATGCCTGCTGACCACAGCCCACGTGAGTGCAGGGACTAAGGCTCAAGCTCAATCACCTCACTGCACAGAAGCGGTTGCATGGGGGGCAGGGCTACCTGCCAGGGCAGGGGCTGGTGAGCCACACAGTGGCTTCTGGCTTATAAACCTGGGCTCCTGAACAAGAAGGGGAACATCCGTGTGGTTGGAGGAAGCGGGCACTGAAAGGGAGGAGCCAGGCTGCTGTGTACAGCCAGGCTGAGAAAGCTGTCTTGGACTGCTTGCTTATACAGGATCTCGGGGTCTTCTCCACAAGGTGCAGTGTGATGCTCTGCCTGTCCTTCAGCTTGTGGAAACCACACCTTGTACCTCATATCCTTGTGCGTTTCCCTTATCACTGCTCCAAGGATCAGGAACAGCCAGTGAGACCACACAGCTCTGAAATCAAGCAGGCTACCTGACTTGGTCACCCTTGAAATCTGGGAGAGGCTTGGTTTCCTCCTCTATAAATGGTGCTCATGGCAACAGCCAGGCAAGATGTCAAGTGTATTATCGATAAAATACGTGAAGCAGCCAGTGTGAAGCGGTTACGCTGTATGCTGTGCGGGTGATTAAGATCTTTAATCATAGCAAGTATATAAATGAGGAAGCAGGATACATTTACTGCATCTTTGCTGACTTGCTTTGATCTTTCACACTAGGCTCAAATTATCCCGAAAAGTACAGACATAAAGGTAGCTTTGCAAAGCTGGAGAACTTTATATTTTTTGTAAAAGCATCTCGTCAAAGGGCCCTTGATTGGCATACATGTCTGGTGACCTTTGGGCTCCACATCCATGTGCAGCACCTGAAAGAGATCTATTTCTCCAGATTCTAGGTCTTCAGCTAAAGCTAAGCATGAAAGGGAGATACTTTGTTAGTGGGAGGGAGATTGGTAGGTAAACATCTTGTGACCTTTTGTTTTCATAAAAAAAAAAACAGCAGAAGTTATTTCAAGGAAATATAAGGAAAGAAGAAATTCCAATGCAGAGAAACGTAGGTCGTTACTTTGTTGATCAAGATCTAGAACTTTGTCCACTAAGTGTCTCTTCCAGGATGCATGCCAGGAACAGGGACCACTGTAGTCTTGGAGACGCTTGTGTTGCATGCAGGACTCTGCGTGGCTTATCAGGAGGTGTTTCCTGGTCATGCTGTAGCCATCTGCGTCCACAGAATTATGTACGGGAGGGAGAGAGATGTGCCCCTTGCACAAGTATGTGCGCATCTGCAGCCGGGTGCAGCGGACCTCATAGTAAGCAGCTGCGAGAGGCAATGTGGCCTGCAGGCAGGGCTGGCAGAGACCCTCTCCAGTGCTGGGGACAGTCAGCTGGTGACCTGCCATTGTGAGCATTGTCCCACCCCTGGGCTGCAGGCCGGACTTCTGCGCTGACCCCTAAGCTGACGCTTGCTGTCTGCAGTCCTTCCTTCTGTTCAGTGGCCTCTGGCACTGGACTAGTGAATCCTGGGCCACAGCTTTCCCCAAAGCACAGAGCAGGTTCCCGAGAGCCTCTGCCTGCATTTGCATCAGCTGGTTGAGAGATTGTTTTTCTTGCATTTGCAGACAACTTAGTTAATGTTGTGGATTCATAGACACAGAGCTCAGCCGACAGTGCTGTGACTCAGGTGCGGGAGGAGCTGCTCTAAGGCGCTCACTGTCCACCAGGCACACCACAGCTTCCTTGCTCTTGAAAAAACCAGGCAGCACTTCTGTGCATGTGCTGCTCCACCTCAGTGGGAAGCACAGGACCCAGGTGGCCCGAGGCCAGTTGCTCCGTCTGCATCCCGGGTTGGTGGAGAAATCAGCAAGCAAAGTGAAATTCATCACCAACCCGAGGACTCCTCGTGCCCAGCTCCTTGTGGGCTTGCTGCAGCCTCGCTTGGCACAGGGAACTGCTGGGCCTGACCAGAGCTCTGTCACCACCTTGAAGCACAGAGCTGAACAGGGCAAAGATGCCACTTCTTCGCTGTCTCTGCCCGCAGTGCATGTGAGCCCCACTGCCTCGGCGTTTGCTGGCATGTTCTGGTTCTAAAGGCGGCCGACCCTAGGGTCATGGGTGAAACCCAACTACAACCACTGCACTCGTTGCAGTTTTGATTTGGTGCTCGGGAGTTGCAAACGAGTTTAGCACATGGGTAGATTTGCAAAGACGGAACTCACGGATGTTGGGAGCTGACTGTGACTCCATATGTCACCCAGTCCCAGCCTCTGTATTTAGACCCCAGGCTTTTGGGAAACAATCGGCTTCACTCTGTGTGGATCTAGATCCAGCTGGCTGCATCTGGCAATGTGCAGGGGTGGGGTGGTCTTCCCTGGGGCAGGCCCTTCCTCTCCTCGCACTGCTTGGAAACATGCACTTGGTACCCAGTTCAGGCCCAGAGGCCAAAAGAGAAGGGCTGCAAAGTAGTGGACTGCAGCTTCTCCCTCCTCCTTGCTCCTGAGTTGCCATGGGAACCAAAACACAGGTGCCCAGCTGCTGCGTGCAGAAAACAATTGGCTCAGCCTCCCCAGGCCCGGAGCTTCACTCACGTCTGCAAGCAAAAGCTGCTGATGTGCTTCCTGTTGTCTTGCAAGATGGAAGTGATGATTGGTCTGAGCATTGCATCTTCCAAGGGCAGATGAGCAGAAGACCACGTTTGCTCATGACCATGACACCAAGGTATGACAGCACTGGGGTGCCTCTGCCCCAAGGCTTACAGGGTGAGGCTTCTGGTTCCAGAGAATGCCCACTGCTGGGCTGCATCTGTGCTGTCTTCTTGGAGTGGGGTGTGGCTGGTGCCTGTGGAAGGCTCCCCCGTACCCTAAGTGGGGATGATGAACAGTAACCTGCCATTAAAGAGGAGCCCAGGGTCAGGATGAGGAGCCTGTGCTGTTCCTTGTGTCTTCCTTCTCTGCACCGACAGAGAGGCTTTGGAATTTTCTAAGTCTCTCCTCCTGGGCCTCAAAGGCAGTAGATGCAATGAAAGTTTTTGCCAGGCATCCTCTGGGCTGGAGCCTGTGACTTCACTGCAAGGCACAGGCATGGAAACACATGACTGGCCTTGAGCACTGGGGTACCTGTGCAGAGCTGGGGACTGAGGAGAGGGCTCCAAGAGGGGACCCCTGCTCCAGTGGATCTCATGTTGGGGTTTGGTTCAGGCCCGACCTCACGCCCTGACCCATACCGTCAAGGTCATGCACAACTCATGAAGCTGCAGGAGCCCCAGTCCTGGTCATCTGAGTCTGTGACCAGGGCCCCTGAATCAGTGCTGCCCCTCATGCCCCATGGTAGGGGATCAAGAGGTTTTGGCAAGCGACAGAATCACAAAGGCTACAAGGACTTTGTCTCGTTTTTCCCTCTCATCCCTTCTGTTGCTGAGGGACACAGTACTCAAGGCTCCCCATTGGAAGCAGAGACGAGGCCCTCATGAGACCTCAGCCCCAAGCCTGGTGTTGGGCTTCCGAGCTCCAGAACCAAGGGGATGCATCTCTGAAGGCTACAACGTATCCTGGAACTGGCATTCAGCACTAGCTGCACAAACTGATAACAGGGAAGTCCAATATCTGACTCACAGAGACCTCAGAGGGGGTGAGAAAGGGCGCTAGAGAACTCAGGGTTGAATCCTGCCCCAAGTCTGGTAGCTGGCACTGATTGCTGCTCCCTGTCAGTAGCAGAGACAGCCTCCCCCCAACCCTAGGACATTCACAGTCCAAACACTGCTGGAAGGGGCTGTGCACATGTTGAACAGTGAGCCACCAAGTCACACACAGTGTCTTGGTTACTATCTTGTTGCCAAGACGCCACTCCTGACATCTACAACTTGAAGGAGGAGAGGTTTATGTGGTTTCACTTTTCAAGCCATGGCCAACTGGCCCCATGTTCATGCAAATAGAAATAGACAAATAGTGGGGATGGGTGGCAGTGGCCAGGGCAGTAGGCTTCCTGAGGACCCACAGCAAAATGGCACATGTGGCTTTTCTTCCTGAGCCTGTATCCAGGGACATGCCAGTTATCATAACCTCTTTCTACTTAATTAGAATCTTTTATGTTGGGCTTGGGCTTTTACCATTTTAAAATTGTTTTCAAATAATGCAAATAAAAATCACTTTTCAAGGCCAGGGATATAGCTCATTGGCACAGCACCTGCTTGGCAATTGTAAGGGCATGAGTTTGAGTCTTGGTACCAAAAAAAAGTCACTTCTCTTTTGTGATGTCCCAAAGAAACTCCCTTTGCCAATTGGTGGAATTCAGTGACCAGCCAATTTTACCTAGATTCTCTTCAATTCAGAAGGAAAATATTAAAAGAGATGGGTATTGGTATTTTCCTATATAATTGCCCTATCACACCAAATTAATTGATCTTGTGAATAAATCAGATAAAGCACTGTACTGATGTATTAAATTTGGAAACTTTGAGTCTGACTTTCTGATGAGACACTTTCACACAGATTTATTCTTAGATGAGTAGAGGTCTCAGATTATGCTCGCACAACCACAGGGATCAGCCAGATTAAAAAAGTAGATTTTCTCCTGAGAACAAAGTGGTGTTCATGCTAGGGGTGGGGGGGATAAGGACTTGTGCCTGGAGGACTGTTGGTGGCTGATGCAGGTGACTGGCTTTGAAGAATGACCACTCCCCTGAGGGTCCTCTTCACAGTCGCACTGAAATCCAACTGCCAACGTCCACTGCTGAAACTTTGGGAATGAAAAGTGAGCTTGCACTTGTGTTGCTCAGTTTTCTATTGCTGGGACACGATATCCAGCAGCCGTAATTTAAGAAGGAGAGGCTGAATGAGGCTCAGGATTCCAGGGGATACAGTCCATGGTCAGCTATCTGCAAGGCAGGGACAGCCTGGGAAGGGCAAGGGAGCAGAGCTGCTTAGTTCGTGGCACCCGGGAGGGGCAGAGACTGGAGACAGAGAGGAAGGTCAGCCTTTCATGATCACCCAGACACCCGGCAGTGTGCCCCAGTCATCCCCTGGATGGCCCTCCCAGCACATCCACCCTAAAGGCATAGCACACATTTTCCCATTGACTACTTGTGAACTAGGACTTTTAAATCCACACTGAGCTGAGGCACCCTGTGCACCTCCACACTCATATTTACCAGGCCACTGAATTAGGCACAGTGAGGATTCCAATGAGGCTACCTGAACTACAATTAGAGGTTCTCAAAATGGGAAATTTAGAGATGTTTACATGTAGATCATGTTCTAGGTTGGGTTGAAAGATAAATATACCAATCCTATCAAGCTTGTAATGTTTGTAATGGGAATAACATTAAAAGTGATTCACACTGATTCCCCCTCCCACTGTAAATTGCATGTGATTACATGACCAAGTTAGACTGTAGAAGAGGCACGGGCTTGAAAAGGCTTTTATCTGTCAAATTATTGGGTCAATTACTACTTACTGGGAGACTCCACAGTACCCATCTCAGTGCTGAGCAAAGCAGAGAGTGGAGAGGCTTCTAACTTAGCTGATGTGAATTGCTTGCGTAATGGGCAATGTAATTACACGTAAGCAGGTCGAATGCAGACGTATGGGAGCCAACTCTTAGTTTGTCTCCTTTGCTATCGATGGTAGCCAGAAGGGCAAAAGAATGGCTGGAGACTCATGCTGAGGGGTTTGTTTGAACATTGATTGCTAACTAAATTAATAATGTATTTTAATAAAGCTACATGTTCGGCTTACATTATAGTCAATTAACTTTATATGGAAGGTAAATATGTTGATTTTTTTTGGTACTGGGAGTTAAACACCAGAGTCTTTTAACGCTGAGCTACATCCCCAGACCATCTGTATTCTTTTTTTTATTACAAAGAGAATTTTAAAAACTCAATAATTCTTATTTTAATTCTGAGACAGGATCTTGCCAAGTCACAGTCCAGGCTGGGCTGGAACTTGCAAGTCTCCTATCTCCTCCTCCCAGAGCGCTGGGCTTATAGGTGCAGCTTCTTCACCTGGCTTATGTTGGAGCTGTTTAATAATATCCAGGAACACTTTCTCACTAAAGTTTTGGGGAAACAACTTTAATATAAGCAGATCATTTCCTTAAAGTTATCATTAGGACTTATTAACAGTCACTGAGTGCCCTGAAGTACATGTGCTTACACACACGTGTACACACATGCAAACACATGTACAACTGATTGCTCTACACAACCTTACAGAAGGCACACAGGTCAAGCAGGAGTGTAAACAGAATTCCTTCTTTTGAAAAGATGTAGCAGATGACAGCCGCCCATAGTTGGTCGTGTATGAAACACATCTCTAATACAGCACTGGAGGCACAAAGGTGGCCAGGCCTGCCCCTTGCCCTCCTGTGCCCTGTAGGGGAAGAATGGGGCATGGACAGGTGTGTTTGGGGCCAGAGCTCAGTGCTGGGGACCTCTAAGGTTGAGGGGGGCTCACAGCTCCACCTAGATGTCCCTGAGATCAGACTGTCCATTGCTATTCTTGGATCTTTCTTTTGTTTCTGGAAGGTGGCCTGGGTAAGTTGAAACCATGTATGAAGATGTCACCAAATGCTAGCAGTGTACTTCAGGCAACCAGAAAATCCTCACGGGGATCTTTCACCAAATGGAGCCAGCTATTCAGTGCCCCTAGAAATAAAGAGTGCTGCTACCTCACTTACGCCTACCATGGAGATCTCAACCAGCAGTGGCACGTGGAGAGGGCCACCATGTGTTGAGATAAAAGCAGACACCAGGGAGCACAGAACCCTCCTTCCACTTTCTCCCTTCAACCAGATAATATTCCAGGTCGATATGCGAGTTAGAGTATGGATTCTTGATGTCACATTAAACTAAAAATAATTTTGTAGGGTTTCTGCTTTCCAGATTTTCTCCATTTTAAAGGGAACTGTACAACCATTCACAATGCCTGTTTTTGTATTTAGAAAAGTGAGATCTTTCCTTTCAAGTTGGCCATGTGCAGAGTCATGCTGCAGTCTATGCTAGTGCAGGACTGTGTCAATAGACTGTTTAGTAAAGTGCATTTTCACATAGCCAATGTAGTGAGCACCTTCTCATTTCATGAAAATGTGTTGGCATGTGACTCTGATGCAGTGTGAGGTATGATACTCACCAGCTGCCTCTCCCCATCATATGATACTGCAGCACGGTCAGCTGCTGCCCACTCTGGAGTATTGGCATTTAGGAAAAAATAAAACAAATGAAAATCTATCAGCAACCATGGACAATGCTGACTCCATATCCAGCGCTGAAAGAATGAAAAACTTATCAAAACATTGAAATTAATACACTTGTGTTTCAAACATTCTAGTGATTTTGGCAATGAGTTAAATCATTTAGCAGACCTTTCTGAGGGACCAAGACTTGGTAGGGCCTGCCACAAACATCAAGATGCTGGACTGAGAAACGGAATGTGTGGGTGGTGGTATCTCATAACGTGTGCACGTGTGTATGTGCATGTGCATGCTTGTGTGTGAGTAATTTAATGGTATCAGACATCAGTGTGTGGTTTACATGACCCGATGTAATTTCCTGAGGGCTTGCTTCTAAAATGATAAGGCCCTGCCTGGATTCATCGTATTAGAAATTTTCATAGATCTTCAGGTGTCTGGGTCTTGTGCAATACTGCCTGACTTCACAGGGCACGGGGGGGGGCACATGGTCTTCAAAAGAGTCCTGCAGACCCATGGCACTGATTGCCCAGGATCCTCCTGGAACATGTGTAGATCTGAATTTTGCTCGAGGAACACTCCTGTGGTGGGCATCTGGCCCTTTACACTAAAAGAATGTTATCAGTGACTGGATCCTGGCTTCACAAAAGACACCCAGTCTTTACAGGAAGCCCAGACTCCCTTAGACAATAACCTCCAGAACAGGGGACCCCTACCCTAAACTCTTCAACCTCCAGCTGTAAGGAAGACATGCCAGTGGGCTTCTCCAAACTTGGTCACTCTGTTCTGAGAGTCAGCCTTAGGGACGTCCACTGTAGGACCAGGATGAAGTCCCTTCCTATCCCTGGAGGAGCCTGAGAAATCCAAGCTACCCTGGGTGTATATGATGATGGCAAGAGATTCTTATCACAGAATGCTGATGGGCAGAATGGCTTCGTGATTCTAGAAGTTGTCAGAGCAACAGGACACAGGTGCTGTCATTGTCAGGTGAGATTGGCAGTCGTGTTCTCCTCATGCTGCTGGAGACGGAGTCTTAGGAGCTAGGCCACATCGCTCATAGCGCAAGCACAGAGCAATCTTCATTTTCTCTTTTTATACACTAGGAATGTCATTAGACTTAACGTATATGTAACAAATACATAAAAACCTTGATATACTAAAAGAACCTGCTACAAAAACGAAAACATGAGAGCGTTGTTTGTGCCTGTACAAAACTGGTTCTGAGTTAACTTTAGCATTTGCTGTAAAGCACCAGTGGACAAAGCTTTATAGTCTTAATAAAGACAGAAGCTCAAATTATACCAGATGATCACACTAAATTTAAAAATCCTTTCCACTATAATCTTAGAAAGCAACTAGATATAAAATGGAGTAAGTATGCCAGTGATCTTACCTAAAGTTTCCTAACACGGCGATCACTGGCCTCAGGGTCCCAGAGACATAAATGTAGAATTCAATAAATAATAAAGATAAACCCCACACATTTGTAAACTGAACAGCAAAAGGAGACTTTGTACAAGCCCAATTAAAATAGCTAATATAGCCCAGTAGGAATGAAAATAAGCCTGTGAAGGTGAAAATTTATTATATGGACCCTAATTATGCCTACTGCCTCTCTGCTTGACAGTTTAGTGTTTTCTTTTTTCAGTTTTTACTTTTTATTTGTATGTTTCTATTTCTTTTCCTTTTTATTCCACATGCTAGAATTACTACAAAGACCAGAACTCTTCTCTGCTCCTGAGAAGTTTGCACGGCACTGGGCCGGTCTGTCTCTCTGACCCGGCGCCGTGGGCGGGAAAGCACTTTGTCCACCTTAGCTGTTTCTTCTTTGGATAATTTATCAGCTTTGTTTATTCTCGTTACCTGGGGTCAGACTTGTCAGTGTTAGAACCAGCCGTGTGTCTTGAGTCACACATTTTATGTGTATATTTAATCAAAATTGTCTCTCTTTTTTTTTTCTTTGTCCTTTTGAGACAGGGTCTCACTATGTAGTTCAGGCTGGCCTTGAGCTCACTTTGTAGCCCAGGCTGGTCCTGAACTCACAGCCATCCTCCTGCCTCAGCCTCCCAAGTGCTAGGATTACAGGCGTGCACCACCACGCCTGGCTGTCTTTTTGTTATTAGCTCACGTGCGGTATGTGGGAAGCTGGTTGATCTGCACCACACACCTTAATTCCCCTTCTCTCTTCTCTCTCTCCTGTCCCTTCCCTCTCTTGGTCACCCTCCCATCTAAGGAAGATCTGTCACCCTACTTTCTACCATCTTTTATTTTGCTCTTTATTTATATGTAGGTTTCACATATAAGGGAAACCATGTGACATTTGAGCTCGTGTGTCTGATTTATTTCACTTACCACTGTGGCCTCAAGCTACCTCCATTTTCCCAATGACTCTAGTGTATCCTTCTTTATAGCAGTGTAGTGCTCCACTGTGGATTTTTTTACCCATTCCTCTGTTGATGGACATGCAGGCTACTTCCAAGATTTAGGAATTGTGAATTACTGTATGAAAATCCTTCTAAAACAAGTGGTAGTGACAGCACAGAGAAACCAGGGCTCTCACCTGCTGCTGGCGAGAGTGTGAAAGAGAGTAGCCCCGCTAGAAGAGGTTAACTGTCTCCTGAAGTGTGATACATGGAGTTATTGTGTGACCCGGGGAGTCTACAGCTAGACACATGCTCAAGAGAATGGAAAACTCATGTCTGCAAGTGTGCTTACCAGCCCTCTTCACGGTGGCTGAGGTGAAAGCAAGTCAGAGGCTCATTAATAGGCAGGTGGATCAGTAGAGTGCACATCTGTGTGAGAGGCTAGTTATCGGGGATTTTATGAAAAGGATGAAGTTTGGGTCATGGCACAGCATGGATAAACCTTGAAAACGCTGTGCTAAGTGAAAGGAGCCACAGCAGGCCCCCACATTGTATGACTACATATTATTTTTATGGCAATGTAGTACTCCTTTGTGAGTTGTCAGGGAGATGTAAGCCCCAGGCAGGAAGTGGATTCATGATTGCTAAGAGCCCTGAGGAGCTGGAATGAAATGGGGGCGACTTAACATGTTTTATTTCAGGTAATGACAGATAGTGGTGATGATTTTACAATTTTGTGGGTAAAATAATAAGGACTGGAGGGTAGTGACCTTAAAACACTGAATTTTATGGTTCACGAATTCGATTAGAATGCAGTTATTCTGAAAAGTCCTTCTGAGCTCTTGGAACTAATTCAAGCCTTTGCCTTGATCAGTTCTTCCAAATGATTAAGATGTAACTGGCTCACATGAGATGAGTTTGCCCTTCTGATAAAATAAAACAAAGTTTTAAGATAAACAACGACAACAAAACTACTGGAATTTATTTTCTCATATGTGTTGAAATTTTGTGTTTTCAGACATCTGAGAAGAATCCTTCGTCACATGAACAGAATGATTAGAGATGTATTTCGGCAATACTGCCACAGATGGTCTCATGTAAACACATTTTGGGTGTTGATAAATAAGACGCTTATCGAGTGAACTGATGGTTGCCTCTGGTTTGGAGAGGAGAGCTGATGACAGGCTTGGGAGTGAACATCCCTGGTGTCTTTGTCTCTGATATGTTTTCCAGGGCCCAGAGAGGGGAAAGCAGGTGAGCAGCCATGTCATTTAAGGGCTGTCATTCTCAGAGGGCACCTTCCACCAGCCATGAGACCAACATCCTTTAAATATGAGATAACACAGCTTTGGAAGACAGCCCATCATGGAATGCAGTTCCTGCTTGATCAGTGTGCCTCATGAGGGACTCTGCAGTCATAAACGTGGCACCAGATCAATGGGACCCATGTAAAAGTGGCCTGAGTTGAGGTCCACATCTCACTTCTAAAATCAGCATCTCCCTTCATTTTTGACATAAGCACCAGCATTTTAAAACATGTTCAGGTAGAAAATTCCTCCAGAATATGTATTTGGGTCAGGGATAAAGCTCAGTGGCACAAGTGCCTGCCTGGCAAGCACAAGGTCCTGAGTTCGATTCCTGGTACTAAAAAAAAAAATGTATTTGTGGCTGGGTTTGTGTGCTGCATGTCCCCCCACTGGTGTCTTTCTTTGCTTCTGTCTGCAGGCAGGGACAGGGAGAACTTTCACAATGACAGCTGACCAGAGGCCAGCGTGAGGAGGACGTTTCCTGGAAGGTGATTGTTTTGGAGCAGAACCTCATTCTCAGCCATGTCATGTGGCTGTAAAATGGTTTTATTGGTATGAAGGAACATGGAAGCAGTGGGGAGCTTTTCATCTGTCTCACTGGGTTTCTCCCCGGCCTAGTTCAGCCAGAGTCCCACAGACAGCTGCATCTGTGTGCCGTCTCCGCACGTGCCGGCACTAACACTGCACACGCATGGTGCTTGTGTGTGGCGCAGGGACCACGCAGGATGTGGCTTTGAAAGTCATCCTGTTCTTTGTTGATGGAGGTTCCTTTGACATTTTGGGTCACTTGCCACCTTTGGAAACTTTCTTTTAACAAAAATGCAAAAATCAGCAGACTCCCCTTGTTCATTGCTACGTCTTGGTTTACAGTTTTGACTTAATTGCTCGCTTCGCTGAGGAACCTGAGGGCCCCACGGCACCACCTCTGAGTGACCCAGGTTGGGGCTGCACATCCTCCACCCTCACCTGTGTCTCTTGAGGAAGTCAGAGCTGTGGCCAGAGAGGGCAGAAGTGGCAGGTCCAACGATGGTGTTTCAGTTTTAGGGCATTTTTTATTGGTTTATTCACATGGGTTTGCATGTCCCAAGGTCAGGTGCCATCAGCCTTCTTGTAGGGAAATTAAGTTCGAGAAAGAAAATACAATGATGTTGGTCAGTATCACAGTGTTTCACAGGTAGAACCTGGCATCCCATCTGTTAGCACTCTCCGAGTTCAGGCATGCTCTGGTTTTCACTGACCATGCGACAGTTTCTTCCTGTCATTCCATTGCAGCCGAGAGGAACAGAGAAGCCTTTCCCTTGAGTTCTCAGCTGCATCTCTCCCCATCTTGAGCAGGCGACCTCCTGCCCAGCAAAGACCGCTGGGGGCATCTCAGCCCTGAGATCAGCCATCTTCCCTTGCTGAAGGTTTCACCCCTTCAAAACTGAATGACTGGCACTGCTGTGGAAGGTTCCTGAATGCCAGCACACAGAACGCTGCCCTGAACCCATATCTACCTCAGGCACAGCCGCACGTTTACAGCTCTGCTTTCCAGTTAAGTGTGTACCTGTTGACACCCACTGTTAGATTTTGAATTCCTGGAGGTCACGGACTATTCGATTAATGATGGCAAAATATTTCACTCATAGCCTTGCAATAAATGGTTGACTATGTGAGTGAAGGAGAGATTGACAGGGAAACTGCTGCTCCTGTGACGGGTGACACCGTGGTGAATGATAAAACAGGGTCCAGGCAGTCTTCCATGCCGCTCTGCCTTTGGACCTGGCTGGGCTGGGGAAGCCAAGTGCTCTGGTCTCGAAGCGATCAGACACAGAGACCCTTTCTGGCTCTGTGCTGGCGAGGACTCTGCTGGTCACACACAGGCAGGGAGCAGGGTGAGTAGTGCTGGCTTGTGCTGACTTTCTACTTTGCATAGTTTTCATAATTCCCTGGCAATAAAGTCTCCATTCATTTCTAAAGCAAAAATTTAAAGCTTCCCATCAGAAGCCCTACTTGTAACTCAGGATTGATCCACTACCCTTGGGGCGAAGGTGAATTGACTATTGTGGGTGAAAGCGTCATTTTGCAGCGGGGATGGAGCTATGAGCTCCCAGCAAGGATCGGGGTCACATTCACCCCAAAGGGCTGTTTCCAGAAGGCTCAGAGGCACTTGGGTACAAAGGGTCAGAGGCAGCCCAAGCACATGCTTGGCAATGCTCGGTACAAAGGACTCGGGTCCTTGGTGAATGGTTAACCGTGAACTGTCATAAACAAAAGTTCCCCGTGCACCCCGCCAGTGGGTTGGTAAAGAGCCACAGCGAACAGAGGGAATCACATCTTTCAAAATTAAATGACAGTCATCGGGGGCTGGGTGATGCTTATGGCTTTTTATTTTTAAGCAGTTTTCATGTAATAATTTGCATGAGGCAGGGCGGAGCATATTCCATCTGCATCCTGAATTGTCAGTTTGCAAACCCGCAGGTAGCACGGACACTTACTTCATGTTCTCACTGATTCTTTCACTCCAGTCCCCATTCACCAGATGATTCAATTCGCATTCACCCACTGGACTGGGATAACCTTTCCTCCCCTCAGGAAGAGAGAGCAATTAGTCACAGTCATCATGCACATGAAAGACTGTTCAACCCATTTGAAAACAACAAAAACAAAACACTTCACTTGCTCTTCCGAGTTGCCGAAGATTGGCTATTAAAAAGAAAGGCTTTTCCCACAGATGTGTTAGCCACGTGGACATGACCACACCAAGTGGCCTCAGGGGAAGAATATTCAAATACTTAGCAAAAAAATACCCTAAAGCTTAACTTTAGGAATGATGTTGAGGATTGAGTTACAATCATATAAAAACAATTTCCTTCCTTTGTATAAGAGCCCATCACAGAGTAGGCAGTTACATGCATCTTCTTGTGCCATTTTATTTATGGATTGTTAAAGCTCCTGTTGAGATGTTCCCCCATGCCCTCATGTGCTCTAGGTGGGGCTATTTGGAGGTGGCTGGATCTAGGATGTGTGATACTAGGATTCAGGATGTGATTACTACATCATTCCGTGGACTGGTTTGGCATAATACTGGGTGTAGGTAGTGGGAAGGCCACCCTGGGTGTGGATGGCCCCACCCAGAAGGTGGGTCGCCTGGAAGGGATAACAGGGGGAGGGGTCTGCTGCTTTTGCCGTCTACTGCATTCCATGCCACGAGCTACTGTTTCTCCTGTGTGATGCCCTTCTGTCACGCCATCCCGCCTTGGAGTCAGCCAACTGTGTATCACAACTTCTACAAACTGTGAGCTGAAATAAACCCTCTTTCCTTTAACGTGTGGGTGTCAGCTATTTTGTCTCAGCAATGAGAAAAGTGCTTCAGACATTGATTTTCAAGGGGGCATATGTTTGTTTGTATTTATCATGATGCTAAACAATTTTGTGGTGCTAGTCATCCTTGCATAATTGTAAGAACATGTCTGAGATAATCAGCTCATAAAGAGGAAATCCTTATTCTGCATCCCAGCCTGAGAAGTTTCTCTTCTTGGCGGGATGAGCCCCTGGCTTTGAGCCCAGGTCTCACAGCTCAGTGGGTAGGCACAGGGAAGCAGATCACTTGTGGAGGTAGAGAAGCAAGAGAAAGGGGAGAGACCAGCATGCCACAGTCCCCTTGGAGGGCACAGCCAGGAGGCTGCACCTCTGAAAGTTCCCACTGTTACCCAAAGCAGCAAGATGGGACCAGGCTTTGAACATGTACACCTCTGAGGGACATCCAGGTCTGAGCAGTGGCAGCCTCTCTTTCTCAGCTGCTTCCTACCATACTGTGGGCTGCTCTGACTATCACAATTGCAGGAGCAAATGCACTGGGAACTCTTGCCAGCACGGTTGTCTTGGTTACTTTTCTCTCATTGCTGAGAGAAAATGCTTGACACTCAAAATTAAGGGAGGAAAGGTTTATTTTGCTCACAGTCTGTGGAGGTTTTAGTCCATACTCAGCTGGCTGGCTCCAAGGCAGTGTGGCACATGGCAGAGGGCAACAGTTTATGGTGGTGCAAAACAGCAAAAGCAGGAAGAGCAAAAGGGGGGAGCAGCAGCCAGCAGCCTCTTCCCTCCCTTACACCGTATTCAGGCTGCCCGCCCTGCTACGCCCAGTGCAGGGTGACTGTAGAGCTCGCACCATAACCTCACTGGACCATGAGGCCTTCAAAAACTCTGGGGGCCTGCCCATGACCGCACGAGGCTTTGGGGGAACATCTGGACACAACCCATTACAACCGTGTACAATACGCATTTCCTAAACACTGACCCTGGGGTGCGGATGGATCCCACACATTTCCCCTTGCTCCAAACGGAAACCAAGGTAGGTTCCAGAGTACCCCAAGTTCCCCAGGAGGCCAAAGACAGTGCCTGGTCCCACATCTGGTCCTCTTCTCCAGTTCTTAGTGCTCTGAACATGGCTAGAAGTGCTATTTTGCTGTCTTCACTCACTGGTGTCTCCAGGGGAACCAAAGCCCCATGGCTGCCATCGCAGAGCTCCGCCTTTTGTTCCATCCCTGTCTTCAGGTCCTAACCCGCCTCGTACATAATGTGTGTGAACTGCACACAGGCTGAGCCACAGGCTGGCAGCTGGCGGCCCTGTGTTTCTGGGCCTGGGCACCTTCATCCAGTCACCGTACATGCAGGGGCCACCTCCCTACTCTCCTCCTCGGACCCCTTTGTTCCTTGGAACCCCTCTGATGCCTCAGTGTCCATGTGACTGGGGAAAGCCTTCGCTTTGTGGTCTCTGCCTCTTAAAGTTCCTATTCCTTCCCTTTTCACCACCAGTATCCATGCTTAATCCTTTTTCCAAAACCCAGGCAGTGGATGTGCAGCATAGTGAGCCAGGAATGTGCCGGGAAGTGTGCACTTGGCCCGCGGGTGTGCAGAGTCGAAGTTGCCGGGTGTAGCTGTCTTACCCGTGGGTAGGACTTGCAGCTCGGCCACAGCCAGAGCTTGCTCTCCTTTCCCCGTGGGTGGTCTCCATGGACCCAGCCCATGAGGGGACTCTCTGGGCTTCACCACACCCTGCTCAAGAAAGTGCCTAACCTCTTGGCTTGCACGCTTTCTCAAAGCCAGCCTCATCTTCTCCACAGATGCTGGGGTCTTCTGGGCTGTTGGAACAAAGCACCAGCAGCTGGGTCCTGGGGGCCAGAGCCCCCCGCAGGGCCGACGGGCGCCCTGGGTCTTCGTTCTCCTAGCCGCTCCCAGCCGCTGTTCTAGGCCGGCAGCTGTGTCCGTCCACCTCTGCCTCTGTGTCACGTGGTGCTTTCACTTGTCTCACTTCTGTTTCTAGGACTGGCCTCCATGTTGGATTCAAGTTGCCATCTACTCCAGTGCCCACTGACTTCATCCCAAGTGGGGGACACCTCCACGGGTCTTATTTCCAGATAAGGTCGTGGTCGCAGGTACTTAGAGGTTTAAGTTTTCAACATGGCTTTGGAGGGACACAATTCAACCCATAACAGTTGGGTAAACTGCTTTATTCTTAAAAGTAATGCATACCTTCTTATCGCCGTATTCTGACCATATACCCCACCAGGCCAAATTCAGCATACTTGGTAAGATTGCACTTAATATCTTAAATTACCGCCTCAAATGCACCCTAAGGCACGAGCACTGGGCATTGCCTGGCGGGTACATGGCCCCACTTGGTTTGTCTTATCTTGTTTCTCTTCTATCTGCCTGCTAGTCCGAGCGCCCAAAGCTCACCAGCTGCCGTCCATCACACTGTGCTAGTTTCTGGGGTCAGTGGGAGGTAGAGCCTTTGCTCTTTCCGAGCTTGAGACCTTGAAGCCAAGACCGGACAGGAGTGAAAGACAGAAAAGGAACACAGGTCTTTGGGAGCTGGACCCTCCTTCTCTCTGGGCTTGTGCCACGTGGCACCATCTCACTTCTCTGCACCCTGGTTTGGACATCTGTCGAAAGGGGACCCTCCTTTGTAAGCACTCCATGAGGCCACCGGCAGGACGGCTGCATAGACACACATGACTGTGCAGGCTGCACTCCAATAAAACTTTATTTATAAAAACATTCAGCAGTCAGATCAGCCTGTGGGCCATAGTTTCTGTTCTCCTGCCTTTCACTACCAAATTTCCTTTGGAAAATGCAAGTTGTTATTTTATGTGCGACCACTGTGAATCTGTGGCTCACTTCCACTCTTAAAAATAAACTCCCTTCGAGTAGTTTGCCTCGGGTGTTTGATCACGTTGTCATGCCTGTATCTTCTAATGTGAGCAACTACCTTGACGATGACAATACGCAGTGCACTGACCACTGTCACTTGCCTACAGTCTTGTTTTGAAATTTTATACCATTGTTTACATTTTTTTCTTTAAACAAACAAAAAGCTGTAAAGCAGACTTCTTTTCCTGCTACAATCAGCTCCCACCCTTTCCTACTTACGGCAACAAGAGTGACATTTTTCAATGCATCCTTGCTGACAACACACAACTGAATACGTGATTCCTCCCCTCTGTGATCTACTTTTGTGGCTGTCACAGTCTCGCTGCGTCACATCTGTGCTTGTTTTCTTGACTTTTGTATGGACTCATTTGCCATCGTTTTTCTCACCAACTCATATTTGCTTCAGTCATTCCTGATATGCTGCCATTATCAACCCGCTATTCTCTGGTCTTCAAAACCCTCCCAAACCTGACCTCCTCCTGCCTTGCCCGCCCGCACAGACTCCTGTGCCCTCTGTGTTCATTCCCAAAGCAAAGCTCCACCTGGCCCTCCCCAGGGCCTCTGCCATCTGTCCTGGCCATACAAACACCTCAACTCCTCAATTCTCATGCTGCAGATTGTGTCTAAGACACTGCCACCAACCACACACTGCCTCACATCACTGTGCTGTCTCAGAGGCGATAGCTGTATTTGCCTGGTGGGAGCAGCATTTGTTGTGGTGACTGTGTTGTTCTCACGGTGCCCGCTATAGCCGTGTTTTCAGGGAGGTCACGTAAGTGTTTTGTGGTTGGAGTTTAAGAGTGTACTGAGTACTGACATTCTTCCCTCTTCAGTCTCGTGTTTTACCTCTTTGTTAGCTTTGAGTAACTGAAAACAGCAAAAACAGCATCACCTACCTTTGAAGAGAGTTCCCAATCCTCTGGGTGCTACGTTCACTGTTGTCCCTCATAAGGTGGACCCTGAAGTTCTAGCTCTTCTTTCCATGGAGGTTCTGAGACTTCAGTTGGCCTCCAGCATGTTAGGAACTGGGCAGAAGGCAGGGCCACTTGAGAGGTGACCCTCTAGCAACCCAGCATTAGGGTGAAAGTGAACTCGAGGGCTGTGCTCTGCTCCTGAGTGAGCTCCCTGCTGGAGAGACAGCAGGCTCCACAAGAGAAGAATAAAGCCGTAGGCACTGCGGGCCTTTCCAAAGGGCGTTTACATAGCTTTAGAGATACTAGATATTGGCTGAAAAATGAAGTAAAAGGTTTCCTCCATTATCAAATTTTTCTAAATTAATAGCTTTCATTTTCATTGAGACACAGGATTATCACTGTCACCTTTTTAAAAAAAATACATGTCAGTCTTCTGTTGGTGGGTTAAGGGTGGAAAGGAAACTGCCCTCAGAACGGCCATCTGCACACAGCAGAAGGCCATGTGGCTCAAGTGTGCAGACACCAACCTGCAGCTCATGTCTGCAGACTAAGAAAGGTTTTTACTTTTTAATGCACAATTTTTTGAAAGAATTAAAACAATAATAACATTTCCTATGCTGTGAGAATTACATACAGTTCAAGTGTCAGTGTCTGCGAGTGGTTTTACTAGAAGCCAGCACCCGGCGTGTGCCTGTGTATCCCCTGTGGACCCTGCTCATGCTCCAGCGTAAGTTCTGAGCCGCAGCCTCTCCAGGCTGGTGCGTGAGAGTGGTCCTGTCCCAGTCATTTCCCTTGTCCCTGAGACAAAATCCCTGCACCCTAAACTGAAAGGAAGAGAAGCTTATTACGGCTCACAGAAGATTCAGCCGAGAGTCGGCTGTATCTGAGGGAGGAGGCAGGGCAGAGGGGCCTCGCGGAGGAGCGCTGCTCAGGGCAGGGCGGATAGGAAGTCGAGAGAAGGGAGGAGCTGGGAGAATGCTGGATGCTGCCAGGCCCTGCCCAGGGACCGCCTCTTTGATCAGTCTCCACCTCCCTCCCGACAGCAGTCAGCTATACAAGCCCCTTAATCTAATCACCTTCCTAAATCCCCGCCTATGAGCTCACGAGGCTCTTGAAGGACATCTAAATCTAACCCTAGCACACAGAGCCTCTGTAGACCCTGCTCTGCAGCAGCAGAATCAGCACACGAGGCACCATCACAACTATGCCCTCAAATGAGTAAAACTGGACCTTTAAGAGCTCGTGCTGCACCATCCAGGCAAATTGATCTCTGTGAGCTCAGTCCAAACGGAAGCAGCTTTTGTGAGTGGCTTCATGTAGGAGGTTTTGGAGAGCTGCCGATGACCCCTTGCTCCGTCTGAGTTCTGGCATCCTGGATGTGTTCCCAAAGTCCACGGGGTCCTTACGACTTGTGTTCTTCCCACATTGATATGTACTGTATTCTTACCTGCTGACTTTTAAGTATAGAGGCCAGGAGAAATCAAAAAGGAGCATTACACAGAGAAATGAGAATAGAGGACAGGAAGTGTGTGTAGAAGAACAGATAAGACTGGGATGTCCTCTCCCAAGCGCCCGGCTGGGCGGGGAGCTGCGTCCAGGGAGCCACTAGGAGGGGCATGGCTGGGCCTTTCTTGTGTTCTGAAGCTGCCGGGTGCCTTAGTCAGCCTAGCACCCTACTGATACATCCCACAGTACTATTTTTATTCTATAGGAAGGAAATTGAGGCTCAGAAAATTTCAGTATCTTGTTCAAGGGCTGGCACCTGTATGCAGAGGATGTGTGGGTTTCCTGTGGTCATTGTCCTCCTTGTGAAAGAGAGGGAACAACTGGTGTAGAAGAAATAAGACGTCCACAGAGGCTCACAGGACGGCCAGAACCCTGCCTTGGCTGCATGTGGGAGGCTGGCATTGGCAGGGGCTTGGAGGGTGGGACAGAGCCCTGAGGGCTTATTTCCGCATGCTCACATGCAGCTCTCGGCACCTGGGACTCAAGAGGTACGTCTGTGCCACTGGTTCCTTTCTTTTTACTTATAGTGCAGAACCTTTGTCAGTTGTGAGAGGAGGTGCTTTACCCACATGGAAACTATGCAGCCAGTTTCACACACTGTAATGTGAAGCTCAGTTTCAATAAAATAAAAAAATACAATAAACTGCTTGTTATAAATTTACTCTGAAATGTCTCCCAACTCTCGTGTGTTTGGAAGGTGACCGGACCCGGGACGTTCTGCTCTCTGTGGAGTCATCCAGGTGGTGGCCAGAGGTGGTCACCGGGAGTGACCCGAGGGTGTGTCCTTGTCCCTGGCTCCTCTTTTCTCTCTGCTTCCCGGGTGCCATGGGTTGTGCGCTTTCCCTCCATGTTCTTTTCTGCCTGGGAGCCAGCTGACCACGGACCAAAATCGTGGCATCTTCTCCTCTCGTACGTTGTGGGTGTTGGGTATTCTGTTTCAGTGACAGCAAAGTGGCTACGACACTGCTGAAAATCTGTGGCTTATGCATATTTTCAAATTGCTCTCGACCATCATGAGAAAGCAAGAAAACTTTGTCAGGTTGCTTTTCGGAATCACACCTGTGCAAGCCCACGTTCACATTGTCAAGCGAGAGAAGAGGTGAACATTGACCCAGAATGAAATATGTGTTCTGATTTAACTTATGGGAAAGTTCAAAACCTATAATTGATGATATTTGCAAGTAGTATTTTTGGAAGCATTAGATTCCGTCCATAGATTGAGTCTGTGACAAAATTAACTACAATAAGTTTGTGCAACAAAGTTTGTATTGGAGTTTGATGTGCCATTGTTTCATGGTGAAAACAGACAGTGATGCTCCTAGAAATACATTTTCTTTTCCTAGGTTATGTGTTTTGTACCTACACAATATAACCAATGACTGAAGTATCAAGCATGGTGGGGCAGCTGGAAGGTAAAGGTCTGAGCTTGTGAAACTATATATAGATGTATGCCATCTATATTTACTTATGCAAATATAGTGTTAAAAACATATCATGGAGTTTAATATACACAGTGAACACCAGCTGATGTGAGGTGAATTTGGGGATGAGCCAACAGCGAGCGTTTGTGTTCATTTCTATATTCTGCCGATGTGGAGCCTGGAGCTTCTGGCCAGATCTTGCACAGGAACAGGGAGGCAGCAGGAACAGACAGAGAACAGTTAGGCGCTTCAGCATTCCCACTTACGCCTTTGACTTATTGAAAGAGGACACACGGCAGAAAAACTGTCATGTTTCACAAGTTCTTTCCTTCCTCCTTTCCTGTTTCGCCTCTTTTAGGTACATTCTTACTACATGTGTTCTGGTTTACATCTGGATGTCTCCTCACTGCTTCAACCCTCAACGGGCTTCTGAAGGGTGACTGGATGATAGCTGACTTCCTGTTAGGAGGTGGGATTGGATTGGAAGAGTCAGGTCACTGTGGGCGGTGGCCTGGAGGGCTCGTCCTCCTCCGGCTCCTGCCTTGACTGCTTCCTGTCTGCCATGCTGGGAGCAGCTTCTGTGTACCAGGGCACCCTTCCGCGCCCCATCCTGCAGAGGCTCAGCTGGCCATGAGCTGAAGTGTAAGTCACAGCAAACCTCTCCTCCTTCAGTTGCGGGTGTCGAGTGCTGGGTCTCAGCAGTTAAAGGTGACTGATACAGTAATCAAAGATCCTGGCCCCTGCGGGTGCACCCTGATATGACTGTATTTCCCTTATTGCTCTTGAAAACCAGAGCCCAAAGCCGTTTTGGATATGTGCAAAGCCTTCAAGATTTTTTTTTTTTTTTGTGGTCCTGGGGGTGGAACTCAGTGCCTTGTGCATGCTAGGCAAGCACTGTACCACTGAGCTGCATCCCCAGCCCTCCACAACTCTTTACCCATTTGTCTAAGAATGTACAAGCGAGTGGAGGTGATACCTCTCAGGGTATCTCAGTGCTGCACCACTGAAATATCACCCTCCAACTTTCCATGTTTTTCATCACAGCATGAATGACGCAAAACTGAAAAGGTGACAACTCTCCATCTAGAGAAAGGTCACTTCTGGTTCTTCCAAGTCGGCCCTGAGAGCCAAGCCAAGTGACGGCCCCAAGCTGAAGGGCACTGGTTGGCCTGGGGATGGGGAACTCCTGCCTCTGCTGCCTACATCCTGAACCACACTGGCCTCCATGCAGGCCTGCTGGGAAAGGGCGGAGAAGGACCGCGCGCGCGTGCGCGCGCGCGTGTGTGTGTGTGGTTGTTGTTATTGTTGTTGTTGAAGGGAGCCCAGGTACTGAATAGGACAAGAAGGACCTTTTCTCTGATCCCAATTAGGTCATTACAGCAGTGCGCATGGTGGTGATTTGTGAATGGCAAATTGCTATTTCCAGATGCGATTACCCAGGAAATGACCTTGACAAGAACTGCAGCCATCCAAAATCAACAAACCCAGGCAGAATTGCCACCCGTTTTTATTTATATTTCATGTGTCAATGGTAGAAGCACTATTCTGGTTACACGAGGTCTGTAGGTGTTGCACATTCAGGCTGATATGTCAGTTAAATCTGGCTTTGGAAAATGGCAGCAAGGGCACAAATTCGTCATGGGGAAGGGTGTGACCGTACCTGTCAGGTGAGGCACTGGCCAGCCCTGCCAGCATGCAGGTGCCTAAGGAGTGTCCTCTGGGCAGGTGACAGCTATAATTTGCAGATCTTGGGTTTTCAGCATGACTCTGACTCTCATATAATTGGCAGCAAGTTGACTTTTCCCCTACTGGTTTGGTTATGGAGGGAGGTGTCACATATTAATGGATGAAGCTCACAAGGGAAGGTGGAAAACAAAAACAAAAACAAAAACAAAAACAAGGGAAGGTGGAGTTGGATGCAGTGAGGTCCATGAGAGGGAGAACCCAGCATGGGTGTGGGGTCGACAGCGCCATTAAGAGGGGGAAGGGGATGCTGTAAATGAGCGAAGCCCCTGAGCGTAGACCCCAGCTCAACTCAGCCAGCTCCGCCTCTGCAGGAACAGATCTGGTTTGTGGCCCTGAGCATTTCTGCACCCCTGCCTGCATTACCATCATGCTGTTGGTTCCTCATTGTGTCTTCTACATGTTTCCCTCATCCATCTAAGCAAGGAGCTACTTCTGTAAGGGGCAGAAAGTCTGTCCTACGATACACAGCGTTCCTTCTGGAGGACCTCTTGAAACCTGCGGGGTCCCGTCTTTGTCTCTGTCTCTAACCAATTTGTTTCTGAGTAGGGAAGCAGTGAGAATCAGGGAGGATGAGCTCTCTTGGATGTCTTCCATTCCTTGGCACCCCTTCTTCTCCTTCCCCTCTCCGTTTGTGGCCCCCTGGGTTGGGGCGTTGGTTAGCCCAGGACACAGCAGGTGGGCAGCATGCAGGCTAGACAGGGTTGGGTACAGGTAGAGGTGAATGCCTCGTGGGTGCAGGGTCTGACAGCGTACCAGCGCAGGGGAGCAGCCAGGTACCCCGAGAGTGTAACCTCCAGGCCCGTGCTGCACACTGAGGGAGAGAGTTGGAGTGAATAGTCACGTGAGCTCTGGCTTTCTTCCGTTCCCCAGCACCAGGGGTCCCCCCAGGCTGCACAGGACACTTGTACACACACACACACACACACACACACACACACACACACACTATCACAGAGGCAGAGACAAGTCACCAGGAACTGCCTTGTGTCACATGGAGGCCAAGAGGTCCTCACCCCACAGCGGCCTTGCCGGAGACACTAGAGACCCCTGCATTGCACTAGTCCTTCTTTGGAGGCCTGAGAGCCAGGGAGCTGAGTCTTGGTGCCAAGGCTGCAGGTTAGAGATGAGGAGGGGTAAGTGCTGGTCCTCGTCTGACATCTTGAAACGATCTATGTCCCAGCTCAGCCCTTAGGCAGAGGCTGGCCCCTCTTCTCCGCTTTTTGTTCTTTGGGGTCCTTCACCTGACTGCACAAGGCCCACTGTACTGGGGAGGCCTCTGCTTCACTCAGCCCACCATCAGGGCTATGTTTGACTGGATGTCTGGGCACCCTGTGGCCCAGGACGGCTGTTGGCTCATCAAGCAAACTTTCATCCCTCCTGAATCTAATTCCTACCTGCTCTAAGGACAGTGTAATAGCCCAGAAGGTGATGTTGTGTGTGCCTGTCTTGGGATGTACAGGAAATGGGCGACAACCATCTGGCGGTCTACAGTAAATGGGCAGTAATGTAAACGTGAGCCTTTCTGGAATGTGCAATATAACAAGCAATTTGACAGGAGGCGCCCTGGTGTTTTTCACACTGGAAATTCTAAGGAGATCAAATGAAGTTTGCCTCCCCGAATAAGCTGACATCCCTCCGTCTCCATGCAGCCCAAATGCAGCCGTGTCTGCGGCAGCCTTAGGCACATCCAGAGACCTCAGGTACCATGTTCCAAGAGGATTTCTGGCCCAGGGAGTCTGTGGTAGGGACCTGATCTGCGTGCACAGGTGGTTGTCTGTCTCCTAAAACAGCTGCTTGGCCACACACATGTGTGTGCACCGCCCTGCATGCATGCGCACACACAAGGACACCCAACAACTAGAAGTGAGAGGGTGAAGGCTTGAGTAAAAAATCCTTGAGCCCTGGGGATCTCTTCTACCCTTCTTAGGCAATTTTCATGTTAATGGGAAAATAGCAAATGTGAATAAGAGCTTTTTTTCCACACCTAAGAGGAGGTTCTACCTTTACCCCATCATTGCTGTGTATTCTGCGAGTGTAGTCTTTGCCAGCAGCCTCTTCTTTGGGTGAAACGGCACCTGGGTCCCTTCTGGCACCCCTCCCCTTGTCCTGGTAGCTGACGTGAGACATGACTTTCAAACAATCCTTATGCCCAGGCATGGTTGCAGCCACAGCCCATCTTGCTATCATTTCCAAAGTTCTGGTCTCTGAGACTTCAGGGCCAGCAGCTGGAACTGCATCCGAGACAGGCCCCTGCGTGGCTCGCACTGTTGCCACTCAGTATGCCGTCACACTCAATGTAGCCTCGTCGCTTGAGGTCATCAGTGCTCCACTGGGTGCCAGGCTTTCCGTGCCTCCCTCGGCGCCTTTTCCAGAGACGTCTGCTGCCTCCTCCAAGCAGGGACCTACACTACTTTTTAAATTATAGTTTGGTTAGCACATGCTTGCATGATGCAGTGATTACACTGCTTGTGGGGGGCCAGTGCGTGTATAGAACACATCTCTGACAGTTAACTGACTGCATCAGCTTAAGTAAGAAACGCCCAGCCAACTAGATCCGCACAGTTCTGAGTGCAGCAGAGGGGATTTGCCGAAGACAGAGGCCTGCCCTGGGCAGGCTCCTGGCCTGAGTGGTACGAAGGGGAGGAGGAAGGAAGGCTGCCTCTGTTTCTTCAGAGGAGCTCCAGCCTTTGCCTTCCCTGGGACGTCACCCCCTGGCTCCTGGCTTCCGGCACTACCCATCAGCCTCCTGACAGGGGGCACCGTGGTGAGCTCTAGGCCTTTGGCTGGGTCCTTTGGAGCTCCAGCACAGACAGCCCCTCTGCAGTCTCTCACTCCACCCCCGTGTGCGGCCACTGTGAGCTGATCTCCTAAGCCCTTATACGCTTGTGTGTCTTGCATTAAATCTGTTTTTCTACTGAGTACCAACCGACAAAATATCTTAATTCTTTTTATGTCCCCTTGCCCCTCACTGCCCCCCCTCCTGGTCCCCTTTCCATTTGCAAAATGTCCATCACCTGTTTCTAATTAGCTATCTGTCTTTGCTCCTTATTTATTTATACTTTAGATTTCTCATTAGAGAAACTGTATGATTCTTAGGCTCATGTATCTGATGTATCTCATTTAACATTATGATCTCAGGTTGCATCTATTTTTCTACAAATAACTCTGTACCCTTCTTTATGATAAAATAGTGCTCCACTGTGAGCAAAGACCACTTTTCTTCATCCATCCATCCGTTGATGGTCACGTAGGCAATTTCTAAGATGCAGCTATTATGCGCTGCGCTGCTGTAAACACAGCGGTGCACAGATTGCTGCAGTGTCGTGTCTTAATGGCCATCAGAGCCTGAAGACAATACTGTCAATTATAATGACAGAGTTCTAAATTAAAGCCACAATTTAACATACACCATCTTGTTTTGAAAACAAATATTTTAATATAGCACTCAACCATGCAATCTTTTTTACTTGAATTAATTGTTACCATGATTCACTGACAAAACTCTGCCTGTCAGGCAACGTACCCAGTGACCTCCAGCACACTGGTGACTTTATAGTCACATGCCAGATGTGCTTTGCCAGTGGTTCTCCCTGGAATGCTGTCTCCCAACACTGACTGGAGTAGGGAACCAAGCCCTCTGCGGAAAGGGAGGTCTGGGGTCCAGCCATTCCTCACTGAGGCCTCAGCCACTCCATCATTGGGCTTCTCCAGAGAGTAAGGACACATAGGATGGGAGGATGGGTGCATGGGTGGATGGGTGGGTGGGTAGATGGGTGGATGAATGGGTGATGGGTGGGTGGATGGGTGGATGGGTGG
>PVLD010001885.1:6753-184467 GCA_004027595.1 Dinomys branickii | reverse complement strand
ACAAAAACTTTTCAGTAGGATGAGGTCCCAATTATTGATTCTTTGAAGTGTTTCCCTTGCAGCTTCGTTCTTGTTCATGAACTCTCTGCCTACTCCTATGTCTTCCAGATTTTTACCTACTTTGTCTTCCAGTAGGTTTAGAGTTTCTGTTTTGATGTTGAGGTCTATGATCCATTTTGACCTGAGTTTGGTGCATGGAAAAACTATTATTTCTAACATTTAATCATTTAAGTCATGAAAACTATCATGAACTACCTGAATCCCAGATAATATCTAGGGTTATGTTCTGCCAATATTTATTGCACACCTAGTACTACATGTCATAACATGGTATAGGTGAACTATGGGAACCACAAAAAGTCTATCTTTGACCCTTAGAGGGAGAGATAAAAAGTAAAAGAAGAAATAGAGACAATACTAAGAATCAGTGCTTGGGGTAAAGAGGAAAACACAGCAAGAAACTGAAAGTTTTGTTTCATGTAAGGTGATTAGAGAAGACCTGGGTTTTCAGGTGGCATTTGAACAAAGTCGCAAAAGAAGTCAGAAAGTGAGCCAGTAGGTATTACAGTCAGAGAACAATAGCACCAGCAGGTGTTAAAGGCAAAAACCATAGGCAGGGAGCATCTTTGGTGTTTCTGAGGGCCGGAAAGAGGCAAGCCAGGCTGGAGCGGAGGAGCTGAGAGGAAGTGAGGAGGTGGAAGTCCTGGAGGTGTAGGTGTAGGGGGAACAAGACCATGCAGGGCCCTAGGGACTATGATGGGAGGGTTGCCTACTATCCCAAGTTAGCAAGGGCTGGAGTCCAGCTCCTAATTTTGGGAACAGGGAAAGGGGAGAGGGAGTGAACCAAAGGAAGAAGGGGTCGGGAGGACTGGTAAAGGTAACCAGCAGTTTCATTTACTGAACAAAGCACTTAAGTACAGGTTTGTCAGGCAGGCTGCCAGACCTTTTCCTTAGATACAGCTCCAAGATTTCCGTTTCTGTTACAATGGTTACTAAGGTACATAACGACCTGTTCGGGACCACTGCCTTTACAGACTGCTTTCCCACAAGTCAGTCCATTACTCTTCTTCTTACAAGGAAGTTATACCCAGTGCCATGGGGAGGTTACAAGGCAATTATACCCACTGCCCTGGGGAGGTCTTGTCCTCACCCTGTCTGGTCCCCAACAAGCAAGGGAGTCTTGGAAGAGCTCAAGGAGAAAATGATATATTAGACTCCAACTTTATAGGGACCATTTTGTGGAGGACGACTGACTATTTTGTGGAGGATGAAATAAAGAAGAGCAGGAAAGTAAGAAGCAATTTAGGGTAATAGCTATTGGAGTAATCCAAGCAAAAATAAATGGTGGCTTGGTGATGAAGGTGGTCTGCTTCTGGTCCTGTTTCAGAGGTGATGCTAACAGGATACATTGATAGGCTGAACATAGGTTGATGGGGAAATGAAGCATCAAGAATGTCTTCAGAAGTTTTGAATTGCTTGCTTACATCAAAAGGTTACAGAGTCAGTGTATCTAAATGTGAAAACTCATAAAAGACTAAAATGGGACAAGGGGTTTGCTTTTGGACTTTCTAAATTTAAAATACCTTTTGGATAACGTTCAACAAACAATTAATACAGCAGACCTGACTATGGGATACTGAGTGGTCTTTGAGGGAGATCTGCAACTTGGATTTCCAGCCCAAGAGTGCCCACTGTTCTAAACAACAGGGGCCCAACATATCCAAACTGTTTGCATAATCAAAAGAGTTCATACTGGACACCTGCAAAAAGCCCTGTATACTGACTTTTTAAGGACGCTGGCTGGTAGGTGACATTTCTCTCAGGTTGCCAAAACTACATGCTAGGTAAGTTGTGTTCTTTGGGAACCTGGTGGGAGAAGAACATCAGAAGCCTGTGCCTCGTTTCTTCCTAAGTTCATCCATGTAACCTTTCTGTTTGCTGATTTGGCTTTGTAAGTCCTCTGACGATAACAAATTACAGCCATGCATATGAGTATATTCCAAGTCCTGTGAATTTGCCTAATGAATCATTGAGTGGCCTTGAGGATTCCTGACACAGCAGTTTAGATTAAATGTTGCATAAGCAATTGTAGAAGTCTGCAGTTAGGAAAGATGGAAGTAGGAGTGATAAATGGGAATCATGCTGAACTCAATTGGAGTGGCAAGGTATCTTTCTAGAAGATAGTGTTTTAGCATAAGGGAAGTAAAGATACCCACAGACAAATCCTGCATCTATCCCAATGTGTAGAGTTGGTGAAAGTGGAGAAATCTATGAGAAGATATTAAGAAGGACCTGGTGCAGGAACTGGACAGCCACAAAAAGAATAGTATCAAGAAACTCCAAAGCGAGAGAATGTTTGTTGCTGTCAGAAACTTACTCCTGTCATTTTTTACCCCAAATCTCTTTGGCTTCTTTGTCTATAGAATTAAGAGCCAGATGTCCCCTGGATGAAACCTTCGTACATGCACAACACTATAGATGTCCCCCTGCCTCTGCCTCGGCCCTCACCGCAATTTACCCCTGCAGGGTTGTTTCTGTGGAATGCCGAGGCCATCGGTCAGAAGTATTGACCAGCATCTTCTTCCTGCCCTGCTCTGGTAATCTAATGCTGCAAAATTAACCATACCAAAATTCAACAATAATTTTATTATGTCTACAATTTGGGGAGCTGGAACTTTAGACAAGGGTTGCTTTTCTCTACTTTACCAGGACTGGGGTCACAGCCAAATGACTTGAAAACCTGGAGGTACGTGCAGGAGCTCAAATGGTGCTGCATGTTTGGTGTTGCAGTTCTGCCTGTGGGTTGGGTTACTTTAGTTCTTCTCCCTCTGTGCTGGTGCTGAAAGGTCCGAGGTATAACTTTGTAACTTCTTAACATAGATGTCTGAGCTAAGATGGCTAAATCTCTCTCTTTCCCTCAGTCAGTCAGTATCTCCCCCACAACACACTCAAATTCTCATTTGCTCTCCAGACCCCACTTCATGCACACACGTGACACATATTCATCTATGTGTATGTCAGTCTCTCTGTCACAAGCTTATTCTGTGCATCTGTGTGTCTCTGTCTTTCTGTGTCTTTCTGTCTGTCCTCTCTCTTTCCATCTTTGTGTGTACCTCTATCTCTCTCCTCTTGCATGCACTCTGTGTGCATGAGCTTTTTATCTCTCTTTCTGTCTCTGTCTCTGTCTGTCTCTGTCTCTCTCTCTCCCCCTCTTTGTCTCTCTCTGTCTGTCTCTCATTTTGTGTGGATTTGTGTGTCTGTTTCTCCTCTACCCACAGCTTCTTGGAATGATTAGCAAGAACTTAGAGACCAAGAAGCTTTTTACTTCGTTTTCTTTGCAAAAATAATGTAGTGCTCCAATAGATGACATCTGAGAGTGATCAGTTAAGAAATACAAGACATACTATGCAATGAATGAATTTTTAAATTTAGAATTCTTCAGAAAAATTTAGATATAATCTTATCTAATTGCATATGGTTTTCTTCTGGTTATAATAACCTACAGATTCACTCAAAATGTCCTTTAAAATGACAGGGGCACTTTTGCATGTCCTGAGTTCACAGTGGAAAAGGTATAATTATTTTAAGTATTAAATATTAGACCTTTTACATGTGAACTACAGACTACTTAAAGCAAGGGCCATAAGCCTGCAAAATAAATGACATGGTCCTTTATTATATTGCAGATTTATTGTATGCATTATCTTCAGTATTGTGCACATGTACTTTTTAAATTATTATTTTTATTCACAGAGATGCAGTTTAAAGTGGAAGGTAAGACTCAATATAAAATGTGAAGTGTACACCAGGCACTCTGAATTTTAATCCACATATACATTTTAGGCATAACCAAGACTGTTAGGATTAAACCATTCACATTAGGGCCATACTGTCACCAAGATTGAAGAAATGAGAAAAGCAGAAGAAAGAGAAATTAGATATGGACAAAATTTCCAATACAAATGAGACTATAGAAGAGATCTCTGTGTCTTCATAGAGATTGCCTGTGTATATTCTAATTGTCCTGTTTCTCTACATTTGGGAAAATACTTTACTTTTTTTTAAAGTCTCAAGTGTTTCCATCTCAACTTTTCTGAGAGATAGTTGATCCAGAAAAGTTAAGAATTTGGTATGAAAATCAAAAAATAATTCCTTGCCCATGAGACTTTGGAAGAAACTTGGTTTTATTTATTTCAGAAAAGAAAAACATATCAAATTGGGCACACAGAGAGAAAGACTGAATATAGCTGTGTGTGCATGTGTATGTATGTGCATAATACTCAGCTCTCATAAGCATTTATTTCAGCCATTTAACATTGCTTCTCTTTTCTCACTTTCGATGACATTTTGGCAAATGCTTACTTTTTATGAGCACAGCTCAGATTTTGCCTGCTACGGTTACACAGTAGCACCTTTTCTTGTAGTCTCTTCCCAAACTCTGGTTCTTTAGCAATATTAACATTTTAACACACTCATCTCAGCAAAAATTAAAACAGCTATATTTGGACTGATATACAAAAATGTAAAAAAAATTCAAGGAATTTCTAATTTGTAAATGAGCTGCTCTCTAATAGGCTTTAAAATAAGGGGACCAGGAAAAGATGGAGTATGTTCAAAGTTGCTGAGCTGTGATTTTCACGTGCATTTGTTTTGCTTTAAAAGAACATTGACTCATCAGTGTTGGTTGCATTAATTTGCCTACAAGGTCCTCTCCCTCTAAAATGTCTACAACTTCTTGTCAACTCCAATCCACAAAACTAAATACTGATCTTTGTCTAATATTATGTATTTTAATTCCTCAGATAGGAAACGGAACTGAATGTTTTCCTAATTGCCAATATTTGTGCATAAATGAAATTTCTTCCTTTCATGGTCATTCTCACTCTACATTCAACCTTTGTCTTATTCTTCTCCATCTTTTATTTTTTCATGCATCGAAAAGCCAATTCTTCTCCTTGTCTTCTTCTCTTAAATCCTAAACCTTACATTCCTCTCACCAAAGAAATTGGCTGATCCTTATTCCTAGCATAACTTTTAAATTTAACATTTTTGAAATATAATTTTGAAACCCTCTCTTTATCATGCAGAGCCTCTATTTACATCATAATTATAAGCAATGAGTTTTCTCCCTCCTCTAGTTTTCAACCAGTTATGTAATCAATGGATGTGTTTTGATCTTACTTCGTACTCCTCTGAAAATTGGGTTCTTCAAGACTTGAAATAAAATCTTATTTACCTGTTATGCCCTTATAATGTAAGATAAAACCTTTTTTAAAATTTTTATAAATGTTGGATGACTCCATAAATGTGTAAATGCATAAACCTTTCACTTCAAGAAACTAGATGTGTTAGCATATTTAATAAATTTGTAGAATAAAATGCAGGGATTTTCTAGATCAGATGAGCAAGAAATCTGCAGGGTTTCCACACAGCTAACAAAGTTTTCACATTAAGTCTTGAAATGTTCTTTGAAAGAGCTATAGAATTTGCACTTGAGATGTGACCAAATATATGATGAATGCTTTTTTAAAAAATTTATTACAGTAAAAGACAGGTTACTATTAATCTGCCTCAAACTATACCCCCACACTTTGAACATATGCATCCCTAATGCTTGCCAATGTCTGAAGCAATTCTAGAAGTCCTTTCTGTGTCTTTATAAGGCATGACCAAAAGATATAGTGAATGTTGCTATTGAGTGCCATCTAATGGAAAAGCAGTTTCATAAAAATGTTACAGTGTGTCTTCACCCACCTTATTCACCAGATCCCACACTGTGCAACTTCTGAATCTTCCCCAAAGTCAAAATGACCATTAAAGGTGTAGGTTTTGAGTGGATTTAGGGTATTGATGTAGCCATAACAGTGCAACCAAATATTCGGAAGAAGATGCCCATAACTGGCTCAGGAAGTGGCAAGAGCCATGGGTAGGCATGCTCAAAGTTAGAGAGTCTTTTAAAGGAGACTAGTGGCAATGTCTTCTACTGTAATTAATTTTTTGAAATTTATAGATCAATTATAGTTTTTGAAGAAAAATGGTGTATTCTAACTTAGGTAAGTTAAGCATATAGCATTATAGGTGATTTTATCTTTTTGGGCCAAAATGTTGGTGTGGCATGGTCTTACAGATGCTGGAAATATCCAGGGCCACGGGAGCCAGTAAATGTAAGCTGAGCTCACAGCATATAGCTGTAGATACCGCGTCTCTTGGTAGTGCCTTACCACAATGGGTAAGCAGCCCTGTGTTTCCTAAATACATTAGCAACTAATCATAAAAGTTGCCATTTAGGCAATAAATACGACAATAAATATGCCCATAAATTACACAATTTTAAAATAGTTTGCTCATTTTATAGGCTTTACTTTTATCAAATGTTTCTCTAGAAAGTTTTCCACTGGGGAAATTATTAACTTGTCAGCAGAAGTATAGCAGTTCATGGAAAACAAACCTCAGTCATCTCATCAACCCTTTCTCAAATCCCGATGTCTGTCTCACCCCTGTGACAAGAGTCGGGGGCAGCAGAGTTAGCAAGGGTGGCAGTCCTCATCTTTGTGACTCCACAAATGCTTCAATTGTGATTACAGTTAAAAAGCTGAAGGTAAGAAAATCATAGCTGCAGATTACAAGTGACAAGTGGAAGGTGAATTTTCTGACTTGAGTTGATGATAAGTACCTAGGTGTGTGTGTATATATATCTATCTCTCTGAACTCAACAGCATATGTGTGTGTGAAAATATAAGCTGTAAATGGAAGACATAAAAGTTGAACATTAATCCATTCGTACAACAAGTATTGGTTAGGAATCTATTCTGTGCCAAGTGCTGCTTTAGTCACAAGAAAGAAAACAATGTGAACTGATGAGTTGCAGCTCTCATAGGGACAGCGGAGAAGGCAGATATCAGCAAATCAATAGCTATATGCATGATGTCCCGTGGTAATTTGAATATACTGAAAAACACAGCAAGGATAAGATGTCGCTTTTTCATGCAGAAGCAGAAAACTCTTTAGGAAGGAAATAACATACCCACATGGTAAGGAGTCATCCACGTGGATGCCTGAGGAGAAGACAAATCAAGCAGAGGTCATGTCCGCGCGCAGGAGGTAGGAGTGTCTTTACTTGTCTGAAGCCTGGAAAGGGCCATGAGCTAGAAAAGGAGCGAATGTACAGGGAATACGTCTCAGGATTAATTTTAATCGTCTTCCTTTACCCTCAGTCAATCGTTTATCTCACTTTCAATATATGTTTTGGCGCCCGTCCAAGAGTCAGCGGGCGTATGTTTTACCGCAGGAATGCGGAAGCAGCCTAGTTCACTGCACTGAAGAAGCTCACAGTGTGATGAGAAACAGATGACTTCCCGTGTTAAATTAACGTCTACATAGGCATATGTACTGCTTATGAAAATATTTTATTAATTTAACTATATCAAAGATTACTGATAGCTATATATTTACAGGGAATGTTTCAATCAAATATTTGAAAAACTTGCAAATTAAGGAAATGCATATGCATATTTATATAGTCTCCCTTTATTTGAACTGAATATATGTCAAGACTCCCAGTGGGAAAATGAAACTCAGATAGCAAACCCTGTTTATTCAGTGTTTTCCCCGATACAGTTGTATAATATACACATTTAACAATATATATATATTATAGAGAGAGAGTGATATTTAACAATATATATTATATATGCATATATGCATATCAAACAAGGAACAAAGATAAATGGATAAAACTGCTTGAGAAACTACGACATGGAATTAAGGTAACATGTAAGTGATATCATCTGGATTTGACTGTTTGGGGTTTGGCAATGTTCTAGTCATTAAATGTAGTTTTCAGTACCTCAAGGTGATAATACATATACAACTGCTGGGAGTGGATTTCACATGTGACATATATAGAAACATTTTTGCTAAAGGAGCTTTCTAATTCAAAGTTCAATACTATGGAGGCCCTCCTCCTTTGTTTCCCATCCAGTGACTGAATGCAAGCATCCTAAGGACAGAAATTGTACTTACTTTAAGGAATTATGTAGAAAATTAGAGATGAAATAGGCAAGAAGCCCAATAACTTCACCATCGGTGTAAAAGCTTCTATATGGGGGAGGAGTCAGGTGGTATTCAGATCCTTTTCTGTGGGATATAGATGAGAATATTTTTCTTTTTGCCTTTTTTAAGACAGGGTTGCACTATGCAGTTTAGGCTGGCCTTGAACTCACTTTGTGAGCCAGCCTGGCCTCAAACTCCTAAGGCACAGCCTCCGGAGTGCTGGGATTATAGACATGTGCCACCACACCTGGTGAGAATACTTTTTACTTTAAAGAGAGCAAAAGCAATAGAAATGATACAGAATTTCAAAACAAAATGGTAGGAAATTAACAATGGTTATTATCTTGCATAGTGTTATATTCAGAGTAGTTGCTCAGATTAGAAGACATAGCCTGCAGAATTGATCAAGCAATATAAGCACTAACTTTCCTTTCAATGGACTAATAGAAATTAGTAGTACAATTGTCCTATCTATCTTGTGTTTAAGCATTTTTCTACAGAGGATATGCCACAAATTATATTTTGACAGTGAAAGATGCAGAGCTCATGCCACTAATATTTTCTCTGCAATGAAATGAGCGAAACTTTATGAAATTGTTGGTGTTTTTAATTATAAATCCTATTGCATTTAGATCATACTTTAAAAGAAGTTTCTAAGGAAAAAATTCCCATGCTTACATGGGATTTCCCTGGTAATCATATGAAATTTCCTCTTGTGGCATCATTTTTTTGTGTAATTAAAATTAAATTTATGTTTTGACTGATGCCAAACACCTAAAATTATACATCTTAATGGGGGCACCACGTGATGTTGTGACACATATGTACCCTGTGTACAGTTAAATCGGGTAAACCATCTCCTCCAATACTGATCATTTTTGTGCCTAAAATATGCAAGATCCTCTCTACTAACTTTGTGAAATAGGAAGTACATTATTACGATTTATGATCACATTACGGTACTAGCACACCAGGAATTCTTACTCCGACCTCGCTGTAAGCAAATACCCAGTGGCCAACCTTCCAGACTATTCTACCGCCTCTCACCATCCTGTGAGCCTCGGGTAATTACCCTTCTGCCCTCAGCTTCCACGAGATGAACTCTTTTATATTCCCCATGAGTGAAATTGTGCAGAACTGATCTCTCTGTGTTTGGCTTACTTCATTTAACATAATGGAAATTAACAAATTTCCATTTTTGTCCCTGTTGTCTCAAAGAGCATCATTTAATTATTTTAATGACTGAGTAGTATTCCACTGTGCATATGTGCCATATTTTAAAAATTCATGTAGGTGGAAATATAGTTTGTTTCCATTTGGGAGCTATTGTGAATAACACTGCGAGAGTGTAGATGTATTTTTGGTAGATTGATTTAATTTCCTTTGGATGTATACCTAGTAATACAATAGCCAGACTATACAGTAGTTCTATTTTTCACGTTTTAAAGAACCTCTATAATTCTTATGGGTATATTACTTTGCATTCCTAGCAGTATGCACAGGGTTTCTTTTTCCCATATCCTGTCAGCTCTGTAATTTGAAAATATTACCTCCCACTCCAGAGGTTATATCTGCGCTGTACTGATTGTTTCCATTGCTGAGGAGAGGTTTTCAGTTTGATCCTATTTGTGTATTTGTGCTTTGTGTCTCCTGAGAGTGGTTCTTCATCAAAATGTTCTGGGTGCACCTGTTACTGTTTTTTTGTGAAGATTTTCTTTTTATTTTAAAGAGAGAAAAAGGAACAATAGAAATGCTACATAATTTCAAAACAAGAGGACAGGATATTAACAATGGTTATTATACTGCATATTGTTATCTTCAAAGTAGTTCTTTGGATGATGAGATACAGGCACGCAAAATTGATCAAACAATATCAGCACTAACTGTTCCTTTCAATGAACTAACACAGACTAGTTGTACAATTTTCTTAGCTACCTTCTGTGTGTATATACTTTTTTTTTTATTTCCCTTCTGTTTTCCTTTCCCCTATCCCAAGTGTTCTTTCCCTTTGAGCAGTTTTTTTTTTTTCCCCTTTGACAATAGCTATTTTACCTTTTGGTTATTATTTACTCTTTCAGTTTCTTACACTAGGGAGACAATATGATGTTTTCACATGTGAATCTGGTTTATTTCACTTATGAGTAGGGTCTCTAGTTGCATCCACTTACCTATAAAAGCCTAGAGCTTATCTTTCTTTTTTATTTTAAAGAGAACAGTAAAAAAAAAATAGCAATATATCCACATCACAGACAAAAACAAAACAAAATAAAACAAAGCAAAACATTAAAAATGATACAGGGTTTGAAAACAAAATGATAGGCATTGACAGTGGTTGGTATATTACATATTGTTATCTTCAACAAAGTTGCTCAGATTACCAGATGTAAGAATGCAAGAGAGTTGTACTCCACTGTACAAAAGACCACATCTTTTCTATCCATTCCTCAGTTGATGGGCGTTTGGGTTGTGTCCAATGTTTAACTATTACAAATTGTGCTGCTCTAAACATGGGTGCACATATACCACTCTGGTATGATGTTTTCAATCATTCTGGAAAAATACCCAGAAAGGGACTAGCTGGGTGGAATGGGACCTCTAGTTCTAGGTTTTTGAGGAATCTCTACACTTATTCCCATAGTACTTACACTAGTCTACATTCCCACCAACAGTGGAGAAGTGTTTCTTGTTCTCCACAGCCCCTCCAGCATTTTTATTGGTTGATTATTTGATGACAGCCATTCTTTCTCAGGTGAAGCTCTTATTGCACACACACCATATGCCATTATATGTAAACATTGATTTACCTTAAAATCAGCAAATTCTCTGCTGTACTATTCTATGTAGAGCTTTCACAAAAAAGATAAATTATTCAGGTGAAATAAATTATTCAAGATACAATACATTGAAAGGAGACAAATGTCCACTTATTTATCTGAAATTAAAAGTAGCCTTAAATATTGCTGAAATTTAACTTAGATTACATAAGAAGGACACACTCCAAAGTAACGTGATCTACAAGCAGCTCTCAGTGTGTTGACTGATGGCCATTACATTCAAAAATAAGAATCATAGCAGCGTATGTTTAAATATATTCAATATTGATATTCAGAAAAGAAAGTTTGTATTATCAGCATGAGTTGTACAGTATAGGTAAAAATGGAAGATGATTTCCTCAAAATCTGAGCAATATCCAAGAATGCTATTTAAAATAGCATTCATAAGAGAAATTAGGCTTGAAAATTTGTAGAAATCCAAAGAGCAATCAAATGGTATAGTTAAAGGTGTGAACAGTTAGCATCCTTCAAATCTGGTAACAGGTGCTATGGAGTCTCTCTCTGATAATACTAAGAATAGCTGTCACTCACTGAACACTTTGTATGTGTCAAGTGCTGTGCTTGCAAGTTTATGTTTCCTCATATAATTCCTATAAAATCCAGAAAATGTGTTGCTCCTTCAAATTTTACAGATTACAAAGACTTTGAGTAGTGAAGTGCCCCAGTTTCAGTTTACAAAACCAATGAGATTATATTAGAGTTCTTCAAATAGTAGGACCAATATATAGTCCCCCCATTCACTTTGTTTTCTGGAGAACCCTGATATAGTCTCAAAGAAATAGAGATGGAATTTGAAAGTAGAATATAGGTTTCTGTCACTTTAAAATGTATGCAGCTTCCAAGTGCATAATGCTACTTTCCACATTGCCTGTCTTGGAAAGTAACTTACAATCTCAAAACACCATTTACCTTTAAGAGAGCCATTTGCAGTATGGAAACAGAGAGATTCTTTAAGCAATTAAAATTAGAAATTCCATTCAGTCCCTAATTCATAATAGGTAGAGCTTGAAACCAGCCTGTGAATACATCAAGATGAAAGTTTAAAAAAATGGTATTAGGTTTAATATTCAAATTCAGTAACATAGCTGGATACAAAGTCAACACTCCAATCAGTATCCTTCCTTACGTGAATAACAAACTCAATGAGAGAAAGATCAGGGAAACAACATCTTTCACAATGGTCTCCCATTCAAGTACTAACCAGGCCCAACCCTGCTTAGCTTCTGAGATCAGACGAGATCACATTCATTCAGGGTGGTATGGCCGTAGATGCTACCTTTCACAATAGTATCCAAGCAATGCAATACCTGTGAATCAAACTAATGAATGATGTAAAAGACTTCGTTGAAAACTACAATACTCTGCAAAAGGAGATAGAAGAGGATATTAGAAAATGGAAGCAAGTATCCCTTGCTCTTGTGTAGGAAGAATCAGTATAGTGAAGATGGCCATACTCCCAAAACTGTTACACAGACTTAATGCATATCTCACCAAATTAGAGAAAACAATCCTAGAATTCATTTGGAACTGGAAGAGACCTAGAATAGCAAAAGCAATTCTTGGCAACAAAGGCAAGGTAGAGGGTACCACAATACCTGATCTGAAATTATACTACAAGATTACTGTGATAAAGACAGCATGCTACTGACAAAAAAGAGACTTAAAGATCAGTGGAACAGACTAGAAGATAGAGAAACAACTCCAGATATACTCAGCCACCTTATCTTCGATAAACATACCAAACACATTCACTGGAAGAAAGATAGCTTCTTTAATAAGTGATGCTAGAAAAACTGACTTTACACATGCTGAAAATTAACATTTGACCCATGTCTTTCACTATGCACTAAACTAAATTCTAAATGGATCAAAGACCTAAATATTAAAACAAGAGCATTAAATCTGCTTAAGATAGAATGGGTAAAACTCTTGAATATATTAGAGTAAGCAAATATAAATAAAACTCCGATAGCGCAGGAACTATCACAAAGAATCAACAACTGGGATCTCATCTTATTGAAAGGCTTTTGTGCAGCAAGAGAAGCCACCAACAGAGTGAAGAGATGTCCCACAATGTAGGAAAAAATGTATGGCAACTGTTCTTCAGCTAAAGCATTACTATCAAGAACATACAAAGAGCTAAAAAAAAATCAGACCTCCTAAATTTAAAGACCCAGTCCAAAAATGGACATCTGAAAGAAATACAAACAGTACATAAATATATTTAAAAATGTTCATCATCACTGGTCATTCAATAAATGCAAATTAAAACAACACTGAGATTCCATATCACCCAGGAAAGAATGGCTACCATCAAGGAATCCACCCATAACACGTGCTGTTGGGGTTATGGGGAAAAAAGAGCACTTCCTCCCTGTTGGTGGGAGTGCAGATTCGTGTTACCACTGTGGAAACTCCTCAAAAAACTAGGGTTGGAGGTCCCACTTGACCCAGCTATTTCCCTGCTGCTTATCTTCCCAGAAGAATTAAAAACATCATACCATAGTTATAATATACACCCATGTTTATAACAGCACAACTGTAATAGCTGAATCTTGGGAACAACCCAAATGACCATCAACTGAGGAATGGATTAAAAAAGATATGGAATTTTTATACCATGGATTACTATTCAGCGATTAAGAGGATAAACTGGAGACTTTTAAAGGTAAATGGATGCAGCTCAAGACCATACTCATAAGTGAAATAAATCAGACTCACGTGTCTAAACATCATATTGTCTCCTTAGTGTGAGAAAGTGAGTGAACCAAAATGTACAATTGATGTTGTTAAATGAGAAGAAATTGTTTAAAAGAAAAGAGAAACTAGGGTGGAGAAAGGAAAAAAGAAGGAAGGAAAAAGCAAAAACAAGCACACACACACAATAGTTTAAAAAGTTATACTACAAATTTCTCTTAGTTCACTGAAAAGAAAAATTTGCACTAATATTGTTTATACAAGCCTGTATCTTGTATTCTGAGTAACTAAAGTTGACAACATGCAATGTATTAACCATTTTTACTCTCCTATTATATTGTTTGGAAATTTTGGTTTTTTTCTCTTTAAAATAAAACTATGGTATTAATACACAAAGGAATACTACTCTGCCACAAATAAGAGAGAATTTTAGCTATTTGTAATTAAATAGACGCATCTTGTGATCAGGCGCTTTCATTGTGGTATGGCTGGAGACTACATGCACCTTGAGATCATAATATCAGGTGAAATAAATCACACACTTAAATAGCACTTAACAGTTCTTACATGAAAAATCCAGAGTATATGTAATATAAAGATCAAAATGAATGAAACACAATACCAAAGTAGAAGACAGATATTTTGCAAATGGGCAAGGGATCTAGAGAAGGAAATAGCGGGGAGAAGGGAAATGGAGTGAAAAGAATCAAAATGCTCTTCCTCCCCACAATGAATGTAATCATTATGAACTGCAAACACATTCTAATTCAAGAGAAAAACTGGCCTGAAATTCCACAGCACCAGTTTTGAAGAAACTGTGAAGGCTGTGTGCTTTTGTATATTTTATTTGTTTGTTTGCTTTTTCTGTCTTATATTCCCCTGTTGTTGTTAATGCTATGTAGAAAAAGCAGCTTGAAAAGCCCGGCTATGAAGCAGGAAGGAGATGTGGACCATCAGGTGAGTGACAGAACTGAGCTACACACAAACCGCTAGGAAGTTCATGCCTCAAGTAAGGATCTCACCCACGTCTTGCTCAGAAATGAGTTATTTGTGGGTAACAGAAGCAGGACACTTTGGGGACGGTGTTTCCCTCCTCCAGCCCCTACCCACTTGGCCAAAGCCCCCTACAATGCAAGGAAATAGTTTGGCTCAGTCAAATGTAGGAGCCATTTATTTTTCCTTATGAGTGTGACATGGTTTTTACCTTCAAAGTCATGTGTGTGCATACATGTGAGCGTGCACACACATATGTAATATATATTAGTATGTGTGCAATTTTCCTTCTGTGATTCTCAGTTTATAAACATCACTGTCTGACACCTGCACAGAGCCTCAGGCTTTATGCATGGGAACCTGCCTATAAGAAAAAGTTACTGAAATTTGAGACAATGAAAGTCTTTAAAAATCAAGCTGTCTATTCTATGGTGACATTAACTCGCATTTCATTTTTGGTGAAATTCACCACATATTCTTGGTCAAGGTGTTGTAGAAAACTGAGTTAGATAAAAATATTATAGGCAGTGAGACAGGGCCAGGCCCTCAGAAGGACACAGGCAGAAGAAGAGATACCTTGCAACTGTGGGGGAGACAGGCACCTCCAGCTGTGGGCCAGACCTCAAGACAAAGGATAAAACAAACCCATCCATGTATCTCCCTAAGGATAAACGTCGGGAATGGTATTCTGGGTAAGCTCTATCGCCTTGAGAAAGCCAGGAAGAGTTACTAACTCATCTTTTTACAGGAGGAGCCCCACTTCTGTATTCTTGCCCACTTGCTATGTGACTCATTTCCCCATTTGATCCTGATATAATCAATTTTACCTGAGCAATTGTACTTGTAATCTTATTGGTTGATCATAGTTTTGTCCCACCTCATGCCCACCATGAGATTTCCCACTGTTATGCACCGTGGATCACCTTAGCTTGTGGTTTTGCTCTATAAAATCTCCAGGAACGGCAGAGTCCTTGGCAACCCACCCAGGTCCCCTTCTGTCCCTCTTTCAAACAGCTTTCTTCCCTCAATAAATACATTCTGCTCTTAACCTTTGTTGTTCCTAAAGTTCATTCTTTGTTTTCAGAGAACACAAACTTGTCCCGGATATCTTTCAGGTTGGAAGCTTCTTTACCCTATATAACAAGGTCTAAGAAGCATTTGCTTCAGCGAGTGGTATGTACAGGACAGAACATACATTATCATGCATAAAGGAACTTTTGTGTCTTTTGTAAAGCGAGTTTGTAAGAGCAAATATAAATTTCATCAGCTATGATTTATTCATATTTTGTCCCTGTGGAATTCTTCACACATCATTTTATCATACAAGGAAATTGTTATGCACAAGTCAGAATGTATGCACATTCAACTGGTTCATAAGTTTACATGCAACATCTCTATCCTAAAGAAAAGATAACCAAGTACACATTCTAAGTGGGAAAACTAACTGTAGGAAGAATAACACAAGTCTTTAAAAAGGTGCTGGAGTACAGGCTCTGAGTGTCATTGTGTAAGACCTGATTGTATGGTCTGTATACTAAGTAGATATTTTATATTGTTCAGCAATAGTACTGAATTTCAATAAAGGATTGAAAAGGGTTATAATTGTGATCCCTCATTTTAAGTCTATAATGCATAATGACACAATGAATATATTTTCAAAAATATAGTATCTCTATTCTCAGATGTCTCTGGCAACCTTTGAAATCTCCTCCTTCCTGGAAGAAGGAAATAGTTTAGCTTCCACTAAAGTTTTCACATTTGTGTCTTTGTTTAATATTTTGAGGATTCCTCTGCTTGATTTGCCAATGGTGATCTCAGGTGTGATCCAGGTACACCTCAGTATCTTTAAACTAAGAATCATTTCTCTGCTGAAATCTACACTTTTGTATATT
Organism: Dinomys branickii; assembly: GCA_004027595.1. NCBI lineage: Eukaryota > Metazoa > Chordata > Mammalia > Rodentia > Dinomyidae > Dinomys > Dinomys branickii. The sequence continues at coordinate 167,999 of PVLD010001885.1, read as the reverse complement.
TTATTTCTGTGTTTTTCTTTTCTCATATTCCTTGTTTTATGATTAATGCTACATTGAAAATGCATTTCTTTGAACTAATGAAGAGTAGAGAACATTACAGAACTGAATACACTGTACATTTCTCACTTAATGCTTTTCTTCCATCAAAGTGACTTAAAACATTCAGTGTATTGTACTATGTTCTTTGGTAAGTGTTGGTTTCTTTTACTTAGATTTTGAAAACTGTAGCTAGCTACTAAGCAATTGTAGCATTTGCTTTCTGTTTTCAAATAAATTTAAAATTATGTACTCATGAAACTGGATTGGATTTTTTCCAGGTTTTAGAAGCATTTCATCAGAACTGAATGAATAATCAGGATAAACAGGTAGAAAACTGCCTTGTTGACATCAACCTGACAGTGAGTCACCAGTGAGATACCTGATCAGTCTGCTTTTAGTTGCCCTCTTCAGTCCCTAGTACCTACATAGATATTACTGTGAGGGAAAGCCTGATAAGACCATGAGAAAATCTAAGCGAGTTCCTTTATTTTTTTGCCCTGAGGTTTACAGGTCAATTGTGGTTCTGTGAACATCCTCCATTCAACCTTTTTGCTCATTTGGGTTTATAAGCAAAATTACTCTTTGCTTATTGGAACCTAAGCTCTTTCGCCCAAGAACTTTGACTTAATTTTTTTTATTTATTTTTCCTTGAGTAAACAGTCACATAAACTAACAGTAAATACCAGAGGCTGTATCTGTCAGTTTCTAATTTTCTTTTACTTGTAGTAACCAACAGAGGGCACACAAGCACTACTCGGAGTATATGATGCCTTTAACACTTTTTTGCACTGCATTTCCCTGGGAAAAAAATGTCAGGTCTAACAATAACAGTTTAGGTCTGGTAACTCAAAGTATTCTCCAGCACCTACTAATCTAATTTAGTGCTATTCTCACTTAATAAGCAAAGACCCGTCCCCTCGTCCCTTTATGTCCATCGTTCATCATTTGTTTGTACTTTGCTGCGGAGAAAAGGCGGGCAGGCGAGGAGCGGAAATGAGAGGAATAAAGGCGAGCCGTGGGCGGGAGCCTGACGACCCCCATCAGCGTGGACACTATGTACACAGCGCGCGCTAACGGGTACCAAAAGCGATTGGGAGCCACAGGAGGAAGGGAGAGGGAGGGAAAGGAAGAGAAGTGAAGGAAAGAACCAGCTGTAATATGGACATGGAACCAGTCCCCAAGATGACTGTAAACTGCGTGGATTACCGGCGTGTAATAACACAATGAAAAGAACATAAGAAAACAGTTGTACAGCAGAGGAGGGGAAACAGGCAGCAACAGCCATGGGCACTGATGAGCTGCCCTTGGCAAAGCGAACCACAGTACAAGCGCATCTGTCTTTTAACAATTGCGGTCTTCTAGCAGATCTATCATGTAAATCAATTTCAGGAAAAATATGATTTTATTTAATCTAGTAGTAGGTAAACATTTTATAATTGTTTTATTTCAACTGAACATTAGCATTGCCAAAACTAGCGGTTCATCATTAGAAGAAGAACTCATTCCTAATTTGGAAGTTACACATAATTTTGAAGTTACAATCTTTCTAAACCATGATGAGGTATCACTATGCAACTGTGAGAATGGCTATCATAAAAAAAGTTTCAAAATAACAACTGCTGGTGAGGAGATGAAAAAAATGTGAATAGCAATGATTTCAGCGCCCTGCACCATGTTAAGTGACCTCTGTGAGAATGCATGTTAAAAAGTAACTGTAACAAGCATCTGTATCACCTCTCTTTTATTTTTGTCATGTAACTTGAACATAAAGATTTGAGAAAGAGAATTGATGGCTGTTCCAGGGATGTTGGCTCTGGAAAGTCACCTGTGTTGTCGGCCATTCTGGGAGAAATGGAGAAACTTACAAGAATTTTCCAAAGAAGCATATCATCACTAATACATTCTTTTAATATCTCCTCATGGACATAGCTATGCATGGTACTAGTGTCAATACACATTTATAAAACTGAAGTGAAGATCCAAATATGTAATGCGCATTTATAATTTATAATAAATGTTTCAATATTCATAGTAATTGATTAGCTATGGATGGATTGGTAACAGAATTCTATCCTCCAAGTTCTTCACCAAATCATTAATGAATGTTTATAGTCATTGTTTGCTTATACTAACTAAATTGGAGCTAATTATAGAGAAATCAGTGTAATTTATATTGTAATTTGATTCATTTTCTAATTATCATTCCTTACGAGATCCCCATAGTAATCATGGCTATTCTAGTTCCAAGAAATCTGTCTGCTCATGAGTAAAATCTTTTAGCTAAAAGCAACCTCAGAAAAATAATAATATTAATGAATTACGTTTTAAGATTTGGCCATTGGATTTTGAGGGCATCTACCCTGAGATACCCTTTATAGTCTTACGCTCCCAACACCAGCCTCTCATCCCTCTTGCATTTTTCCTCTCTTGGGAAATTCAACTCTAACTCCATTTTTCCTTTTTCACAATATATTTTCTCTTTTATCCTCATAGCTTTCTTGATTCTAGTCCTTTAATAACATTTTTGTCTTCCTTTTCTCGCTAAGCATTATTGATACATACTCTAGGATCAAATTTGACTCCTTTTTTTCTAATAAGCACAAAAAAACAACAAATTCTATTGTGGAGACTAAATTAAATAATCAGAGAAAGGGTGGATTTGTTTGATCTTGAAAAATAACTAAAAATTAATAAAGATCAAAATGTTATCAGTAAAGCCAGGCATGTTGATTCATGCTCGTAATCTCGGCACTCTGGAAAGCTGAGGCAGGAGGGTGAGAAGTCTGAGCCTAGCCTGGGCACATTAACAACTCCACAAGACAATCTCAAAAAAAAAAAGAAAAAAAAAAAAAAACCACACAGGCAAAGGATGCAGCTCAGTACAAAAGCCCTAGGTATAATTTCCAATGTCACAACACAGAAAATTATTATTACCAACACAGAAAATCTATCAGTTCAAGATTTCACTTTGTAATGAGTGGAAAAACATTGAATTTTTTGAAGTATGACACATAGGTAGTTCCTGGGATAGAGACATCTAGCTCCCACTGAACATGGTTACCATTATTTTCATTTCGATTGTTGAGCTGCTTATGGTGACATTAAGGAATTGTTTTTGATATCTCTGAGTGATTATAATAAGAAAGTGTCTACAGTAATGAAAGACAGCATAACAATGCCATTGCGAATGGTAAGGCAGAGAAAGCAAACTTTTTATATTAAAATGTAGGCGCACAAGTTAGAAGATATTATCTGGCTCTACAACTAATTACTTTGGCCTTTGAGAAACATTGGCTCTGGGTTTGTGCCAGCCTCTGAAATATTACACTTCAAAGTACTTCCTCAAATAGTTTTTATCTTCAATTTAACTGTCATCCTGGCAATCTCTAGTCAAGTGAAATCATTATGATGGCCTGACCAACTGAATATGCAGGGTATAAGTGTTTTTGTGTACAGCTTTCTGTTTTTCAAAGCTTCAGATTATCACTTTTCTGAAGCATACTTTATATCAGAGGGTTCAAACCTGAAGACCACATATTTTCTCTAACATCCCCTGTTTTCTCACTACCAAAGGTTCACACCAGTCACCATCGATGCAAACTACTAAAGATTCATTGCTCTTGGAAACCATTTTTGAATTAGAAAAACTTTTATTGCCCTTTCATTATTACGAATGAAATACTACATCTGACAAAAAAAAATACACATTTCCTCAGTTTACCCTACTAATAAATGTCTGCAAGTTAATGGTCACCACTTTGAGCACCTTTTGGAATTGTAAAAACCAAAAATAACCTGGCTTAATCTGATGATGTCTCAATAAACTTAGTATTAAAATATTTATACATGTTGTTCTTTTCCTGATGTATTTTTTTGGCAGACTTTCTCTCTCTATATATATATAATAAAATATAATGTTTATAATTAATATATCATATTTATAATATATGTATTACATATTATATATAATTATATAATAACCAAAGAAAAATGTACTCTATACTTGATTTTCAATGTCTGTAATCAGTTGAAGACCACACCTCTCAATATAGTATTCAGTTTCTGTTTCATGTTGACCTTTTCCTAATGTCTTCAATCCTTTCTCTTATATTCTTTAATTTCCTTTTCTGCTTACTTTCCTTAACATGTCACAAGTCTTCAAAATATTTCTTACCTGTGGACTGACTTAATATGTCATTTTAATCAAAGGTTAAATTATTCACTTCACAACGCAACTCAAGAGCAATTATTTCTGTGTCCAAGATCAAGTCAGATCAGAATTACATTGTTTTTGATCAAAGGCCATTTTGCGTCTCACATGCTCCACAGAGAAGAATTAAATTTTAATCTTTGATCTTTCAAAAGTCAAAAAGCTAATAGTTGCGCACATGCTTACCTGGGAAAGCATTTTAAGGGACTGCAATTGCTATGGAATAAGCAGTAGTCACAATATTCCGAAACCAACATTTGCATAGAATCCACGAGACAGATTGAAAGGTCGATCCTCAGTTCAGGTAACAATGGTTTCAAGAAAAGGGTTAGTTAAGAGGATACTTAATCCAGCACATTGTTATATATTTAGGAATATTTCAAGTGATAAAATGATCGAAAAGTGAATTTAGGAGTGTTGATTAATGAGCAAAACACAGACACGTGCTGACCAGTTTTCCTTCTAAGAAGGCCTCACTGCCGGCTGTGCAAGTTCCGTGAACAGCAAGTGAGCTCCGTCCGGTTGGCCTCGGTTGCACAGGGCAGCCGGGCTCAGGATCTCACTCTTGCTCAGCCTAGTACAAGGCAACAGAGGAACAGCCGTCCTCCCCAGCTCCACAGGATAGGCTGAAGCTTCCCAAGTCTGCATGGCGCTGTCGTTATCTCCTCTGCCTGTTCTTTCTTCCATCTTTCCTATCACAGGGACTGGTCCCCAGTGTATAATGGCTGTCCAGGATCTATCACAGGTTATAAAATGAATCATGTTCCCAAAAATTTAAATGTTGAAATTATTATCACCAATAGCTCAAAAACTTGATTAAATTACAGTTATTGGTCCAGGGATACAGCTCAGTGGCACAGGTCCCTGCCTCGCAAGTGCCAGGTCCTGAGTTCAATTCCTGCTACCACAAAAATAAAAATAAGAAAGAACGATGCAATTATCCTTTAGGGTGGATCCTATTCCAATAGGACTGGAATCCTTATGAAAACAGGTCAGGGAATGTACAAAGAAGTAAGTGTTATGTACATGTACCAGCTCCCCATGATGGATGTGGTTGCTATGTATTAGAAACATATTCGAATGAAAACAAAGATTTAAAAATCGGATTAGAACAGAGGGACACACGAAGTGCCAGAAGAAGCACAGAGAGAGGGCACCCATCCACAAACCAGGGCCAGTCCTGCTAACACTTTCATCTTGGACTTTAGCTTTGAGAACCGTAAGATGAGTTTGTGTTGTATAAATCACCTGGGCTGTGCCTTATCATTGCAGCCTTAGAAATCTAAAGCGCTCAGCATCTGCTTCAAGAAAATACTACCCAAGGGAGGTAATTTTGACAGATTCTGCAGCAAAAGTGAACAGGAAGCACAGAGTGACTCATGAAGGTAGTGCTAATGGACACATATAATACAGCCTTAATCCAGAGCTTTAGGCAGGAGGATGGCTATGAGTTCAAGACCAGCATGGGCTGTATGATGAGTTCAAGCCAGCCTAACATACACAGTAAGGCCGTCTCAAAACACAATAACAAGCACAGTACTGAGTAGGATACCACTATCTATATATCTCTATGTAAGAAATAACTAAGATAAAAAAATGTATATAATTATTATACATTACATATAAATTATAACTATATGACTATTATAAATTATATATATAAATTTTAATAAACATATATGCTAAGGAGGATAAAATCATGGACAAAGCCTGTTCTTTCAGTGTGGTGCCTGCAACTTCTTTTCCTGTGTCAAGACTTTTCTTTCTTTCTTCGGGCTCTGAGGCTTATGTATCCCAGCAGGCCTGGGTTCAAAATTGCATTTTGCAGGAAAACATTCTGTCCAGCTCTGTCACGCAGAAGTAGTTTTATGATGGGATACTGGAAGCCTGTGCTCTTCCTGATTCCAAGTCCTTACCAAATGGAGATCAAACTGAGAATTGGAGAAAGAGTAAAGGGAAATATCATTTTTCACATACAGGAACAAAATAACATTCAACTCTGTGAATAAAATGTTAATAGCGTTCTTACATCTTGAAAAGCTGTACTACTACAATTTTTAAAAACTCCTTACAGAATTGCTGCAAAATGACAGTAGTATTAAGGAGAAAAATTATTTGTAATTGACTATATGGAACACTGATTAAAAACCAATTCAGTTCTTTTATCCACACTGGGGAATAAAGCCTACCACTTAGATTGCTACCATTTTTGTTTCAGTTGCTGCCGCGACGCTGTTCATTTTCTGAAAAAGTGCAAGATGTTTCTTTTTTCTTTTCTCTTGATTTCCTGTAGCTCTACACAAAGTTGGCGTCAGAGCAGAGCAGCAGAGCACCAAGCTCAGATTCTAACAGAGACTCTGAGCTGATACTGTTGCTCATGCGTCTACAGCACCCTAGCTCACTCCCGCTTAAAAGAAACTTTTCCCCAATGATCTCATTTTTTTTCCTATTTGATAGATATTTTGTTAAGTGGTAGTCAGTTTAAAAAACAAAAGAGAGCACATATCGTTGGCAGAGAAGTATGAATCCCTAGAGATTATCCCCAACCCCTGGCTAAAATCCCCACTAATAAGTCAGAAATGCTCAAGGATCTCCTGCCTCCAATTAATGTGTACTATAAAAATTAATAAACAACCCTTTACTGAATCCTTTAATTTCTGCGAAGAATGGACATTGCCCATTTTATAAATAGATAAGTGAAATAGGCTATTTAGTAAAATTGTAAGAAGCAATATGTAAAACTCAAAGTAAAAATTTATCTCACAACTACACTGACTTCATCCTTAGTCTTTTAGTTTCCAAATGTAATTTTTCAATAATATTGAAGAAATTATTTTTCAAACCTTTATATTTTTTCTGCCATCTTCAATATTCCAGAGCAAGATGATGTCCCAACTAAAATCATACAAAAATGTAACTTCTTCAAACCATTGATATATATTGAGCAATATGCTGGAAAAAAACTATAAAAAATTAAACATTTGGTATTATGTATCTATAAAGTATTTTAAAATGAAAAAATCAAAATTGGAAGTATAGATTTAACATATAAACTAAATATTATTGCTATTTATAATTTCTTCTTTTTAAAGATTTTTCTCAATACGATCGTGCTGTAACATGGAATTGAATATTTCTCAAAAGGAAATCTGCTTACAGCTATTTGAGACAACCAGGAAAATGAGTGTATTTTTCCTGCACAATTACTGATTTTTTTCCTTTATCATTCTTTAACTGATCAGAAACATTTATTATATGTCTTCGATTGCTACGGAGGTATATAATGGTAAGCAAGAGAGCTATCCTCCTGTCTTCAAAGAATTTATAGTCCCATGAAACTCTGCCAGTGATTTTAACCGATTTCCTTTACCAGTATGTATTCATCATGTAGCGTCATACACTAAATGTTAGGAGTGAAAAGTTATACCCCATGTGAACTTGCAGCCAGTGAGAGCGACTACCATGGCTACCATCAATTCTAGCAAGGCGGTGAATAGACAGATATTAGGAAAGGAAGAGTGCATCACTTAGTCCCAGCAGAGAAGCTGCTTTAAAAGCAGACTGCTTAGAGCGATTATCCTTTAAATCAAAACGGAAAGATGTGGGCCCCGAAGCAGAAAGAACAGCTTGTGCCTAGTATGAAAGGGCAGGTTAGTCTGGCAATCAGTCAGACTGTGAGAGGTGGTGGGCGGCGCTGGGAGAAGAGATGAAGAGGTACGTTAACGGCAGAATACAAGGCTCTGGGATTTATGCTGAGGAAGACAGTGTTGCTCAGAGCTGATGAGAGGAGGGACGGGCGGATATTCAAAGATACTGAGGGAGGTGGAGGTGAAGGTACAGGACAAGTGAAGACAGGGTAAAGGGAAAGGTGGAGTGTGGGAAGCTTGGGTGGTCACAGCCGCCTCTGACTGTGTCCGCACTGCTAGGTCTACCCTAAGTATTTCTACATCACCTTATTGAATGTTCCTGCAAACCGGGAGTTGGGGAAGATTATAATTATACATGAGAATGCATGTGTTTCATACACATTTATCACAAGGTCTCATATGTACTTTTTCCTGCACTTCTAAACCTTACTAAACTGTTACCTGTTGGCGGCAGAGGCTCTGTTTCACTTACATTTGAATAAGAAAGGCAGCATACACTTCGAATATTGGGTCACATGGAACTGTTTGCTGAGAAGAAGGGGGAGGAGACATGCATGGAACCGACGGCATTTTACATTAAACGTCACTGAGTTTCAAAGCAAGATCTGTAAACACTACTCATAAAATGAGTCAATTAACTCAGCCTGACCTCCTAATTCTCCATACGCGGCTATACGAGTCAACCCTAATTCCTACATAGTGATGTATAGTGCATACTTTCGCTTCTTAGAGTTGCACTTTCGCCAACAAGACTTGTATTAATCTTTTACAGCAGAAAATGGGACATGTTGATCACTGCTTTGGTAATTTAACTGTTATGCTCAGTTTCCTATACGTCAATTTAAAAATGATCATTCGTGTCAGTATATGGCTGGCAGCCAAAATTCTCATTTAATATTCCGCAAGCATATGTTTTCAGAGACAGAGCTTTGGACGTTCCCTTCTTAATTGTCAGCATCTCTTTCTGAGAGGAAGCAGTGGGAAGGAGGTAGATATCTCTCTTAATTTGTAACAACTTAGAACTAAGAAATGGGATGGGTTCAAGCCTAGACAATGAAGGATAAATCTAGTACATTTGTTTTGGGTTGTTGTCCTCTGCTATAAAAGAGCACTTAGAGGTAACTACCTGCTTTGAGACAGACAAATTTTCTCTCTTGTCTTGTTTCTCTTCTGCTCTGTATTTAGGCAGTAAATGTAAGTGGGAGTCAGAGCATGGTGTGAGTCTGGCCAGAGCTGTGTAACAGCCAGGCCGAAATACCTCCAGGGTGATTCCTTGTCTGCAGTTAGTATGCATGTCTGAAAGCAACTTGTGACACATTAGCAGTGTCCTTGAGCCTTTTCATAAACAAGGAAGGCATAATGCCATTTATACTTTAGTAGAGGCTGGCCTTGAACTCACTTTGTAGCCCAGGCTGGTCTCAAACTTGCAACAATCCTCCTGCATCAGCCTCCCAAGTGCTGAGATTACAGGCATGCACCGCCATGGCTGGATGTATTGCTTTTTTAGAGAAATATTTTGATGAATATGTTTTCAAAAATATTTATGTGTGTATTGCTGGCAAGTATGGGTATGTGACTATTGCCTCATCAATTTATGTTCTGTGAAGGTCTATGTCATAATGGTATCTTTTCAGTTTAACATTTTAAAAAGGATAGTTTGGTACATAATATCTTTTTAAAAATACAATCAACTCATTTATTATTTATAACTTAAAACTTGGTATTATTAAGAACAATAATGATTCATCTGTTTCATTAAGGGGTCAAGAAGATAGAAATTTATACTTATCAAGATAGATATTCATATTTATCAACTCTTGTTGACCCTTTAAATTAGCTTTCTTTAGTCTTTATAGCAGGAGTGTGAGCTAGGTATCACCATTATTTCTTCCTTACATATGAAAGAACTCAAGAGATCACAGTGACCTGATGAAAGTTTCTCAGTTTAAAAATAACAGAGTTTTGAATGTCTAACCACAAAACTGCACTTATTTCTTCACAATATATGTTGATAGTTTTATAAATATAGAAATTCTGGAAAATATGGAACATAAAGTTATAAGATATTAAAATAAGAAATGTTTAAGTATCTTTACCTACTGAGATGAACTCAAGATTAAAACTTCTCTTTCATATATATTCATGAAAGATTTCACATATATATAAAGATAAAAAATAAATACTATCAATTATAAATTCAACCAAGCACCTTTTCTGTAATGGTACCATATATGCAGAAAAGGTAAGCAAGAGTGGCAGACATAAAACGGTTGTGAATTTGCTGTGAAATTGATTCATCACTAGTGCATGAAACATACCTGAACCGAAGGGGTGAAAACAGATCCGCAAGCTCTTTTCTGGTCCAGCAGCACATCATCATTCGTGGTGAAGTACACAGATGCTGTTTTAAAATGTCATCAACCGAAAATTAGACTCTGAAATAGCAAAGACAAAAAAGTGACTGCAGCATTTCAAACACAAACCTCATTTGTGCCATTTTTTGTAACCTACACACTAAAATACCTTATTTTGCGGACTTGTATTTTAATGGCGCGATCTCACACTTCTGCCACAGACAGATCATAGTGGAAAGCGGTGGGGCACAAAAACGGGACGACACCAGGAGCTGTTCTCTGAAATCAAAACCAAAACCTCACTTACTTGCTTCAGGTCATCAGTGAACAGCAAGGTAAGAATACCACAGAAAATAAACCTAACATACAACATGCCTACCATTTTTGAAAGTCAGTTAATGAATGTGTTGCTTTTTGCTTTCCCACATTCATTCTGCCTATGTTGGAGGCCAGACACATTCTTTTCTTTAGGAAAGGAGAAACACAATGAGATGCATCAGTTAAATATCAAACTCATTTATGTTTGTAAGAACAAATTTAATGCCTCAAGGTCTGTTTGATCATCTATGAAATAAGAGACAAGGCAATTTGAAAATTCCACTCTAGTCCTAGAATACAATAATTCAAACTATCCTATCTACTTTTAAGAACCCAAACCATACAGCAATGTAGAAAAATAATATTTTAAATATCTGAGGTATGATATTGCACGCCAGAGGAGGGAAACAAAAGATGTAGAACCTCAGGGAAGGTAACTCTTTACTGTTTAAGAATTGGAAATTGTTTTATTTACTAGTTTTTATGACTATATTTCTAGAATGTGAAATTCATATTCATAGAGATTTTAAAATAAATGAAATAGTTTGAGTAAAATTAAAGCTTAATGTTTAGAAAGCAGAGTCTCAGCATTCTTTTAGTATTCCACAGAAAGTTGTCCAAGCTTGCTCCGCAGATTGGACATGACATAATTTCTCTTTCCATAGACAGATGGTTTCTCATGGTTTGTTGCTGTCATCCTTTCTATATCTTTCTGGAGTACTACTGTGAAATCACTCTAACAAATGGCTGTGTTCCACAATTTCAAGGGATACAGTGCTATGTCTCAGTATTTTCTACATGAATTAACATCCACTAACTCACTTTACATTTTACCTATATATAGAGGTCATAAAAATAGGAAACCAAGCTTTTTTTTTTAAAAGGTCAATGCAATTTATTGAAGTCCTAGAGCAAAGTCATTTTGCTATCGTGTCTCTCTTTTGAGCCCAGGCTAACAATCATTAACTATGTACTTATCTACTTAAAACTCTTACTTTTACTCCTTCCTCCTACTATAAGTATGGTAGTTGTAGATATATCTAAAATATAAAATGAATCCTCAGAAGATCAGAAGGACCTGGTCCCTGTCTCTATTTTCAAAACTTAGGTATCCTTAGGCAAATAATGGGTGTTCGGTAGGGGTCAGTTAAATAGTTGTATCTAGTACTTTGCTTTAGGAGTTAAAAGGGTGATTTGGGACGTGAGTTACCTCTGTTTATCTCTCCATGTCTTTGTCTGTCTCTCTCTGTCTCTCTGTGCCATTTACTCTAAAGGCCACATAAAATATAAGCTGCCTTACTTGGAAAAATATATCTCTAAAAAAAGTAGCGTGTAAGTGTTTAAGTTCCATGTTCAACTTGTCAGCAGGATGAACAGTGTATCCTCTTAAACTTGTGGAGTTTCCTATTGCTTAACTTCCCCCAAACAAGCATCACGCTTTCCCTGCATTTATTTGACTTTTATGTATATGTGTCTTCTTATTTTAGCAGCTATTTTCTTAATGTATTTTGGGATAAAAATCTACAAATGGGATTAATTCCTTGTTTAGAACCTGCAAATACACATTGCTTCTCTTACAATTTTATGTATTTATTTATACGTACAGGTTTGTACTACACAAAGCTTACATTCCTTGTGGGGAGGTGGTACATGCACATCGCACATGTTAATTCCCTTTTCATCCTCCCCCCCACCTGTTTCTTCATTCCTTTCCTTGTTTTTTGCTTTTGGATTGTTTTTGGTATATGTCTGCAATACATAATATCTACATTACTTTTTATGTTGCAAACTCATATTTCACTTAGAAATAAGAGATAATGAACACAATGTTTCTTAAAATAAGTCTAAAATTTAGAGTAATCTGATTCAAGAATCCTGACTATAGTCACTGAGTATTACAAGAACCATTAGTTGCAACATGAGATAAGTAAAATAAACATCAATCCTACCCAGCAAAAAAAGTGACCACAGTAGGTCTTTCGTTTTCATTCCGTATATTCGTGGGTTTTACATTTACTTAGTATCCCCAAAAACCTCTTTAGACTGCATGATTCTAACTTTATAACAGGGTAAGTGTGTTACTCAAGTCATGACAGACCGTAAGTGGCAGAACTTGAATTCGTTACTGCTTCTGTCTCCTGACAGCACTCCAAGAAGCTCTCAAACTGATATCAGGGTTTGGGAAGAAGTAAGTTGACATGAACTTGATGTGGAGAGACAGGGGCAAGGGCAGAGGCCAGGTTCACTGTCCTTTGCTTTACTTTCATTTGCTTTCACTACCCATCCTTACCTTGTCCTTCCTCTGTGATAACTCTGGGTGTCATGCAAGTTTTGATTGCTCTCTGTCTTTTATTTTCTCATGCAAGTACTGGGTACACTTATCTGTTCTCTTTATCTTATGAACTCATTTTAGCACTCAGCTTATACAATGCATGTGAAATCTCACTAAACATTGTATATGACTATTTCTAGCTGAGGCAATAAAGATGAGAATGTATCTTGACAGGAACAGCTGAGATATCTCCAGAGTAAATTGCCATTCTCCCAGTCATGGGCTTTCTGCTATAGAGAGACTTGTGGTAACACCCGTGGGCTCAGTGTTTAATTCTAGAACTAGGAAAGCCTAGAGTTCATAGAAGGGACCTTAAAGACCTTCAAGTCCAATCTTTTCTTTTTGGAGATTAGGTATGTGACAGTTAAAGAGTTTAACTACCATACTGAGAGAAAAAAATCTGCCTAACCAAATTCACTAACAATTACTTGAATCTCCATCTCTGCTAGTTCTATATTTATAAGTTTGGTTTATGAGGCTTGGTTTAACTTTAAGTGCCTCAGTCTTTTTCAGCCATAAAATAAGGATGGATCTATGGCTAGATTAAGATACACACACACACACACACACACACACACACACACACACACACATGTATGTATCTATCTATTTATCTGTCTAGCCCTTAGAATAACATTCACTGCATCAGAAGTTATTATTGTATTAGTGACATATGTAGAGTATGACAGATTTGGAAGACTTAAACTTTTATTTTCTTATTAATCCTTAATTATTAATCTTCATGATAATTACGTTCATATATACTGTTTGGAGAAATTGCATGGTTTTTTAAAAAGCTAGGGCTGTGCTCCTTTTAAAAAATACTTAATTCCTCTACGGAAGACCCAGATTAATACCTCTCTCTAATGACCAAAAATATTTACTATATAATGTTTTATTTGGGAATGAATTTCAGTAAGACAGTATAAGACAACTTAGCTGAAATGGAAGTGATGAAAAACAAGAAAAAGAACTATAGTATACCTGTAGAACTCAGAACTAAAAAAAAAACTTTCCCACTTGTACAATATTTAATTATTCTTTTCTCTACTTTGTGAAGTATTTGTTTATATGGATTGAAAGTGCTTTCTGGCTTTGTCTTCAGCTCATCCTTTGAAGCAAGTCAGTGTAGTCAACTCCAGGACTATACTAAAAGATCAAATCTTGGATCAAAAGATAGGTATTTGGATGTTATCAGGCTCACTGGGATTATGGCAGTACTTCTATTGCATCTAAAATGTATCCTGTTGAAAGGATCCATACATTGAAGTGGTATAAAATGTATTTAGTGGTTTCCAACTCTAATCCATAAGTTAGATGAATATGATTAATTTTTTAAGTGAGATGGATGTGACTTAGTTTTGGAAACATATGTTCATTAGACTCGCAGCTGTTTGTAGCCAATTTCTGGCAAAAGAAAGCTACTCTAACTGAATTTATGCCAAAACAATACTCATCACATAGCATTCTACAATATACAGGTGTGTATGTGAAAATGGGTTATGGACATGAAAAATCCTTAATTGTGTGGGATGATTATCAGGCAGTATATGTGACCTACAAATAGAGACTTGGTGTAAGACCAGAAGAGCCTGCTTAGAATAAAGGAAAGAAAGAAGGAAGGAAGGAAGGAAGGAAGGAAGGAAGGAAGGAAGGAAGGAAGGAAGGAAGGAGAAAAAGGAAGGAAGCAATGAAGGAAGGAAGGGAGGGAGGAACAAACGAAGGAAGGAAAGGAGGGAGGGAGGAAGGAAGGGAGAGTCAGAGGAAGAAAGAAAGGGAGAGGAGGGTCAGTGGAAGGGAGGAAAGGAGGCAGGCTGGCGGGGATGGAGTGGGGAGGCGAGAGGGCAGGAAGGTAGTAGGTAGGGAGTTAAGGGTAAAGGAAGGAAAATGAGAGGGAAAGGGACAAGAGGGAGAGAAATACAAACAGCAAAGCTTTGGCTCTGGATTTTATTATTCCACGAGTCTCATTTTCATTTTGCTTTATTTTGTAGATAACTAAAATGCGCTGTGACAGAAGCAAATTACACGAACAGGATCATTTCTCCCAAATCTCCCTTAGTAGTCCTCCAAACAGGAAGCTGAGTGCAAAAGGGAAATAATAAGGAAGAAGGATTAATGAAATAACTGGCTAACGTTAGAGCAGTCACTGGTCAAAACTGCTATAATAAAGACTTGAGTTAGATTACAGGAAAAAAATATTTCCAGATCTGATAACTCAGATTTTTTTAGATTTGACTTTGAATTTTAGAATGTCCTTTTAATTTACTGTTTTAACAAGACGGGCTATGCCTAAGGATGTGTGGGCGATGCTGACAAGGCAGGCTGGAGCACCGAGCACCTGGCAGATTTAGCTGCTCGGTAGGCAGAATCATTCCTGTTGCCCGTGAAGTCCTCCGACTGCTTCTCTGTTGTGGCTGCCTTGGTGTTGTCTATGTGCTACACAGTGTCATCCAGGCTCACACCTTTGAATATCTACACTAATACCTTTAATTTCACAACTCTATCTCAGATACCTTTGAACTTAAGTATTGGGTGGCCAGCTGATCCACTCTGCTTTTTCCATTAAATGTCTAAAGACACCTGCAATTTCTATGACCAGAGCAGAACTACGGATTTTCCACACAATGCACAAATGGGCCCCACGCGCAACTACCGTCTCCACCTCAGATGATGGCGACATCATTCTTCCAGAAGTGCAAACGAAATTGGCACCACTCTTGACCTCTCTTACTCTATATCCAGTCCATCGTCAAACCCCACCAGTCTTTAAAATGTATCCTGTAATCCAGAATTCAGGAACTACCCGTCCCTGCACAAAGGCTACCTTGTCTAAATCACTCTCATTTCTCACTAGGATTAGTGTAATAGCCTTCTTTCAGGACTTTCTATGCCATCTTGCCTGATACACGCTGTTGGCAGTGGGGCGCCTAGAAGATTCCTTCTACAAACATGAAATCAGGTCACTCTTCTGTCTCGAACTTCCAAAGTGTTAACATTTGAGAAAATCCCACCTCCTCACCTTTGGACCCTAGAGTCTATTTTCCAGATAACCAAATGGATTCGCCATTTAACTTCTGTTGATTTTCACTCACATGCCACCTTATTTCATGTCATAATTCTCCCTACCTCCTTTCCAGTTTTATTTTTCGTAAATCTAATTAATTTACAGCATATTGAAAAACTTACTCATTTCTTTGTATTTTCCTATCTCTGTTGTTATGTTATAAGCTTTATAAGGGCAGAGATTTTTACCTGTTCATTCACTATCCTACTGATACTAACTGAAAGGCACATAAATCAGTGCTCAGTAAATATTTAGTGAATAAATACATGTTGAGAGAATACTCAGAAATCCTCATGTTTCCTTTTTTGGCATCATATATAATGTCCTCTACTTAAATGAATATTATTTTTAATGAGTTTCCGAGAAAAGCAAATCCAGAAACACTAACAAAAACTTTAAGTCTTGTGCTATAGGATATGCACAACTCTAAATGATAAAACACTTTTGCCTGTATATGGCTTCACCATGAACTTAGCAAGTAGCTTGACAGAAAACTGAAACTTAAAATCCAATATTTTTATAAACTTATTCACACCTTTTCCTTATTTTTCTCACATGGGGCACCAGAAGTGGAAGAATGCCACCCTGGACCACGCGATGCACAGAACAAATTCCTTAGGGCCGAAGATTGTAAGAGTGCTGAATATTAAAAGCTGTCAGAGGCCAGGCATAGGGGCACACGACTGTAATCCCAGCACTTGGGAGGCTGAGGCAGGAGAATAGTTGGAAGTTTGAGACCAGCCTGGCCTACAAAGTGAGCTCAAGGCTAGCCTGAACTGCATAGCAAGACTCACTCTCATAAAGACAAAAAATAAAATAAAATGAAATAAAATAAAATAAAAACTGTTAGAGAAAATAAACAAATCACCTGTAAAGGAAAGCTCAGCAGAATAACAGCAGACTTCTCAGCAGAAGCCCTTAAGGAGAGCTTGGAGTGAAGTATTTCAAGCCCTAAAGGAAAACAACTTCCAACCCAAACTGATGTACCCTGATAGGTTTCCCGCCTGAAACCTTCCCTGTCCTCATGGTGACAGTCCAATGCTGACTTACAATGGTGCCTAGCTCCTTCCCAGAGACCTGTGTGGTTTCTTCTTCCCAGCTGCCTTTGCCAAAGCCTGCATGTGCCAACAATGATCCAATTCCCCTTCAGCACGTTATGCTGAGCAGCCTATGTCAGCTACCCTGTGCCCCCTTCCCTCAGAGTTCATATAAGCTCCAACCCTGTGTTTTGTCTTCAGAGAGCCTGCACAACTATTCTGGTGCTGACTCCCTCCATGCCTGCATTAAACTTTTATCTCTTGCTGTTTATATCTCCTCCTCTGCGTCATATTAGAGTGAGTACCTAATTTTACCTCAATCATACTCCATAAAACTATCCTTCAAAATCTTTCAAAATAAGATACTTCCATGACAAAGAACATCTGAAGAAATTAATGACTGTAAACGAACACTCTGAAATGTCCTGAAAGAAATTCTAGGAAGAGGTAAGGCAGACTGTGATTCCATGAACACCAGTGGAATGAATCCACCAGATAAGGGAAGCAATTAAACAGAAGGGGAAGGAAAGGAAACAACCATAGGAAGATAGTGTGGCAAGGTAAGTTCATATGTATCAGTTATAATCATCAATGTAAATGGTCTCAATTCACCAGTCAAAAGAAACAGACTGACAGGATGGATCAAGAAATAAGATCTATCTGTATACAAGAAACACAATCAACTAAAAAGGAAATGCATAGACTTAAAGTCAAAGGATGGACTACTTCATGCTACAGGAACCTGGAAAAAGGAGGAATATCTATTGTATTTGCACACAAAATAGATCATTCTAAGACTGATCAAAAGAGACAAAAATGTTTGCTATCTACTTATTAAGGGAATACTCTGAGATAAAGAGATAATGATCATAAACATATATGTATCAAATACCAGCACATCCAGTGATAGAAAACAAATAGTAATGGACATGAAAAACCAAATAAGCACTAACACAATTGTAATGGGGAATCTCAGTACACCCTTGTCACATATAGACAGATCAACTAGACCAAAAAAATCAACAAAGAATATCAGAACTCAACCAAACCTGTGAATAAGTGGATTTAGTAGATGTCTGCACCCCACATCAGAATACACAATCTTTTTACCTGTAAATGCTTTTTATAATTTAATCCTTCTTCAGAATGTGACTGATTCCTTAAAGCAAAAGTCAAAGAAAAAGTGGAGAAGTTTAAAACAAGTTTCTTCTTGTCTGAAAAGTACCCTAACACTATGATTTCTCTGTAGACATGCTGAGCTTTTCCCACTCATCTATTAGCCTTACCTCACAGGTACTGGGGTGATGTGTGGTTTACAAATTCTACTGCCAGCCTTTTGTGAGATCAGTCTCCTGTGTGTATAGTCCATAGTATGCCCCTCACAAAGGGCGCCAGATAAGGCAGAAGGCCACCTTGTGATGCTGGAGAGTCCAAGATTTCAAGAACACTGAGAGATCAGAGAGACTGCTCCAAAGGATGGAAACCAGTCCTGGAGTGAGGCCAATTCAGCTTTTATTCAAAATAGTAGGATGTGACAGCAAAAAGTCAAATTAAGAAAATGGTCACTCAAGGGACATGGAGTATGAATCAAAAACCTAGTTAAATAATCCTGTTATTGCAGGCTGATCAGGCCTGCAGTCTCCCAAGTGAGTGGAGGGACCAAGGCTTAAATAAATGAGACAAAGAAAATGGTTTCAAGGGCTCCAGAAGGAACTAATTCTCTTCCAGCTTCAATATTCTCTGAATTAGCCAGACTTTTCTGAGTGGCCTGTATTTATTTGGTTTACAAACAAGGGAGGGGGGATACTGAAGAAAATGCAGGAATCTGGACAGGACTTGGGAATCACTTCAACGACTCCTTCAGGTAAAAGTATATTAATTTAGAACTATGTTATCTCCAGGAAGGCCTTCACAGCAGGGGTGAGAAGCCTGCAGCCACAGTCTCTTTGAAGTTAATAGGGATTGGAGCCAGACGCCCTCAGCTGCTGTCTCCTTGTCCTAGAGGCACCACAGCATCAGAGACCAATACAGGGCTCAGCAGTGACCAGTGACTCATAGAGGTTCATTTACTATGAGTCAGCTGCCCATGTGCAGACAAGGTGCCTCAGCTTCAGACAACTCACAAGTAAATGTGAAAAGCCAATTGGTTAATAGTAAATCTTGCTTAGAGCCACTTTGTAGTGGTCCCCAACAAGTATCGGCATAGGACAAGCTGGAGGCTTTCTGGTGCTCATCTCAGCATGCACTGGAATGAGATGAAGAAACACTCAAGTCTAGTTCTCCTTACCTAAACTGATCAAATCAACTTATGTTTCCATCTTTCACTGCTTTGAGCACATACATTCTTTCTGCCCTCTCACCCTGAGCAGAACAGCTTGTTGTATCACCCTGAGCAAAACCACACTGTTTCCTGAGTGTAGCCTTCTGCTCTAGGAAAGCACAGCAGAAGCAGCTGGGGGTCTTAAGGACTCCTGCCCATTATCAGTGTTCTCACACTAAAATCATTTTTAATTATAATATATAAACGAACCCTTTGAAGTTTCAGAGTTTCAGTGAAAAACTCGGGAAACCTCCTTCATCTTCCTTCAAAAATAGACCCCAATTCCTAGAAAAATTCGCTTACAGAATTGGTTTCTGCATATTTTGAAGCATCAGAGGCTCACACAGGAGTCAGTTTTGTGAAACTGACTTCTGAATTCCCTTCAGTGAGGTACACATGGGGAGGGTAATTTCAGTTCCAATATGTTAGGTTTTTATCAACCTTAGTCAAACTGACTTTCTAAGGTATGTGATAAAGTTGGGTCCAAACCTTTAGTAGGTGGGAACTTGTCCACAATCCTGTCCACAGTCACATGTCTTGTGGTGAAATAGGAGTCTTCTCTTTGGAGAGCATCATGGGAAATCTGGATAACTGGCACTTCGAAATGAGGAAAAGGAAGAGGGTTGGATGGAATCAAGTCTAAAAATTCCTTCCTTCAAAATATAAGAAGCAGAATTACTTTAGTAACTTTGGTTCAGTTTTTTAATAAGGGCTAAAATATTTGCAACTGTTTCCACATTTCATTTTGCTCTTCATTTAAACTTATCTAGTGCATATTAATTATTTTCTAAAATCTCTGGCACTATCTTCTCTGAGTAAGTTGGAATGTAACTTCACTGTCTACCCTGCTCCCTCTTTGCTTTCCTGCCACACATTCTTCATCACTACAACTCACCCTACCTGCTCTGTGAGATGGTGATTTTGTGTTTTTAGGGTTTTTTTTGTTTTGTTTTTTGTTTTTGTCTTTTTGAGACAGGGTCTCACTATGCAGTTCAGGCTGGCCTCCAGCTCACTTTGTAACCCAGGCTGGTCTTCAACTTGCAATGCTCCTCTTGCCTCAGCCTTCTGAGTGGCGGGAGCACAGGCATGTGCCACCACTCCCACCCTGACATGATGATTTTAAAATATTAATTTTTTTCAAAATATGAAAATGGGAATTGTGCCAATATTCCTCAGGGATTTCAAAAGGAAAACAAGGATCATTTTTTAATCTAATCTACCAGCATAAAATAATTTGTTTTATTGAAGGACTCAAAACATAATTTACAACTAAATGCAAAGAAACAAATGTGGTATATTTGTGGAAAAATAATAAAAAATATTTCAGTTTGGAAAAGCAATACTTTTCTGTTGAATGTTCAATAAATTATTGGTCTTTATTTGTTATGCCTAATTAAGAAGCTTTAATTCCCTTTTAACTGTTAGATATCATAGCGTTTTATCTCAAGCTACATTAGGAATTAACTTTTTGGCTTGGTACCACTGCTAAATTTGCTTATTCAAACAGAAGCCATGCCAGGGATTTGAAGGATGCTGACAGTAATTAACTTGAATCATATTACAGGAGTGTTTCCAAAGAAATTGTCTGTAAAACAATGTCTTTCACTAATGCTAAAATTGAGTCCAAAAGGGCATGTCTGAGAACCTTCCAAAGAATGATTCTTGGTATTAGTGGAAAAAACAGGGGAAGGAAAAACTACTAAGCTATTCAAATGAGGTATTTCTTACTCCGACAAATAAGTAAGAGGAATAAAGAAGTGGGAGCCTCCCATGATCCATCTGCTGAGGGCTTTATGTATCACTTCAGTATTTCTAGAGGTCAGTTTGAGAGTAGCTACATCACACCACTTAGAACTTAGCATACTGAGGCATCTTTGTGTCGGGATACGGCAAGCAGCGAAGAGAGGTCGTAAAGAGAATAATCACCACGACAGTAATGAAAACAGGAAAAACGGCAACCAGTATGAGTATCTCTTAAACCATAGAATAGTAAAATGACAAAATAATGTTATAAAATATAATAGTGTTATATTACAAAATGTAGTTGTTACAGAAAAATGTTTGTGCTGACTATACATTGAGTTACAAGGAAGCTGTAGGAAATTCTGAAACAATAAGGACCAATTGCAGAACATTTGTATTATCATATCATGCACATGAGAAAAAAACTAGACTATTCACAAGCATGCTTGCAGGGTCTGAAACATAAGATTATGTATGCCCTTTTTCTTGCTTTTCTTCATCTTTATCTTCCTTCATTCATCCTCCACTTCTTCACTTCCGCTTCCTCCTTATCCTCTTTCCTTTTTTTCCCTCCTTATTTCTCCTTTTGTCTCATTATTTTTCTTCCACCCCTTTGACATTTTCCAAATATTCTTTAGTAATATGCTCAAGAGATAGTTAGAGCTTACAATTTGATAAGTATTAAATGATTGGCTGGAAGTGTACCTTCACTGAGATACAGGATGTGTTGTACCACTTTGCAAAGTCAGAGAAAACTTTAGATAAGGCAGGAAAATAACTAGTTCAGTTTAGTGTGTGTATGTGATAACCAAAGAGACAAAGTAGATTGTAAGTAAGAATTTGACATAGGTCCCTGGAACTCAGCAAAGAAATAAAGGCCAGAAATACCAACTTGAGAGTCATCCCCCAAAATAGTCTTTGAAAATATTAGAATGGATAAGATATTCAAGAGATATAAATTATGGAAAGGAAGTAATGACCATAATTAAATCCCAAGAAATATAAATATTCAAGAGAAGACAGAAGAAAAGGATTTTGAAGAGAAACTAATGGAGAACTACAGAGAAGGAAGAAAATGTGAGTGTGATAGTAGAATCACATAAAAGGATGAATCCCTTTAACAAGGGAGTGGACAACAATGTTCAATGTCATGGAGACTTTAAGTGAAACTGTTAAAATCCCCAATAGATTTTTAAATTTTTAGCAATATCCAATAGATACAATAGTGAGTAATTTACCAGTGCTATTGAACATTTTTTAATATAAATATATTCAAAAGCAAAATACAAGATAGATATTAAGGGAAACAAATCTCTTGCAGAAGAAAAAGAGATCAAGAAATAGATGAGGCAGAGGAATAGAGGGGAAGGGGATAAGAAAAGAATTAAGATGTGTACAAGCTCCCCATGATGGATGGAGTTATGTACCGCAAATGTGCTAAGAAAAAACAAGTTTTAATCAGGTGCCAAAAAGTTTAAAGAGAAAAGAGTGGTTTCACAAGAAAATTTTGGGGAGCAAAAAGCAGGCAAAAGTATGATGATAACTGAAGTGTTAGGAGTGGCGTTGTTTAAAAAACAGAACTGGGATTGTTTCTGAAGAGGTGGTATTGGTTTTAAAATGAAGAGTATGTTCTCTCTGAGCTGATGGGAAGCAGTCACTAGAAAAGAAGAAAGAAATATCAGAAAAGAAAAAAATCCTTTGTCTTCGGACCTGTGTGGATAATAACCCTTCCATCACTTGTTTAAATGACAGGTTTTGAGAGCAGAAATGTCACAATCTTATTTTAGCAAGCGCTCCCAGAGGATTCATTAATGGAAAAGTATAAAACATTATAATTAGTAAATTCTTTTTTCAGAAAGAGGGTCAGAGTGAAATTCAGGTCATGAGGTCATCTTTAGATCTAAGAAGAGACCTATTTTTTTTTTGTTACAGGAAAAATTAGAAGTTTGGTAGAAATATGAATAAATGTAAAGGTTGGTCTCTGTCTTCCTTGTCTGCTTCCATTTGCTCTATAAACAGAATACAAGATCTCCTTCTGAGATTTAATGATGTAATAATTTCTAGCCACTGTTCTGAGCCCAGGTGGAAGGAAAACATTGGCTTATGGTTGAACCAATCAGCAGGGCTGTGTGAATTTGTGAAGCAGCGCTCTGCAAGAGTAGGTGTGCAAAGAGAAACTAATGGAGTTGGCAGCTTGAGTGCTATGAAGGAGGCTTATTGGAAGGAATGCAGGATGGGAGGGTTCAGAATACTGACACAGTTGGATAAAGGACAGTAATGTAGGGTAGACTGGACAATGAAGAGAGAGAGCATAGATTTTCTTGTGACCAAAGAATTTCCCCAGAATGGGAACAATGATTACTAAACCAGAAAAATTACAAGTAAACCAGAACTATTAACCATTGAAGAGGGCAAAGATGATAGGAAGTTGGTTATGGCAACTGGGAATCTAGTAGTAGCAGAAGTAACTGAATTTGCAACATAGAAATTGAAGAAATTATGGCCTCATTGAAATACTTAGAATTGGGTTTTCAGAAGTTTGTTAATTCTAGTTAATAAGATTCATGGTTGCAGGATCTGAAAATAAGTTGCCAAAATAGAATCCAAATGAAAGACCTGGAACTATGAAAGCCAGAAAAATGTGGGAAGAAATTGGGTGTGATATAGTTGTATAAGTAAATTATAACTCAACCCAAGATGATGGTAGAACAAAATGCGAAGATAGACTTGAGGACACTTCCAATCCAGCACAAGGTGAGTAGATGAGATGGCATAGACTGCAGTATACCCAGCAGCATTACCTTAATTTCTCCAGGGCATGATTCAACCTCAAAAGATAGTTATTTAGAATCACTGAAAAATCAGATAATATATGCTGAATGGGTTATGAGAGAATCAACAGCTTCCATTTGATAAGATAAAAGGAGCAATGCCATCCTCAAAGCCAGTGAAATCCTTTTCAAAGCGGGGAAGTAGAGGAATATGCAACAAAATCTCTGAGTACATATATTTTTTTAGAACTGTTTGATCTAAGACCTGAATATTAAACATGTTTTCCTTTGGCAGGCTGTCACTGAACATAGGACAGAATTTGGTGAGTACTCGACAGAATCAATGGCTTGGTGCCCAGGCAAAAGAAGCAAAACATTTAGATGAGTTCCCAATGGGAAAAAAAATCCATTTGTAGGGTAAAGACCAGAAGAACTAAGATTATTATTAGCCATGTAAATATAAGATTAATTGTTCAATCAATACTACAATTATCAATAAATACTATAGATTGTTACTTTTATTTTAGAGGAGTAGTGCATAATAGTTTGAAGAAATTAAATAGAATTGTTGGATATTATAGTGTTATTTATTAAGAATCACATGTCATTTATTTATGTGTAGTTTATGTGCCTTTTACTAATGATACTAATAACTTCATTCAGTGTTCAGGACCAGACTTCACACTTCACATGTACTTTATGATGGCTACTGTTCTGACTCTAATTTACTCATGAGTAATCTGAGGGTAAGGAAAGTTAGTAACTTCACCATGAGCACAAAGTTAAGGAAATGTCAGAATAAGATTTAAAGTACAATTTTGAAGTTTTACATATACTATTTATTTAATTGTCACTAATTAGAAATGATTGGTAATGAAGCACTGAGAAATGGCATGCCACATTGTAGTATACTTTATCTCTAAGTGAAGTTCTCAACTACTCTGAATTGCTTTCAAGTCTTTGGCTGAACCTCGGTGTGGTTGGTTGTGGCCACTTACATAGGACAGAATTTGGTGAGTACTCGACAGAATCAATGGCTTGGTGCCCGGGCAAAAGAAGCAAAACATTTAGATGAGTTCACAGAATGGAAGCAAATAAGAAGCAATAAACTAAATGTCTGTGGATTTAATAATCCACATAACACAAGTAAAAACCAATTTTAGTGTTCTCTCCCACTCTCTCTCCTGAAATAATTGATGCAAATGCATGCATATAGCATCATATTACTTCAAATAAAATCTGTGCCATAGTTACCAAGTGTCTGGGAATAATTCAAATGCATGTTTTCCAATTTGTGGTATTTGAAGGGCAACCAAAACTTGCAGGTGTCACTACATGGCCCATACTAAATAATTTATATTTTTATGTTATTTAACCTTGACTATAATTATTTAGAAAGATGCCATAGTTACCAATTTACTGCTAAGGACCCTAAGACTTTTGTGTTGAGTTATTCAAATGTCCTGACTACATTTTGTAAGAGCTGTTAATGATATGAAGATCAATATCTGAGTCTTTTAAGGAATTTAAAGCCTAATAAGTCTAGATCAGGTATGAACATCCTACATGATAAACAACAATTGCTACAAAGGTTTTAAAAGAAAACACTATGAGAATTCAATGCAGGAAGGCCACGTTTGGTTGAGATATTGTCAGTTCTGAGGAACACTTGACATTTGAAGTGATGTAAAGGGTGTATAGAGTTTTGTCAGATTGAGGTGACCGGAAAGATGGTGATGAGGAAGATGAAAATATATCAAAGTGTGGTAGAGACAGGAGGTCTGAGTAAAGACAAGTACGGGGAAGTGACGGGCTTGGGCACACGTGACAGTACCAGCTTCATCAGTCTCAGGTTATTAGTACAGCAGGAGAGCTCAATGCAGGAAGGTGATTTGGAGGTATTTTGACGATAATGTTTGGAAAAGCAAGTAGAAAACTATGAGAGTCAAGGGGGAAAAGTGACATAGCTTTCATTATAAATCAGACAATTGTGAGAAAAGAAGAAAAATGGATTTTCACTGGAAGAACTAAAGTCAGAGACTAAGCAGAAGTTGATGTGGGAAAGGAAAAATAAGGGCCGACAGGACTCCAGGCAGCAGATAATCTACTGGGCAAGATCACATATCTGACCCATCTCTCCGCCAACCAAAGCATCATGGGTACACAGCAGAAGAGGACTGTGTAAGTACATAAGTAAGGAGGTGAACCAATGCATGAATGAAGAGACCTACAGTGAGATTGATAAAAGCAGCGAATAGACAAGGTGGTAAAACATGTAAGAATTGAGGATGAAGGAGGATGGCATTCATCAGTCGTGATTTTGAGGTTTAGATAGAGTAGTCAGATGAAGAATGAACCAGAAGAACAAAAATAAGAAAATTGGGAGGAAGTCTTAGTTGTTTGAAATAATCAATGATGTATTCAATTTTATACACTTTTTTGGTAGTACTGGGGATTGAATCCAGAGTCTTCTCACTAAGCTACATTCTCATCCCTTTTCAATTTTTAAAAAGTTTTTATTTTAAGACCCGTTCTCACTAAGTCTCTGAGTTACCTAGGCTGGGTTCAAACTTGGTGTCTTCCTGCCTCAGTTTCCCAGAGTCCTGGGATTAAGAACGTGCAGTTTGGAGCATATATTCAGGGAAATATTGGTGCATTTTTCCACTATTTTTCTCCCAGCAGGCAGATTAAAGTGCTTGTAATTTTATTTTGCCAGTGAATCAAAGGGTTTAGACTAGATGATTCTGTATTTACTACTGTAGTTCTATGGTTCTTCTTAGACCATAGAACTAAGAAGATCTACTCTTTAGAGATAATAAATCAGTAGACATGACTATTATGAATAAGTATTATGGCTGTTACGGTTTGTGTCTGGGTGTCTCCCCAGAGCCACATGCACTCATGGGGTGGCCTTTTAGAGTTCATGATTGATTCATGGTCCAATGCTAGAATTATGGATGTGAGGGCTGCCCCTGCCCTGGGGTGAGTAGTTTGTAAGGGAGAGAAAGAGGCTGCTTGCCGCTGCTCCTCCCTTTTGGTTCTATTTGCTTTTGCGGTTTTCCACCACCATGAACTGTTGCCCTCTGCCATGCACCACTCTACCTTGGAGCCAGCCGAATATGACTGAAACCTCCACAATTGTAAGCAAAATAAACTTTTCCATCCTTTATTTGGGCATCAAGTTTTGTATCTCAACAATGAGAGAAAATTACCCAAGACAATGGCCCACAGGATGAGTGGTAGATCCTTAAGGATTACTTACAGAGAGCCAATTAAGACACTGACTCCATAGAAGCTGAGCAGAGGAAATTTCCTAGTCAGTGAGATAGAGATAAAACAGTTACAGTCTGGTGGATGCTTGATATGTTCCTGGAAACCCAGATTTTAGTCATAATGATGTATCCACATGACATTGCTTCATTTGCGATTTCAGACCCACAAAAATGGCACTTTCATATGATTTTCAAAAAATACATTGTCTCTTAGCATATATTTCATTCACAGTTTTGAAATATTACTATAATAAACTGAAATATTTAACTATTTACCTCAGTGTACCTCAGTTCTATTAGGCAATAAACTTTAAAACAATTTGGTCCTCATTAACATGTTAAGGAACTTCTGCAGAATATACTTTGGGAGACTTCATGCTATGATTATTATCTTCAGTGTGAGCCAGAGAATTATGATGTAACAGAAACAAAGCTTAAAATAAGGTGTCAGTGTTTCCAGAAGGTTTTCAATGGTGTTGAAATGCTACAAATAATGTAAGGAGATAAAAATTAAAACAGATACTTTACTATAATTAAGAAAGCATTTTAACTAACTGTTTATCAGTATCTTTTAGATACACATAATGATCACATTCATCATAGAGAATTTGCACCTGTACATGATATATCTTGATTCTTTTTTTCCCATTTCCCTCCCCTCCCTTCAACTCCTCTTCATTATTAAGTAAGGGATGAAAAATGAATGGAGATTGTAGGAAACTATACAGTCATTTGAAAATTAGGGAGACTTCGGAACACACACACATATATAGTGCATATCTATGTGTATATACATATTTCGTATATATAATTTCCTTTGAAGATGGCAAGTGACTTTAAAGATACTAAAAAAGTATAATTGCAAAAAATTTAAGTATGTTTGTTGCATTTATAAGAAAGGGAGGCAGTTTAAGGGAGAATGATAGCAATTCAAATAAGAAACTAAGAAACCCGCCTATGTCTATATTGTAGTATTTGATAATATAAAGGGAGACAGACATGCCTGTGTGATAGAGCGGGCAGAATTTTTCTTCTTCCCTTTTCGAGAAGAAGTATGTGATTTTTGTGGGTCTTTTCAGCCACTGCTGACAGTTAACTCGCTCTAAAACTGTTCAATAGGAAAAAGCATGTGAATTTACTTCATAGAGATTGTGGTGCGACGGGAGCCTTCACAAAGAACGAAGACTTAGGGAAGCAGTTTCAGTAAATCACTTAAATACCTGACTGGACAAAAGATAAGCAGTGAAAAGGCAACTGAATTACATGGGGGGGCTCAGGAAATAGAAGAACAGTGCACTTCTCTGAGTAGAGAGAGGGTGCCTTCCACCTGCTACTTTTCAAGTTCCTTTAACTCAAAACAATTAATATGCCGGAGTGGCAAATTTTGAGCCTCTTCACTTGCTCTTAGTGAGAGAAAATGAAGACGATATTTAAGAATGTAAAGTTTAGTTGAAGCTTTACTTCTCTCTTCTCCTCTTTCATCACATTTTTATTGCATGACCATAATGCTGCTGCTAAATGTCTTTATATGTAAATAAGCAAATCTTATGACATAGATCTGTTCTGTCGTTTTGTTAATATTCACTGGAGAGGGCCAGGGATACAGCTCAGTGGCGTAGCACCTGCATGGCAAGTGCGAGGTCCTGAGTTCCATTCCCAGTACCAAAGAAAAAGCATTCCTCAGAGAACAAGACATTATCATAACGATTAACAAGATGTATAGGAATTGTCTATAGTGTGGAAGGACTGCCCAATAGAAACTGTGTGGTTTTGAATCAGTGAATGAAGTTTACTGTCTTGAATTTGTAAGTCAGTGAGGAAAAGATAGGCACCCAGATATAGAGATTTAGCAGAAAAATAAACATCCATATATGCATGAATCTCTGTATCTGTGGTTACCTTATATACTTTTAAGGATTAAATTTATACTAATCTAACCAATTATTTCACAGCTTCAATGTATAGTTAATATCCTCTGAAGAATATTTCACATTGAATAGATGCCATTTCCTATAAGACACAAAATATGTAACTGTAGTGTTTACAATATGACTTATGTAAAATTTTAGTTTCTGTGAGCCATAGATATAGAAAAAATATAAAATAGAAAGTATTATGCCTTTCATCAGTTCACTAATAAAGTTTATTTTCCTCATTAGCTTTTTTAAGAGTAGTCTCTAGTTGATAGAATATAAGTTTTCAATTTTTTTCTTTTTGATTTCTCCACATTTAAAAATGTAAAAGTTTTTGCAAGGTTTATTATTAAATAAAATGGTAAGTTACATTTCCATAGGTCAAGTGAGCTTATAAAATGAAAATTTTTAATTTCTGACTTTTCTCAGAGCACAGCTACATTTTATGGAACTTGGTCCCATCATTAACAGGCTATATTCATTGATATCATCCTTTGTTGTGTGTGTGTGTGTGTGTGTGTGTGTGTGTGTGTGTGTGTCTATGTGTTTTGCCTTTTTCAGACCAGGTTTCACTATTCAGCCTATGCAGTTCAGGCTGACCTTGAACTCACTTTGCAGCCCAGGCTGGCTTTGAATTCCCAGCAATTCTCCTGCCTCAGCCTCCGTAGTGTTTACAGGCCTGCACCATCATACTCAATCTCAGTGAAATTACTCTACCTAAAAAAGAGTTTTTAATTTAAAGCACAAACAGCACTTCCATACAGTAATACTAGAGATCTGCTATGAATAATATAGAGTGCTAACATTCAAACAAAACTGAAGTACTGAAGCAGAAAACTTTATATCCAT
The DNA here is from genome assembly GCA_004027595.1 of Dinomys branickii. Lineage (NCBI taxonomy): Eukaryota > Metazoa > Chordata > Mammalia > Rodentia > Dinomyidae > Dinomys > Dinomys branickii. Next base: position 138,130 of record PVLD010001885.1, on the reverse strand, counting down.
ATTTTATAACAATAATAAAGATCTTACCTCATTGTTTTAAAAACAAATTGCCCTGAACATTTCTTCTCTGGGTCTCAGCTTTAGCATCTCAGGGACACTCTGTACATTTCTAATCTACTGGGTTTTATGCCTCACTGTTAGAAACATTTTTCCTAACCCAATGTGTAAAATATGGACACTTTATTTTCAAATGGTAATGTTTAAAGAGCATACTGCTGCTGGTAGCTCAAAATGACTGAGTAGACCATTTACTTTACTTACCACACAAAATTCCACTGAAATGACAGTGAATAAATATAAAAGGAAAGGCTTCAGGGGAGTTCAGAGTAATAAATGTCTACATAGAGTTTGCATGGATAGAAAATAAAGTGTAAAAGAACCTGTAACAAAAAAAATAAATACAGAAGTGGTTACAGAAGAAGGAGATGCTTAGTCAAGCCAGAATAAAATGCTACACTCATGGTCACAGTTACAGAGAGCAACCTGAGTTGAAAGTAATTTATCAGAGCATTGGTCTGTCCTTCTATCAACCTCTTCTATAATGGGATACAGGCACTGGCATAGCAGCAGCATCCTGAAAACCAGCAAGACAGCGTATCAGGCAGAAAATAGTCTCCGGCAGGTGTGATAGAGAAGAAAGCCTTTGGAAGCCTCAGCTCACAGTGTCATGGCCTCCCACGTAAGCGATGCTCCAAGAGGGCTCTGCCATTCAAGGGGGAACATTGTTCAGAAAAAAATAATGTGTGCAATAGCAGAAGAAAACCAGATCAGATATTCATATTAGTCAGCTATGTATTTATACTGATAATGTATTTATTACATTACCAGGTGTTTATGCTGATAATGATGATGGTCATAAATTTTAATAAAACTAACAGAGTAAATAAGAGCCAACTAAGAGAGCAGCTGAGCTCAAAAGTAAAACAGTCATGTTTGGAATAGAAAAGATGCTTTGAGAGAGCTTTTAGTGTCTTCAGAGATTCAAAATATTGCATCCATAAAGTTAGCACAGAATGTACAAAATAAATGCAGTCTGAGACTAAGGCAACTCTTAAACTAAAGACTTTAAAATGTTGTGCAGATGGGAGAAGATAAATTAGAAGTTATCCCTGAATGTACAGTCCCCAAAATCAGAGATAGAAAATAATAGATAAAAAATTAAAAGAAATATTTAGGAAGTTCAAACGCATATAAAAAGTTTTGGCAAATGGGAGAGAAAATTATCCACTATGTAGCACTCTGAAATATTTTCCGTAACTGAAGAATATAAATGCCTAGCCCGGCAATCAGTCTAACTTAGAGCAGAAAAGACAGCGGGTTCCAGGAGTGTGGTTAGTGTCATAGCAGAGGGAGGGACTAGATAAAATGAAAGAAATATGTCTGATCAAAATGAACTGACTTATGGGAGATTTGCTGTTCATTGAAGTTCTTGGGAATAAAGTAATACTAGTTGCACAGACAACTAATCATATGGAAAATGACCCTAGCATTATAAACTCTTTACTAGTGAGGTAAATATCGAATATTTAGGAAAAGTAGTAACAACCTACTTTGAAAATAGCTAAGACAGGAATCAGTTAATGGTATTGTATGATGTTATTTAAAAGTATAAAGAAATGAGCCAAAAGAGCTGAGAGGCCACTATTTTATTTTAAGCATGATATACCTACAAAAAAGAGAAGGGCCATATCACCAACACGTTTTTATTAGTAATTTTGTGCATGAGAGCACAAGGGAGCAACTGTGTCTCCACTAAGACTGAAGAACAAATTGGACTAAGTAACATGGAAATTGACTGACATTAAAAAACCAAGCAGCACAGATCTTTAAGCATAGCTCACCTAGAGATGCTAATACAGTGTCTTGATTTACCAGCTCTGTTCGTTTTCCTTATTGGTGTAGCTTTCAGCTTCCCCATGATAATAAAAAGCTGTCTCCAGTGAGCTTACTTCTGGAGAAGTTCACGGAATTACTCTGCTTGGAGCAGTTCAGATCACATGCCCATGCTGGGGCAAATCATGGCAACAACGCCTTTCTTTCCTCAGTCTTACCAGTTCCTTAATTTGAGGACTTCATCTTATACACTGGATAGCTCTTTTCCGAGCTTTTGACCTACGATGTAGCATGAAACTAAGAAGGGTCAATGAATGCTAATGATTGTTTTCTGAGCTCTTCAACTAAAGCTAACAGAGACTGACAGATGATGGACAGATAGGTAGATAGATAGATAGATAGATAGATAGATGATAGATAGATAGATATGCCTTTTTAATTATTGCAAAAACAACCCTTCACCCAGTCAAATATGAGTAGCTTATTGCTCCAGACATCATTTATTCCTCATGCATACTTTATTCTATTGTACAGAAAAAAGGAATTTTTCTTATTGTACGGGCCTAGATTCAACCACTACATAAATGTTGGTACACACAGTGCAAAAGATTAAAGTTATGCAGGTCTGACACCAGACGTTAAATCTCCCGACTTGGAAGGTCACATGTCATTTTTCTCAGTTCATTGTTCAGGACTCTGGATTTGGTCTCATCAACCACAAACAAGGGCTGAAGGAGCAACTGCTCCATGTACCAAGGAACTGAGAGAGCTTAGAACTATGTGGCTAATAGCACTAGTGAGACAACCACATTACCCCACGGAACATCACAGGGTCAATCAAATGCTAAAATTGTGGGAACTCAGTTTATCTCCTAGCTCCTGCGCATTGCTGTATAGCATTGACAATGATAAAAGGATATTTCCGCTCTCATGGTGAGGCAAGCCATTAGAAGTATCTACTTCCAATGCACTGTATACATTTATACTTCCTTTGGTCCACATTATACATTTTTATTTATGACATTTGGGCATTCTGTTTGTTTAAAATGTTACTATCAGCAGTCTTTTGAGACTGAAAGGACAATATTTCATGTGAAGTTGACCCTGATGACAATTTGTCTGTTCTGAAGCCTATATACTCCTCAGAGTGCTGGCTGCCTCTAGAAACTTGTGTGCTCAGATATTGAATAATATGTTACACCTCCCACTACAGTATTTTGAATCCCATAGGCCAGATTATCAAGCAGTTCACCAAGGTAAAAAAAGATTTTCCTTCCTAAATAGCATCCCTAAATATGATGACTCATCCAACGTTCCTTATAATTTCATTTGTGAAAGTATCATCCAAAAATTGGGGATTGGGTTTGTTATATATTTACTTGTCAAATTGATTAATAACTCTTTGGACATTTATAAGTGGTCCATAAAAAGTTAACAGTTTAAGCGTATACAAAGAACCATTGAATACAGCTAAAGAAATCCTCAATTACATATACTTAGGTATTTATAATTTTAATTTAGACTTGCATTGAGTTTGACAATCACTGGTTCAGAAAAAGAAAGAAAATATGTATCTATACAGAGATACCTGAATTTTGAAAATTTTTTACCTTTAAGAAAATAGGAAACTATACATGATGAGTGGTGGGTACATAAAGATTTTCAGAGCACCAAGGCTTGCCTATAAATGCTTTCTCATAGTGTACATACAAAGACAGCTGGGACAGGTGTATCAATGCCTGTGGTTTATTGAAAGGAACGATTATGATGTATTTCATATATGTAGAATTTTGTTTGTATGCAGTATTTTATAAAACTTTCCATTTGAATGTATAATTTCATGTAAAGGAAGAAATATTAAACAATTGGGCACATTTTAATTTGGGAAGAATAAATTTACCATTCATCTGTTATGTATTTCATTTTATAGTGTATATAAATGGAAAGGCAGTTGATTTTTCCAATTGGATTTTTAAAAAGCAAATGTCATTTTAACTAGTTTTAAATTCTTTTGCTTTTTAATTCTAATGAAGCTTTAAAGCAAATTCTCCAAAAGTAAAGCAGATTTTATGCAGAAGAATCCTTTAAGCTATCATTATGATAAGCTTACATTTGCATTCTAAGTAAGTTGATGGGTCCTTCTCAATAGCACACGCACTAACACTTTCTCATCTTCATCTCTCAGGAACACATTCCCGTTACTACAAGTGACTCTGGTAGACTTGAATTTCTTGGCAGCTCATTTGTGTTCTTCCTGCACTGCTTACTGCGCTGGCAGCCGATTCCATGGATTCAGCAATAGCTGGTTTGTCTATATCCTATGCCCTAAATGAAGTAGTAATGATTTTGTGGTGCACGCTATGTTTACAATCAAATTAATTGAATGGTCTTCTCCTTTGCCTGTCTGAATTATAGATTGTATTAACTAAGTAATAAGAGATAAATCTGGATAACACTAGAAGCTCATTTCTTCCGTTTTTTTCATAGTAGCAGAAAGCGGGCTCAGCAGTTTTAAGTTAGTCCACAAAAAGAATAGGCTGTTGCCCCAGGCTGAGCCCTGGAGGAACAGAAACTTCTTGCAGTTACTTATGGTGGTTGCCTGAGAGTTTCCTGCCTCCCAGACCTTATATATTCATAGAGGGTTATAGACCAAGGCCTGTCTCCACCACGGCTATTAAGTTCATTAGGCCCCATGTAAGAAAGGGGTAAGGCAAGCTTTGAGGGAGTACATGGTTTGATTCTCTCTGCTTAGAAATTGTCCCTAATAAACCCTATTTTATATTGTCCTGTGTCGGTGTGTGGTCAGTTTCTGTCTGGGGTGACAGGTCCTGAGAACGAGGTGCCTGCAGATGAAAAGAAAACAAGAGAGAGATGGTTATGGGATCAGGGGGCTGCAGCCTCTCAGACTGAAGCCCCATTACCGACCTACTCAGCCTTTTATTGGGACACAGACAAAAAAGCGGCAGCAAGGCAAATGGGAGGAATAATTAACAGGATTGGTGAGGACCATACAACTCAATAGCACGGAAGACTTGACTTAGCCATCATGTTAGCCGTCCTTCAGGCACATCTCGGCGAGGCCTCTAGTGTCCCAGCAGCTTTCCACAGGGCCACAGACCCTGCAGTCATTTCCTTTCCAGCAATGCTTTTGCCAGACTTCCTCCAGAATCAAACAACCATTTGGCTTGGCCAGGCCCGAGGGCCCACATAGGTACTGCACTGAAAGATAAACTAAAGAACGTCCTTCTCTACAACCCCGCAAAGCAGGTACAAATGTGGTATATACAGTGGTATACAGTGGTATGTTGGTTTACATGTGGTATATATAGTGGTATCGATGTCTTCATGCCCGCTTTATAAAAGAGCAAATACGTTACACTGCTTGATATATTTCTACATAGTATGAGATAAGTCTAGATGATTTTGGTACATACCTTAGTCTTTTACCCAAAGTTTTCAGGCCAATTTGCATTTCAGAATTTGGAATTTAGGCTTCTAGAAATAAAATTACATATATATATATGTGAGGATTGAGATGCCCGCCGCTTGTAGGAAGACACCAACAGACGCCTGCTCATGCAGTTTGCAAGGGGTCTTTATTGTCCAGGCATGCGTGGGGCTCACTGAACACGCAGGAACAGAGAGCCCCGAGTTGGGCCCGAGCAGGGCTTATGTGCTTTAGAACAAAGGGAGGAGGGGTCTTTGCAAGCGTGGTTACAGAAGCAGATGGCATTGGTTAGTTTAAATGGCTTTTGACATTTATTGGAGGAAATAACTACGTGGAGGTCTAAGGTTGGAGGCGGAGGATGTTTCCTAATATGGGCAGAAGTAGCTCAGGAAAGGCACATTTTACAAATTTCTTAGTCAGGGGGGGCTCTTGTCTTGCAGCCCAGACTTTCTGGTCCACTCTGTCCTTGGGCAACCATAAATTGTAACAGCTTAATTCCCGGAATGGGGAGGGGGGTGGGAGAGCGGTATCATTATTATTAGGGAAAATTTCTCATATATATATATATATATATATATATATATATGAGAGAAATACTTGTATAAATATTATAAAACTAATTTTATTGAGATATTGACACAGGAAAATAAAAAGTCCCAACCTGAGCAATATCTGGAATGAATTTGTGTCCTCTAAAATCGAAGAATAAATTTTAGGAGCAACAGCGGTTTAGAGTAGAATGTATTTATTGAGGGAAAGAAAATTTCGGTCCAAGAGAGGGACAGAAAGGGGCCTGAGTGGGTTGCCAAGGACGTTGCCCTTCCCAAGGACTTTATAGAGCAAAACCCCGAGGTGAGGTGGGCCCAAGATGGGGAAAATGGGAAATTACAAGGTGGGCATGAGGTGAGACAAAACTGGTCAGCTGATAAAGATTACAATTATAACTGGTCAGGTAAAATTGAGTAAACTGCGGACAAACAGGGAAGCTAGTCACACAGTAAGCAGGCATGAAGACAGAACAGGGCTTTTCCTGTAGGGGGTGGGGCTAGTGACTCTGGCTTTTTGAAGGTGGTTGTTACCTATTTAGAATATCAATCCCTGATGTTTACACCTAGGGAGGTATGTGGGTAATTTGTTTAGTCCTCTTGCTTGACTTCTGGCCTGTAGGTATCTTATCTTGTTTTTCATGTTGGCTCCTTTGAGGGCCTGGCCCTGTCTGAATTCCTATAATATGTTTATCTAACTCAGCTGCCTATAACAACATCATGAAATTAACACAAGTTACCTTTGGCCTTTATAATTACAAGAGGTGCTCAAAGTGGTGGCCATCAGCCTCCAGATATTTACTTATTAGTACAGCAAGTGCTGCTTGGGCAGTCTTGGTCACTGAGATTTCTGCACGTGTATTTTGGATTTCTTCTCTAAGGGGTAGCTATGTAATAGGTTTTCTGTGATATACAGCATTCCTTAGGGCGGCAGAATTTTTTGAAAAACCATTGTACTATTTTTACTGAAATGTGTATACATTTTTTTTGCCAATTAGAGAGGGAGAGGGAGAGGGGAGGAGGACGGAGAGAGAGAGACTTCTGGGTCAGAACTCCACATAAAGAATGAAGGAGGAAAAGAAGTGGGAGGGAGGGAGGATGAGAGAAGGAGGGTAAGAGGGAAGGAAAGGGGAGGAGAAAAGAACAGGAAAGGAAAGAAATAGAATAGTCAGAAAGAAGAATCTTCCTTGTAGAAGGTGATGAAAAATCCCACCCTATTTTTGTGCCCTAATTTTTTCATCGTTTAGAAGGTACATTTTGTGAGCCTTGTCTTATCCACCTTGGGATTTATCGCTCCTTACGCCTAGTAAGTACTTCTCTATTATAACTGTTATAATTCAATTATCTGCCAAATAATTCCACTCTTTTTTCTATTGATGTCTGATATACTTAGAGAAACATAGATTGTGTGTATATATGCATATATACATGCTTTATCTCAGAACTGTGAAATAATCAAAGGAGGTAAAATATCTGAAGCATTATAATAATACACTATATTTGTGTGCTGTAAAGGTTGAATGAATGTGAATTAAGGTCGAATCTCCCCTCACTCCAGGTTACTCAGTCTCTGGACTGTAGGTTAAGTATGTGAAACCACAAACAATTCAGCGTCCATTGAAAGGGTAGGTGAATATGAAGGTATGAGCAAGGGTGTGAGCACCCCTAAATTACAACCGGTAAGTGCAAGATTAAGAGTGTATTCACTTTGAAGGGGCTGGGGATATAGCTCAGTGGAATAAGTGCTTGCCTAGCAAGTGCAGGGTCCTGAGTTCGATCCCCAGTACCGCAAAAAAAAAAAAAAAAAAAAAAAAGAGTGTATTCACTTTGAATTAGTTAAAAATTTTAAACAAACCTGCATTTCTAAATTCTTGTTATAATAATGACATTTATACCCCAATTATTGTGTAACATACTATTATTGTATATGTCACTAAAATAATATTAAAAGCTTCGCAAACTAAATTAGGACACTTGCAAATTATAAGCTATTTCAGTGAGTGCCAAAAAAATTAGCCTGTTTTTAAAAGGTTTGACGATTCTCCTCTATATTAGTTAGAATCTATGCAGCTTTTAAAAATGATTGTATTTCTACATTTATATATTTTATTCCATTTACCTTGCATTAATATCTCTCTAAATGCAAAGGAAGAGGAGAATGAGTCAGCTTGTTTTGATACCTTTCATTGTAATTTGTGGAGGACAAATATGTGGACTATTGACAGAGTACAATGTTGTTATCTAGCTATTTTACTTTTCTGGATTTCTTAGACCTCCAAGTTCCTTTAATTAACAGAGAAGAGAGTAACAATGATTTGAATTTCTATACTTACTTGTACCTATGAAGTTATCTTCCCTCTTTTGCATATAACTTCTTCTTTTGCATAAAAGGAAGTCTGAGGACGAGAAGTAAAACTCTCACATTTCTAGTCGGATTCCGAGTCATATTTATTCCTGTCTGTCTCAAATCTTTCTCCATAAACTATCTAGAGACTGCCTCATTGTTACTCCTTCCTCATCACAGCCCATTACTGTACTGAAATGCTTTCTGCATCCTCCAACACTGACTTCACTTTTTCATCTTCCTCTGAATTCTCTCCTGGGTCTTGGTTTTCCTTCTTGTACCAATTTCATGAAACGTATTCTCTCTTTATATTCTCTAGGAATCAGCATCCCTTTTGTTCAGTCTGCCATTTTTAGGCATACACACACACTTAGATAATGAAACATTTCTATGCAGTTTGATGCAAGGTGGGGTAGACACTGCTGCAAAGATTCCTCATGTGGAAGAGGTGTATCTGCTCGGTTAACCATTTTACCTCTCTAGAGTTCTGTTTCTCTGCTCTCCCTTGTGGAATCCTTTCAAAAAGTTGCCAGTACTGGCTGTCTCCGCATCTTTTCCTCTTGTCCTTTCACGGACCCTCTTCAAATAGGCCTTTGGTCCCACCGTTGCATCGAACCTGCCCTTACCTAGATCACAAACAGTTCATGTTCAGTCTTCACTTCCTCTACCGTGTCATTGGATATTGGTGATCACTCCCTCTCCGTGAAACACATCACCTCCTAACTTAGGCACCACGCCTGCCTGTGTATTCTAACTCCTACTGCCTCTCCAGCGTTCCAGGCAGGCACTTGGCTAGTTTGTTCTGTCCAGTTTACATCTTTGGTATCCATATGGGTTGTTCCCTCATCATGTCTGGTCAAGCCTTGCTAACCCCTGCATGTAAAATGACCCTCTTCTCCCACCAGCCCAGCCCCGTATGCATCTTCCAAAGCGTTATCGTAATTTAACATTGCACTTAAACTATGTGACTCTTTCTGCCTCTTCCTTTTAGAACGTATTCTCCATTACATGAAGAGGTGTTTGTTTGTTTTCATCTAGCCTCACTTTTGAATCCCCAGCCACCAAAACAGACTGGAACAATAAGCACTCAGAATTTGGAGAATGAAAGTGGTAAACTGTCCTCATCTTAGAAAAATTTCATTTGCCTCAGATCCTATGTTGGATTTTAAAAGGGTTTTTTTCTTTTTTTAATACCTTGATAGGAGATTTTGGTGCACTGACAACTAGCGGTCCATTTGTGACAGCCAGATGAACTGCACCAGCGTGGTGCCGGGTGTGAGAGGCCCACCTGAGGATTGCTGCGGGCAGCATGAGAGGCAGAACTGGAGAAGAAGGGGAGAAGCTCCAGGGAGCTGCTGGTTCTCTTGGAGGAGCTTGTCGTGCTGGCTTACCTGAAGAATTTGGCGGTTCTCATTGTCGAAGGAGCTTGGGACTGGCTGTTGCTGACGATGTCTACAGTTTCCTCTGAGGGAGCTCTGGTCTTGCCCTTGAAGATCACTTCCTGACTCCAGAGGGAAGATAGTGCCCGGCTCGGTCTCCCACAGAAGTTTATCACACTGGCTTTTCTGATGGGAGCTTGGCTGTTCTCAAAATCAGAGGAGCTCGGGACCTCGCTGTCACTGAGCATGGCTGTGGAAACTCCTGGGGAAGCTCTGGGTCTTACTTTGAATTTTGCTTCCTGGCGCTAGTGCAGATCCCTCCGCCTACTATCATAGATCCTTCACCCCGGTGGAACAGACTTTCTGGCTTCCACTACTGACCTTTGGGCCTTCCCAGTACAGATCTGTGAAACAGGACTGCGTGAGGCATTGTGGTGGGCTCTTGGTCTCCAGCTGGCCTCTTGGAGGGGCATTACTATGGGTTCTAAGTCTCCAGCTGGATTCATGCAGAACCTTACCGTGGGATTCAGGCCCTCGGCTGTATTCTTTGGTCTTTAGTGTGTGGACAGATTCCCTGCACTCTTTTTGTATATGACTCTTTTGAGTGACTATTATAAATAATCTTATAATTAAGTGTCCTGTATTGTATTGTTTCCCTTTGCAAAAACCCAAGCTACAACAGAGATGAAAATAATATCTATTTTCTATAAAAATTATTTCTAAGATTTCCTTAAAAATAAATGAGTCTTTTGGTGATAGTATTTAAAATTATTTTCAGAAAATTACAATATTTACAGACCTCTTTCATCATTTTTGTTTATATTCATGAGAACTATTTTAGCTGAAGAGAGTGTTTTTTATTGTAATTGTAATTTACAGAGTATTTCTTCATTTTAAGGCACCTCTGAATAATGTCTAGAAGTCCTCCATTAGGATGGACCAGTAAAGGGATAGTGAAATTTACTACCAAGCTCTACATCAATATGTGCTTAATTTAGCATTAAAAGATATCACTTTCCAGACTCATGAAGAAGAGAAGGCCTGTATCTTATGTGTTTTATTCACATGAAAATAATAATAACATATAGTCGATGCATAGCAAATAATTTTTTCCTCTACAAAGAAAAATATATTTTAGATGGTTTATATACTATTGTAAAGCATATTTTTAGTATACTGCTTTTTACCCCCTCTATAAAGTAAGTTTTAATAATAAGTAATTACTTAAAGTATAGCAAAGCCATATGATGGGGTATTTATATAGATATTTGTATAGTCATGTTCTAATGCTTCAGATACAATTTAGTTTTTCAAAAACTCTATACAAAATTTGATAGTATGATATGTTTTCTGTTTCCTTCCTTCCTTCCTTCTTTCTCCTTCCTTCTTCTCTTCCTTTTTTCCTCCTTCCTTCCATGAATATGGGAGCCAGGTAATTTTAGATGTGTTATGAAAAATCATTATGTAGCTGAATCCTAGTAAACATTCCTACCATATAGTCTTCTACCTAAGAACATTTATCTACTTGAAAAATTAATACACCAGTTTGAAAGTTTCCTTCATGATAATTCAAATAAAATTTGAGTATATCAGATTGAAAAGCATTGGATTTTTTTTGGAAGAAAAAATCAAAGAGGGCTTTGCTCAGTTACTAGTTTGTGTAGTAGAAGTTTCACTCTAACTCGAAATTTAGAAACATTAAAAAATAGCTGGTGATTCAGGTAGATCCCTTTTCTCAAGACTTCTGTAAAATAAATGAACTTGATCATTAACAAGTAAGTAAATTAGCTCAAGAACATACCTGTAATGTAAAAAATGATTTATTCAGTTGAATTTGAGAGTATTTATAAAATATCTTTGCATTATCTTCTAAAAATACCTTTAGATACTAAAATTTCTTTATTATATTGTTTAACTTGTATTTGATTTATACCAAAAGAAATTTGAGTGAAATCTGGAAATCTAGTAATGAAAAATTGGTGTAGAAAAGGAACCTCATCTATGTCTCTCTAATAAATAAATACCAGTATAATAAATATGGTTTCTATAGTAAATAAAATTGTGGTAAAATAGTTTCCCTTGCCATCATGCTGTAGGGGAAGAAAATGGATTTACTTAGCTTTGCATTTGATGTAATTACTTATGCTCTGTGTGGTCTTAGACAAGTGCTCTTTTGCCCCCCAGTTCACTCTCTGTAAAATAGGGATCTTAACTTCTGTTTTTCTGGGTTGTGCCAATTGATGATATTATACACACAGTACATTTTATATTTATTGTACTACATATTATGTTATCTCCCACACTGAAAGGCATTTTCACTGTGATCTCTACTATGGTTGTTGTATATATTGTTAATAATTGTAAGAAGACAAACAAAACCAGGAAGTGTATGGCGATCTAATCTGAATTACAGTAACTCCCTGGCATCCATGTGTATATGTTCCATACATTAAACCTTATACATATTTTTTCCTATTTATACACTTTTGTTGTAAACCATAACTTATAAATGAGCATAGTAAGATATTAACAATAACCTAATATTAAAATATGATTATAATATACCATGAGAAAGGTTTTGAAGGTGTGTTCTCTGTCTCTCTGTCCCTTTGCCTCCCTGTCTGTCTTTGTTTTTCTCTTTCTGTCTATCTGTCTCTCTCCTCTTTCTGTCTTTGTCTCTCTCTCACTATTTCTTCTCAAAGTATTGGTAGATCTTTCTTTATGAGTCATGGACCATATACATGTTTGCAGTTTGATGTACCTAGCAAAAGTTGTACAGGTCTTTTTCTTTGTCAGTTCTGCAGAGGATTCATTTCTTCTTCTAACTTCAGCCTTGTAATTTTTCCCTCCTTTTTAAATTGATGTGAAAATTTTTGTATTATACCTTCTCTGTGTTATGTCCAAATTGCCAAAATCACTATAGCTTGGAGCTATTATTAACTAACATGAAGGTTACTTGAGCTCAAGTGAGCACTGCAATACCAGGACAAGTTGGCCTGGTAACCCTAACAGCTACTAAGTGACCAGCTGGAGCGCAGATACCCAGCATGGATGTGTTGGGTAAGGGGATGACTGGACTCCTGCGTGCAGAGTGCAATAGTGGGAAATTTTTATTGCACTCTTTAGAATAGAATACAATTTAAAACTTGTGAATTGTTTACTTTTGGAATTTTCTGTTTAAAAATTTTGGACCATGGACTAGATAACCAAAACTGTGAAATGCGAAACTGCACATAACAGGGTACTCTGTCTAGTTTGTTCTATTTTTAAAAAATCAAATGGATTTTATAACTATATTAATTTTGATCATTTTGCTTTTTCCTTGTTTATTTTCTGAGTCTGATTGTTTAATAAAATGTTCTTATTCCTTATTTGATGGTAAGAATAAAGGAGACTACCTTATTGTCTACAGCTCTTTTTTATTTTCTGGAACATTTCAGGTGGACATGGGTCCCTACAGAAGTATTCTGATAGTGAGTTGTGGGAGGTGTTGGAATTGTGTCATTTAGAAAACATTGTGCAGTCCCTTCCCAAGAAGCTACTGTATGAGATTTCAGTGTGGTGAAAATCTCAGGTAAGCAACTAAAAACAGAGGTTACCCAAGTTGTTCCCTCCAGTCTCTTTAGAAAGTTGACTGGTCTTACATGGAAGTAGCACCTGAGTCACCAAAGAGTTCTTTGGTTTATTTAAAGTACACCACTTCTGATTAAAGGGACAGGTCAAAAACTGTTAGTCTCAGTCTGAGACACTACTGATAAAGGAATAGGAAGTGGGGGGAAAAGCAATGCAGTCAGAAAAAGTCATTGTTTAATTGGATCTTGTTTCTTTGAGACATTTTGTTATATTCTTTCCAAAAAATGTTTCAAGGGGCTATTTTCCCTTAACTCCTCTTTGTTGTCTTAAAAACTTTTGATCAGGACACAAGGAAGATGTGTTTTTACCACATCTTCTCTCTTTCATGAGTTTGCCAAATGAGATCTTGGCCAACTCAGGGATTTTTGCATCTGTTGTTCCATTTGCCTAGAGCAGTTTTCACCAAAAATCGGCTGTGGGTGTGTAATGGACATTGTAGATGGGTATATCACAGAAATTCTCAGGGAGAAGCTGCCTGTAAGGTCAATACCTAAGGGAAGTCGAGTTTGCACCATCCTAATGATTGCTCACAGACTATATTCTATTATTGACTCAGATGGATATGCTCCCATTCCTTTGAAAAACTAAACAATTTCTACAAAGGTAGATGTTGGATATTTAAAACAAAGTCATTACATGTCACTAAAAATGTATGCTGCCTGTGCTCAGGAATCAAATATTTTCTTAATATTATGAAGATCCAAAAATAGAGGAAAATGTTAAGGATAAAAAAAATTAAAAACTATTTAGTTTCTGTATTTTGAACTGAAATAAGTTACATGATAATTTAAGCCTCACCTTTGTAATATCAAAAAAAAGGTGAAATTCAAAGATGATTAGAGGTTACTTAACTGTATTTTTTTCACATTTTCAGGGTGCTTATTCTAGACTCTGGAAGAATTATACAATTTGAAGCATCCCAGAATCTGATTCATCAAAAAGAAATCATTACAATGATGATACAAGCTGGGGCAAGTTCCACTTCCCTTAGGACTTGATTTTATAGGCAACTTCTCCATGAGAATTTCTGTGGCATGCCCATCTACAATGTCCACTCCATACCCACAGCCAATTTTCGGTGAAAACTTGCTCTGATAGTGGAAGATTTGGAGACAGAAAAACAAATGAATTTACCTGTATGTTGACAATACAGAATAAAACAATGATAATAACTAGTATTTTAAAAAGAATGATGAGGAAAAATTGAGAAAGGCAAGACCCTGTGAGTTGTCACGCATTCCATAGCACAGCAGCTCCTAACCATTGTGGGCTGTACTCAAGTCTTCAATGCTTTCAATGCATTGCCCAAATACTAAGTGTCTTTTAAGTGCATCAGGATCCTCTTGTCTTTATCTCTGCCTTTATTTTTCTATGCTTTTCTGCCTTTTCTATATTATTTGCCCTGTGTGTACAGCATTACCATTAACATGTTAATATTACTCTTTGTTATTGCAGACCGATCAGGCCTGCAATCTCCCAAACAAGTGTATGGTGAAGGCTTAAATAAATGAGTCAAGTGATGATTTTAGGGCTCCAGGAGGATCAAAAACCTCTGAGTTTGAGATTCTCTGGGGGCTAAGACAAATATCTTCTCTCTGGGTAGCCTGTATTTATTCAGTTAACAAAACAAACGAATGAGATACTGGAGTAAAGGAGAAAAACAAGGACTTCTCCAAGTAAGACTTGTTAATTTAGGAGAACTATGTTACCTCCAGGAAGGTCTCCACCCAAGGGTGAGATGCCTGCAACTAGTCTTTATGTAGTTAACTGAGGTTGGAGTAGTTGTCCTTAGCCGTGGCCTTGTCTTGTCCTTTGAGGCATCACAGCTTCACAAGCAATTATAGGCCTCAGTTGGGACAAGTGACTCACAGAAGTTCACTTACTATGAGTCTGCTTCCCATCTCCAGACAAGAGGCCTAGGCCTTGGACAGACTCAAAGTAATCATGGAAAGCAAATTGGTTAATTCAAACCAAGCTCAAAGCTGCTTTGTAGTGGTCTCCATCAGACCATATTCTGTTTTAATTCTTTAAGTGCACATCCCATTCCCCTAGAAAAAGCTACTTCAAGGCAGGTACCCAGTTTCAGTCGTCTTGCCTGATAGATTTGTAGCAAAGAGCCTTGTACATTAATATTCAACACCTTTGTAGAATGATGATCATGAACAGTGTGAGTGTATTTGAGTGTGTGCCGTGAATTTACTGTAGTTTATTTTGATGGAGGGATCATAGAAATAAGACATTGAGCTGCATTCTGATAATAAAAGGAAAAATCTTTTGGTAATTTCATATTAACTGAGTTTTGTGATCTGCTTCATTTAAAAATGTTTTTTATTTTTACCATTTTCTTTTGAATGAGAAAAAAGTTTTTTCTATGGAACTACAGAATGTCATTTTTTTGTTGTCACATAAACTTCAGTGAGATATGAATTAGCTAGTGTACATTTAAGATACTGATCTGTATCACTAATCATATTTTAGAGGGATTTCCATTTCAGTTTTATGTAGTAAAAGCAATTTGTCTGAAATTTTATCCTTCAAATTTGAAGTTTTCAAATTTAGTAGCGTATCTATTTTTCTCTTGTTACTGAGACAAAATACTTGACACCCAAGGTTAAGGAAGGGTTTATTTAGCTGTTTGTAGAGGTCTGTTATGGTTGATACATTGTGTCAACTTGGGGAGTCTAGGTTTGGCTGAGTAACTCAGCAGGAAGCTGGGGAGCTTACTTTGTATACATCCTGAGTCTGTTGGAACAGGAGGGTGTGGAGTCTGTGAATGCTACACGCCCCTTGGGTGAGGGTAGGCGGTTTACAATGGAAGGGAAGGGAAGAGGCTACTTGCTGCCATTCCTCCCTTTTGCTCTGGTCGTTTTTGCTGTGTTCTGCCCCCAAGAACGTTTGCCCTCTGCCATGTGTCACTCTCTGAGCCAGCCAAGTATGGACTGAAACCTCCACAAACTGTAAGCTAAATACAACTTTCCTTCCTTCATTTTGGGCGTTGGGTATTTTGTCTCCACAAGGAGAGAAAAGTAACGAAGACAAGGTTTCTGTCCATAATCAGCTGGCTCTAAAGTAAGAATGCATGGCAGAGGGGCAACAACTCAAGGCAAAAGAGGATAGCAAAGCCACAAGAGTAAAAACGGGGAAGAGCCTCTTTTTCTCCTTTATACTGTACACAGGCTACCCACCCTAGGGCAGGTGTAGCACTCACACTGCCTCCCATCTCCCCTGCCCTCCTCTTGCACAGGCTCAGGATGATTACTGAAGTGAGGGCACTGGCCCCCTGCTGTTATTTAAATTTCTCAGGTTGACACAATGAATCAACCATTACAACATCCTAGGGCAAAAACAGCCCTTAGGGCATGTCTTTTATATTCTAGGATGTCTTATACTTTATACTATTTAGTCTCCTCTTATTAGAATATAAACTAATTGAAATGTCCTGGCTTTATAGTTCCTGAACTTTTTTGATCTATATTTGACTCCATTAAGAAAGCATTCTAGCTATTTCCCAAATGCCAGTGAAAAGGTTTCCGCTCTTTTCTTAGTCCATTTTGTGTTACTGTAACACAGTGTATCGGACTGGTTAAGTGACGATGATATTTATTTGGCTCATGGTTCTGGAGACAGGACATTCAAGCCAGAAATCACCTTTAGCGAGGGCCCTTTTGCTGTCACCTGTCCCATTGTGAATGGTAGACCAGTTAGAGCACGAGAGAAAGGAGAGGAGAAAGAGGAGAGAGGGGAGAGGGGTGAGGGCAGAATAATGGTATTAACCTATTCAAGGCAGACCCCTCAGAGGCTAAGGGCAGGAACTCCCAAGAAAGGTTGCAACCAAGACAGAAGTCATTTTTTAATTTTGGAAGAGACATCCCAACATTTCTGCCGCATTGTTCACTACCAGTGACTCATTAAGTCTTCCCCAAATTCATAGCAAAAGGATCACCCAAAGGTCTACACAAGGACATGGACACTACTGAACTATATTAGAGGCTGCTTACCTCAATGTGCCACTGGGTATTTGTTAAAGAGTATGTGTTGTAGGTATTTGTTGAATTTTAAAGAGTCACTATATTGCATCATATGTTTGAGTCCTTCACCAAAGTAGTTTAAATAACAGGAAAAAACAACTAGTCCTGGAGATCAAGTCTACATCAAGTCCACAAGTGTTCATTTAAAAAAAGACTACATTAATCAAACAGGTTTACAAGGTTGTACTTTTGTCCAAAGAAAACACAAACTACTAGAAAAGTAAATGTTAATTATCTCCAAAAGGGTTACAGTAGTCTGTGATAAAGGATCATTTACTGAATATATAAATTCTGTTGGCTCCATTATAATCAGAAGACATGAATCACTATTCAGAAGTTAAGCTACGGTAGGCATTATCTCTTCTAAATTAGCAAATAGAAACTACATCAGAATTCTCAGAGATCGGAAGCAGAAAAATGTACATTTCAGAAACCAGCCAATAACTACTGAGGTTGAAGGTATAAGCATCAGATCAACTCTGCCCCAGTTCTGTTTTTATATACCTCAAAGATGTACTGTGGCCTCTTCCTGAATGAAAAAAAGGTACACTGTTTAAAAAAACTGCAAAAATGGTATTTATTTACATTAAAATGTGAAGTACCTATATACACAGATTTAAGAGGCACAAGCTGTTCTGTACATGACTTGCAAGTTCACTACATATTACATACATACAGTAGTACCTGTTGGTTAGTGGTTTGAGGAAAAACACAGTACCAACACATTCCCTGTAAAAAATAAATTACTCATTCACATATTCTAATCACACAAGACGTTTAGTATTTTAAAAGTTATATCATTCAAAAAATGCTAGCCAAATGTACAACAAAAAATTTCATTTTATGAAAAAAGTTTTCAGGTTATTTTTGAATAACCCCTTTTAGAATGCATTACCTTTTAAATAAACACTATCAGGTTTTACGTATATAGCTCCCTAAAACATGACAGAGACATAATTTCTTTTTTAAAGAAGGTATAACTATTCTAGAGAATATGCTAAGCTATTGCCCCAACTTCTAACACTGCCATTCTGTTTTTCAACACAAGTTACTAAAATTCCAATTCTAGTTTGAGATTAGTTGCCTTGTTTTGCAATTTGTTTCCTTTGAAAAGTGTGAACACAGTACCTTGAACCATATTAAATATCTGAGACTTTTTTTTATCTCAAAATGCTTTAGGTTAAAGCTGATACTATATGTAGAATTTCTGAGCTAAATTCAACACTTTTTCTCAAACCTTTCACCAAGATATTTTTAAATTCTAAAATCTATAAAGGCTTTGAACAAAGTCCAAGAGAATACTTATTTCTACAATGCAGTGAAGGATTCATCTTTGGCATCTCTCCATCAGTTCTAAATACATAATATTTTACATTTTCCTATCTTTCTATTACACATTTTCTGTACGCAAAAGTATTCAATTGAAGTTTATGTTCTAACAGCAATTTCACATCTAAGAAATATTTTTATTTTTAGATCTACAAGGAAGTCTTAACACTATTCACGTTTTTAGTCTGAGAAGCTGAAATGTTTCGATGTTGGTGAAATAAATAAGCTTAACCCTTTATCACTGGAAATTCAACAGCCTTTCAAATTCAATACTGGATAAAGCACATGTATTCTACATTAACAGAAACAGTAACCCAAATATAACTTTTCAATACTAACATGCAACCTGTATCAGCAAAGGAAAAAAATTCATCAACTCAAATCATGGCAATTAAACCAATACATTTTCTTTCTTGGTCCCTGTGGATTTTCTTAGAAAAAAACAAACACAATTGCTCTAAGTGCTGATTTGTAACAAAATTTTCTACATTGCCTTTCCCATTACAATTATTTCTGGTATTCACAATTATATTGCTGTCCTCATACACTAAGCATTTGGATGAAAGCATTATAACTATTTAAAAATAATAATACAAACAGGCCTGTTATGGTTTGAATTTAGTCATGCAAAACTAAATATGCAGGAAAATTTCAGTAAAACTGAGTAACATTTGATAGGTTAAATGCACGCATGCTGCAGGCCCTAGGGTTTTCTGAAAATATACACAAAATAAAATCATAAAAAATAGTAGGAATTAATGCTACTTACCAATGTGTGCAAAAGTTTTGGATGACAAAAATGAGACAATAATGGTGGCTTTATTGTGACAACAGCACATCTTAAAATTGCAGTTAATAGTTCCCTACTGTTTTCTAACCAGGCAGAACCATGGAAATCCAGAGAATGATACATAGCAAATAAAGGAACTATAATATAAATTGGATATTTCTACTTCTACCATAGAAAATTTGCATAAATGTAGATATTTTAAAACAAAATAAATGGGTCTATTAAATACATTAAAATAATCTGGAGACCACAGATTGCAAGAATATAACACATAACGGGGCACCGCGTTGTGAAAGTAAACGTTAGTATGGCAGCTAGTAAGTATCAGATGCGCAGCTTCATAACACTGCTGTCTCCCAGCCCGGGGACACCTCGCATCAACACTGCCCTTCAAGTACAGACCCAAGTCAGTTCCATGTGACACACAAGGAAAGAAAGGGCCAAGTCCTACTAATACACTTTAGTAAGAACTGGGCATCTCACAATTGGCACTATGTACTGTTAGATGCATATGGTTATCTATTTCCAGAATCCAGTAAATACAGCCTCCTATGCTCCTCTAGTAAGTTTTTCAATTCGAACTTTTTTGAAGTACTTGTTGGAATGAGACCTCTCCAAAATCAGACAGGATCAATTTGGTCACATCGAAACCTAAGACAAAATGCTACATAAAATGTAAATGCTGCTTTATGGGTAAATCTGTGAGCCACATCAGAGATTTTTTTTTTTGGAGCAGGTGGTCTGTTAAGGGGAAAGAGATCATTAGACAAGATCACAAATAGTCGTCATTCCTCTAGAATTCAGTTGAAGTTGGTTTTTTGTAAATGCTTATTGGGAATTTCTAAAGCACTGACTTGCAGAGGCCAAGACCCTCCATCAATCCCTGCCTGGATGGCCACCCCCGTCACCACTGCCAGGTCAGGGTCCACAGACGTGTTGGGATCCTTCCCAAAGAACTCTCGAATGACTTGGCGGATTCGAGGAATGCGAGTGGAACCTCCAACTAAAACCACCTCATCGATCTCAGTCTTGTCTAGATGGCCCTCTTTTAATACTTGCTCAATGGGCATGAGGATTTTCTCAAAGAGGTCTTCGTTGAGGGTATCAAAGAGGTTCCGGGATATTTCTGTTTTAAATAAAACCTGACTTTCTCTGTCTTTTTCTTCAGAAGGGCCAGGTCCAAATACTCTGTTCACATGGTGGTCATCCGGTGGGCTAAGTGTGTCCTTTGGCCGGTTAGTGGCATCACCCTGGGATTCCTTTCTGTCCTTTTCCTCGACAGTGAGCAATACTGACATCTGGGCAGACTGATGGACAGTCAGATTTAATTTTACCACTTCCACAGCTTGCCTTAATCTGTGGATTTCCTTTTTCCTAGAGGGGAAGAAGCCGTATGTTTGATAGATCTGTTTATACAAGTACTGAAGCAACCTCTGATTGAAGTCCTGTCCTCCAAGTTTATTGTTTCCTATGTAAGAAAATGAAAAGTTTCTATTTACTTGTACAGCCATATATGCATATATATATACTTATTTACTTATATATAAAAATTATATTCAATGAGTAACAAATTCCTTGTTAATACATTAAGATTATATTCATACACAGATTAAAAAGGCTCACAAAATAATTTTAACCCAAATATGTACTATGTAAACAGAGTATATACCAGTTAAAATTTTTAAATGATATAAAAGGAAATACCTAATGATAACTTTTTATATTGCTGGCTTGTTGGGTAGCTATTTAGAAACACTGTATGTCACTATTCTCAGAAGCAAAACATGCTTTTTAGAACTAAAAAGTACCAGTAGAGTGTTTTTTTCATCTGTTTGCTTGCATGATTAAGTGCTGAAAAGTTGAAAACATGATTTTTAAATGAAAAGAGTAATGTAATATACAACTCCAACATGTAACTTGGTTTGAGACACAATTCAGGTAAGAGAAAGAAAAATGTGGAAGTTGTAACTATAACTTACCGCTCAATGTTTAAACAAATTTAATCCCTTAACCTAAACTGACAGAAAAAAAAATATAGAATGAAAACTATCACTTCTTGGGGAACATTAACTTAGATTTTCTAAAGATATATTTTATAAACATATGACCAAATAAAGTGATCTGATTGCTCTTCTCTTTAAAGTAATTTTTTCCCTTCTGCTCACCACCACCATGAAAGCCCTATTGGTTCAGGGCTCTAGACCTGGCTGTTCACTTCCATCAATCTATGTAAATTAGTGACATAAATAACATATACAGAAAATTACAAAATGAGGTCAAATAATTCTGAAAAAAATGAATAAACATTAACTATTTTAAAGAAAAGTACTGCTTCAGCCTCTAATTCTTATTTTCTTACCAGACATTGCTCGGGTTAGGAACATTCCTCCTTGTTTATTCAGCAAAGACACGTCTAGGGTTCCTCCTCCTAGGTCTATGACTAAGACATGGAAAACATCAGCCTTGTGGAGCCCATAGGCCATAGCTGCTGCTGTAGGTTCATTTATCACCCTTAAAATCTTCAGTCCTGTAAGATTGGTTGAGGGGAAAAATAATTCATGAGAGAATGCTATTAAAAAATTCTATCTCAACCTCATAAAGTGTTTATATCTTTTATGACATGAAATTCACTGCATAACAACTAAAGCCGTCAGAAACTAATAGAAATAATGAAATGCGAATGATAAACATAGGTTCTGTTAAATACCACAGTGCCATTAAAATTATTCTAAAAACTTCAATATAAAGAAATAAAACTCCGGGCTTAATGAAGTATGTTATCTCTATTCTTTATTATTATTTAATTTTCAAAATCCCCCAGGCCTTTCTTAATACTCATATTCTAAGCGCGAGCACATAAGCAGTAAAGTTTTCCTTTATATACATGATAATTAATTGCTGTGCAAATCAGACTGCCTTGTACAGTTAAAGGTCAAGATCCCTTGAACAGAATTCATGCTTTAAACTTTCACACTTAAAAATGTGGTCTTCAAAGCAATACGGCACTATCTCTCAGGGGCCATAACAAGATTCAAACTCTGAAGAACTCTTAATACCTTTCTCTGTGGCTCCGTGACTTCTGAACTCTGCACTGGCCACACCAGCCAATTTCCTGTCCTCTCTTAAACCACCAGATTCCTACTGCATGTTGTTACTGTTCCCTACAGTATCTACCTCCTCCATGTGTCTCCATGGTTAACTACCTTACTCTGTCCAATTTTTCTAAACACGATGTACCTGACCGTTCTAAAACCTAGAAGTCCCCATCCCTACCAGCACCAGTAATCTCTTTATCCTGCGCGTCTTATGTACAGCATATTACTTTCACATATACATAAGCATCGTGTTTCTCAACTAGAAGTGATTTTATTCCCAGGAGGAATGGTAATGAATGCAGGCGATTCTGACTGTCATCTATGGGTGGTGAAGGATGTAGGTAGTATCTACTAAGTACAGAGTAGAGATGCTGATAATATCCTGTAATGCATGGGGCAGGTCCTCACAACGAAGAATTATCCCACCCAAATGTGGTACTTCGTTTTACGAACTTAGTTCTTTCCACTATTCTAGTTGCAAACCGAACTATATGAGAATCAATTTAAATATCCCCATAAGGTCAGCATTGAAGCATTTGACTTTATGTTTATTTAAACTTACTGGTTTCCCTTCAAATATGCCCTATAGAAGAACAGGACTTACCTATTATTTGTTAAAGAACTTAGTATTTGTTGAACAGTTTAAATGAACTTTCAAATTTCTCTGAAACCATTAAATTCACTTTAACACTAGTTTTAGGAAAAAAAAGCCTCAATATTAATGTGTCTATGTTCACTCTCAGCCTTTGTCATGCATCTGACTCGCTCTTCTTCTGAAATACATATTTTACATTGTTATAGAGCTTTCATAATTATCATTTTTAAAGATACATAAAATTCATCTAATTTATCTACCACATAGTTCATGTGCCTACAGGTGTAATTTCCAAAGTGATAAATCTGCCACAAAGTATTTTCAAACTGAACAAAATCTTGAGAAAAATACAACTCAAGCAAGGTGCCCTTACCTGCAAGGTTAGCAGCTTCAACTGTTGAATTTCTCTGTTTGAGGTCAAATTCCGCTGGCACAGAAATGACAGCATTGGCAACTGGCATTCCAAGATATTCCTCTGCCATCTGCTTTAATTTCAACAACAGTCGAGAGCCAACATATTCCGGGGAAACGGTGATGGTCTCGTTACTTGTCACAGAAAATTCAACCATTCCATCTTTGTTTAACACCTGTGAATAATAATAAAAAGCAATGGGCTGGGGATATAGCTCAGTGGAATAAGCACTTGCCTAGCAAGTGCAGGGTCCTGAGTTCGATCCCCAGTACCGCAAAAAAAAAAAAAATAATAATAATAATAAAAAGCAAACGTGTTTACAGACATATGTACATATATAGTTCCACACATATATAATAGATTTATTGAATAAAAATTTACCTTTACCTTTAAAAAGTTATTCCATTTATTATAATCTACCCTGTATATTTGCTAAGATTAGAGCTTATTAAATGTTAGACTTAGGGGCTGGGGGTATAGCTCAGTGGCATAAGTGCTTGCCTGGCAAGCGCAAGGTCCTGAGTTCGATCCCCGGTACCAGAAAAAAAAAAAAATTAAAAAAAAAAAAATAAATGTTAGACTTGAAAATCTGTAAAATGAATTCACATTATAGTCTTCAGTAAGAGCACAATAAAATTCATTACCAAGCACATAACTACAACACAGAATATTCTCACTATATATTTATTTGATGCATGAAAATGTGTTATCTGCAGGGGATATGTTTCAAGACCCTCAATGGATGACTTTTCACTTAAAGAAGGCATTTAACGGGATCTCCAAGTTGAGTTGCCAGAAGGATTCTTGCAAGCATCATATACTTGGAGCTCTCTGGAGCTCTGTGACTTTGTAATTCTGTGTTGGCCATAGCGGCCCACTTCCTATTGTCTGCTAAACCACCAAATTCCCATTGCATTTTGTTACACTGTTTCCATTCCCTATATAGTCCACTCTTGCACTTTATAGCCAGTAATAAATAACATAAGCGTTATGTAAATACAAACAAATAACTAACTCATCTGATAAAACAAGATGGCTACTACTAGGTGACTAGTGGGAGGGCAGCAGACACCACAGACAGAAGAATGATACAATCCTAGGTGGGACTGCACAGGATAGCATAAGATTTCATCATGCGACTGGGAATGGTATGCCATTTAAAATTTAGGAATGGTTTTTGTAATTTTCCATTTAATATTTTTGGTCAGTGGAAAGTATACCGGTGAAATGCAAAATCATAGATAAAAATGGACTAATGTAAGGGACAACAGTTGCTCAACCATGATTGTAATTGTAATTTAGGATGTTCCCTTTTATTTCCCAATTAAGTTGTACCAAAAAATAATAGCTACCTAAGTGGAAAATTTAATATTTCATTATATTGTTATTCAAGTAGCGAACATTACTTACCTGCTTAATTCCATGAAAATATGTATTGCATGTTAACTCATCATTCTGGCTAATGCTGATTTTCATTTAAAAGCTAGATTAACTCTAAAACATACTATCCTAGTTTTATCAATGTATTATATTAATAGCAATAGTATAGAGAATTAATTTAAGAAATTTTAAGAATTTTTCACCAGTCATTCCAAATCTTTTAAAGTAAGTTTCAATCCAGAAAATCTTATTTTCTACAAAATTATTTCACCAGAATGGGAAAAACACATCCAAGCTACACAGACATTAACAAAACATACAAAGATACCAGTATTATGAGAAACAAGAATCAAATCACCTAAAACCTGTAACATAAAATAAATAATTCTTAGATCAGTAAGTAATGTATCCAAAGTTTTAATTTAGAGGAAAGGTAGAGTTTAGATTATTATATCACTACATAATGATTATAAAACTCCTAAGAAAGAAGCTAAAAAATTACAAAGTAACAGACCTAAAAGTGCATACATGAATATTTGCCCAACCTCCAACATTACTGTGCTATCAGGAAAATAAGATATTGTATTCCGATAAGAGACTAATCTTTAAATAAAAGAAGTCATTCCACATGGTCATTAAAAGATGATGCAAATTTCCTAACTGCATATGACACATTGTTAAGGTTCAAGTAAGTCAGAAAACACCATGTCTTGTGTGAGCTCTTTATATGTACACAAACATGTACACACACTAACACACATACTACCTGTCCATAGTAAGTGCATGGTGCTTCCTGAACCTTTGTGCTACCTAGAAAGAGCTAAGCAGCCATTCTGAGGATGGCAGTGCCAGTACATGGTGAGCACCAAGTCCTTGACAGCAATGGGGAGTCACTGAATTAACTCATCCTGGAGCTGCTGTGGAATTCCTTAAGTGAACTAATGCAACTCCAACAGACATTAAGCCAGTTGAGATAGAATGCTTTGTCATGTGCTGTTAAAACAGGAACTGAAATGGGTGTAATAAACATTAAGATTTGGGATTAATCTCTTACCTTAAATGGGTATCTGCCAATTTCGGCTTCAAGCTCTTCAGGGGTGAAAATCTTACCTATGAATCTTTTGGCATCATATATTGTGTTTTGAGGATTTGAATCTGCCAGTTCTAAGCTCTCATATCCCACATATATATCGTGGTCAGTAAAGGACACCATGCTGGGTATACTGTTATGACCATTTTCATCTGGAATCACTTTTACTTTTCCTGTGCCAGGAAAAAACACTCCAACGGAGCAATAGGTAGTGCCCAGGTCGATGCCGATCACTTTAGGAGTGGGCAGTGGTAAATACTGTTGTGCCAAATAGCCAGCCAACAGGAGAGTCAGAACGGCTGATCCTGAAAGTAGGCAAATTAAGATACCTTTTACCAGACGAATAACTTTAGCAAAGACCTCTTAATATCACTTTGTAAAACAAGGTCAAAAATACACATCTCCAAATATTTTATTTTGCAGAACTAGTAACATTTTTCTTATATATCAAGTTTTTCATAATGTGAACTGGCAATAATATAATTAAAAATGAAATACAAAAAGTCTCCGCATGCTTATGTAGTTCACTAACAAGAGAATAAGGAAATAAAATGTATCTTATTTCGATAACAATGCTGCTGAGGCTGACCGGAAAAACCATCTGAAACAAGAGCCAGATGTGGTTGAATTCTTTGGTCAAGTGACATTTAATTTTACAGCTTTCTAAGTATCTTTAGTTACCATTACTAAAAGGAAAGTCCATTACTGAATTCTCACATCGAAAGCTTTGTTATTGTAAAGCTAAAACTATCTTTCTTAACTCCTTTTCCCTTGCAAATGGATAAACTGGAGACAATGGTTTTGCAAGTTGCTTAGGTATTAAACTGTTACCTTATAACCGAGTACAGCTAGTGTTTCATGGAACCAAATTGAAAAGGCCGCAATTCTTGCAGAGCTACCATTTAAATACTTTAATATTTATTTAGGGCACAATATTTAATATTTAGGAGAAGTATAAAAGTGGGCAACGCTGATGGCAACGTACACGCAAGCTCCTTGGAGGCAAGTCGGCCTCACTACAGGAGCATCCATGTCAGGAATAGCAGATACTCAGCAAATTCTAATTAAAGAAAAACAACTGAACCTGACCCAATGGCACATTACTGCAAAGTGAAGAAAAACACCACTGTAAGTTTAAAATTATTCTAGTTTCAGGAGGCTGTGCTACACGCCTGCTTCCACTCACCTTACCTGAACCCCAAGACGTCAGTCTGCTGTACAGTATCACTACTGTCAGCTCATCCTCTACACCTCACTCAAAAACACGAGCCCTAGTGCCAATTCCACCTCCCTCTTACACCTACGGGTAAGTTTCGGATGCATTTCGTCACTTTGGGAGGGGGCGGCGATTCCCAACACGACTTGGTGGAAACAGCACCGGGACCTGCATCTTCTCAAACTCCTCCCGAGCTCAGCATCCCAAGCGACTACAGCCCCAGATGCTGATGCTGGTCCTGCCCTTTCCTCTACAAAAGGGGTCCGAGGAGCCTTCCAGAAGAAGCCCGGCTCCAGCCAGCAATTCTGAGCCGAGTTTCGGTTGGAAAGAACAAATCGCCCAGTTCGATGTCCCTAAGACAGACGCAGCGCGTTCCCTCATCAGGGCCCACCCCACCTGCTCCGAAGTCATTTTTCCAACTCCCCTCCTGCTGCGTCAGGAGGCTCCGAGAAGTAAAACAACCACCCGGCCCACTCCGGCCTTCCCAGACTTCCCCGACTCCCGCCTCAACGACAGGGATCAGGGACCAGGTAGGCACTGACCTAAGATTGTCATCTCTCCGGCCATTACAGTCCCGCCGAAGGTGCTTGGGATGACTGTACCTTACGTAAGGCTCCGCCCCTACGAGGCCAGCGGCCCCGCTACCCCCTGGGAAATGTAGTCCTCTGTCAATAACGCAGCCCTAGAAGCTACAGGTCGGATCCCATCAAGGACTTCACCTACCGAGATGCCACAGACCGAGAGCCTCCATTCAACCGGGGCCAGTGACAACAGAGCCTCCTTCCCACGCACGGGCTGCCGAACCAATTAGGCTGAGGCGAGAGCCAACAATGGCAGAAGGAATGGAGTTTACAGAATGTAATCAAATATGAAATGCTCGAGCCAATTTGAGGTAATAATTTACGTCGGCCGGCCCCGCGCTTTGCATTCTGGGAAGTGTAGTTCCGACTTTTGCCTATCCTAGTGAGGGAGTAGTGGGAGGGTGGGTACTATCAAGATACTACTGCCTTTTTGCTTCTGTCCAAAATCAGGTACAGTTTGAGCCTTTGTTCTTTCACTCTTCTCCCATTTAAAGCGTGCTTATTTGCTTATGATTTAGATTATAGAGCTAACAGGGCCCCTCCATCTCTGCCAGCCTCACCAGAAGACATCCCGCAGCCTACAGGTGGAGGTCTGGTCTGGTGTTACTGATTATTGAACTGGAAGCAACTCTGAAATCCCAGCAGACCTTTAGGCTCTGCTTTTGTTTGGGGTAAATGACTTCAAATTACTATAATGTTTAGTCACTGTGATTTAGCAAGAGTGTAGGGATAGGTTTTTTCTATTACTAACACTGAAGAGGGCCATTAAAAAAATCTGAGCTTTCTTTTAAATTATAAGTGGCCAGAATTGCTTTTACGGACAGGTCCTATGACATGTATTGGTCATTCAGGACATTTGTGAGATGTTTTTCAGTTTTTAGTTTATAATAAAACCCAACTTGCTTATCGGTCACTTGTAGTAGTTTATGGGTCTTTTAAAAAGAGTGGTTTTGTCTCTATTGCTTTTAAAATTCATGAAAACTAACATCTCAGAGACTTGGATTTGCATCCACATACCTGATGACAACAGATCAACTTGGTATGGGACCAAATTTCCATTAGATTTCCTACTTTAAAAAATAGATAAATGATGATTATTGGACCTGAATTATGGCTCATGAAGATTCATAATATTCTACTTTTGTGTTTTAAAAATATGTGAAATATGAAAAGTATATGTCTATAGTGAGTGTAATTCTGTAAAAATGTGAAGAATTCATAAGTAATGAATTCATGATTGCTGTTAGCTGTAATTATAGTTTTAACAAATGTTAAACAGTTACTATGTGCTAAACACAGTGGTAGCCACTCATAAAACCAAAAAAGAGGGACATGGTCAACACACATTTAATTTGGTATGGTATATGACACAATTTCCGCACAGACAGAAGGCAGAAGCAGCATTTAAGAGATGCTATACTTTTAACTTGAAGAGAAGGATTGCTGGAATAGAATGCGTCTGCACAGTGTTTGGAAGACTGATACATGACACAGGTTGATGGCACAATAAGAAGCATTAGGCTGATGTATTCAAGTTAGAAGGAAGTAAATTACTGAGACCATTTGCCATGGTTTATATCTAGCTGTCTCCCTAAAACCTCATGTGATCATAGGCGGGGCATTTGAGAGATGATTGAATTATAGAAGCATTATACCTGACTTGCCCTTAGGAGGTGAGACCTGGTTGGTAGAGAAAGGTCACTGTGAGTGTGACCCTCATCCTGCATCTCCTTTTCCAGCTTCTTTTCTTTTCTCTGGACCTACAGGAGCCCATCCAGCCTATCTGCTTATTTAATGCACTTATTTACCTCAAAGTGCCAGAGGTTTTAGTTTAGAAAAAAAAAACACTACATTAACATCTTTTGTCTTAAAAGTAAAGCACAATAACATGTATGCCATTGGTTTGCCACCACCGCTATAGGCCTATTTGTGGAGGACTTTTTGAAAGGGTAATAATGATTACATTACGTAGGCTTCCATTAGTAGTCATAATGGAAATGAATGAAATTACCCTTTCTCCACAAAGACATGTGAAATAGGGCAAAACAACATGAAACAATCATTTCAGACCTTGGAAAATAGAGCTGAGATAACTGAAAATACATAACTAACTGAGGAAAAGGAAAAAATAATGAAAGATCTATAGTAATTTTGCGTTTCTACTCAGAGGCAATTTAAGGCCTTGCTATAGAGAAGGAAATCCCAAGGAGAGCACAATGGCCTTGTGAAATTGACGGGACAGATGTCAGAGTTAAGGGAGTCTGCAGAAGCTGACATTTTAGGAAATGGCTCCTGACAAGTGAGAGGTATGCAAAACAGCAGAAATCTATGCAAGAAATATTCAAATAGTCAGATATTTCTACCTCATACTGTACACACAAAAATTAATTTGAAATCATTTATAGATCTAAATGTAAAACTAAAGTTATAAAATTTGTGGAAATGAGAACTAGAGTATCTGTGACTTTCTTTTAATCAAAGATTTCCTGAGTAGGGTGTAGAAATAATGAACCATCAAAACTTGTACATAGGGTGTCGTCTTTAGAAACTTCCACTCAGGGGACTTACAAAATAACCAACAGGCAGAACACACATTCATGATACAGACGATAGGAATACCGCATGCAGATAAATAATAACATGGCCAAAGATAGCTACTTAACAATCGGTCATAAGGTTTTAACAGACACTTTAGAAAAGAAAATATACAAATTGTTAATAAACGCATTGACATACAAATTATCAGGGACATGCAAATTAAAACCACTGCACATCCACTATAGTCATTCAAATTTAAATGTTGATTAGGTGTTAGTATGGATGTGGAGCAACTAGAGCTCCAGTAAATTACTGACTGAAGGGAATGTAAAATGTCATTTTAACTGCGCAAATATAGTTTGACAGTTTTAAAAATAAAGTTATACTTATATTCAACATATTATCCAGAAATTTACTTAGTATCTAACCAGGAAAAAGAAATAACATTTCAGCAAACATATATAAGAATATATGCAGTGTCTTAATGAGACCCTTTCTCAGAATAAAAATTAGTAAGAATGGCTGGGGATATAGCTCAGTAAGGAGGTCAGGGATCAATACCCACTGCCACACACACACACAGAGGGATACACACACACACACACACACACACACACACACACACACACACTATATATATATATATATATAATGTGTGTGTATTCTAATATATATATTATATATAATATATATATATATATTCTAACAATATACTTAAACTAAAAACAACCATATGTTCATTAATGTTTGACTGAATAATTTTATTTTACAGTTGTGAACAAGGGATATTAGACATGTCCACAGGAAGATATGTACATGAATAACTTCAGCAGCTGTGTTTATAGTAGGCTCTAAACAGAAACAATCCAAATGCCCATGAGCAGGTCAGTAAATGTGTATATTGTTGTATTGTAGTACATTCACACAATAGAATGGCACTGATGGATACGACATTATACTGGGTTCAGTGAAAGTAACAAGGTGTGAAAGAGCTTGTACTCTGATCCCTTTTCAGGAAACTCTTGAAAAGTTTGATATGCAGAGGTATGAAGCAGAGGGAGAGAGTAGAACTTTTGCGGTGGTACGGATGTTCCTTATCTCTGCTGTGGTTATGGTATAAAGATGTGTGTGTGTATGTGTGGCGTACTCATCAGGTTTTACTTTCATAGTTGATATATGTTATCTTACGTAAGTTATACCTTAATAAATTTGACTAGAAAACTTAAAAAAAATTATGTATGACAACTGCAGAGAAGAACATCAGAAATTCTAAACATTCCACTTCCAGGAATCTACAGGTATTATCTTAAATTTTTTCTCGTTAGTACATGTTTGCAGTACATAGTGTTTACCTCCCTGATGGGGAATTGGCATATGTATAGAACATACTTTTACTCCTTTTTCACCCCCTTTCACTCCCTTCTCCCCACTCTGTCTCTCGATCCCTTGCTCTTCTGGAGAAAGATTTATCTCCCTATTTATTATCTGTCTGTTATTTTGCTCTTTATATTTTCTCATATAAGAAAAACCATGAGATATTTAAACCTGTGTGTATGATTTATTTCACATCACAAAATAGTCTCAAGGTGCATCCCTTTTGCTGCAGATGGCACATGCTTATCTTTCTTTATGGCAGAGTAGTACTCTATTGTATGTAAATACCACTTATTATTTACCAATTACTGTTGGTGGACATATAGGCTGCTTCCAAGATTTAGCAATTATGACACAGTTATTGTAATACATACATGTTATGGTTAAAAACTAAAATGGTCCCCCAAAGAAGGGGTCAGAGTGGAGGGCTGGGTCCCGGGGGCCATGACCTGGAAGAGCGTACTCTTTCCCCTGCTCCTTCCTCCTTTCTCTGGTTCTTGGTTTGTATGGGGTGAGCAGCTGTTCTGCCCCATGCCCTTCCACCATGTCATTTTTACCTTGGAGCCAGGCAGAAACATGGACTGAACTCACTGGAACCTGTGACCAAATAAACCCCTTCTCCTTTAAGCCCTGGGTTTGGGGTGTAGTATCTGCATTATTGGGAAAGTAACTAATACAAAAAACTGGTACCGGAGAAGTGGGGTCTTTGCTGTGACTGCACCTGACTACATGGTTCAGAAGCCTTTGGAACTGGTTGGCTGGAGGAATTTTGGAGGATTTGGAGACATCAGATAGGGAAGCCTTAGAATAATGTAAGCTGAGCTTGATGGGCGCTGCTGGGAGCATCACCTGGAAGAATGTATTCTCTCTTTTCTCTCTGCTTCTTGATGCAGAGTTGAGCAGCTTTCCTGTGCCATGGTTTTCCATCCTGCTGCTTCTGCCTTGTTGCAGCTAACCATGGACTGAATCCCCTGAAACCAGTGAGCTAAGTTACCTTCTCTTACTTGAAGTTTTGGGTATTAGGAATGTTGTTTCCCAGTGGTGGGAAAGTAGCTACTACAACATCTTAATTGCACAGAGTAGAGAACTTTCCCTCAAAATAGCTGGAAATAAGCTCATTAGTAATTTCTGTTCTACCAAATGGTAGAATACTATGCAGCTGTAATAAAAATGAAACTCATTTGTGTTGTGGCATGCAAATATCTTTATGTTAATTAAAATCAAGTAAGGCTTAGGACAGATACTATTTAATTATTTAACTATTAACATAACTTAAGGTGAGTATGCCATATATTTGAACCCCATTTTATGTCCATTTAATTGTTATTTCAACTTACTAGTTTTACTGCATCATTTCTATTTTTTCTTTTAGACATTGGTTACTTACAAATATGATGCTTAATTTACAAGCATTTGAAGATTCTCAAATGATTTTCCTTTTCACTGTAATTCTAGAGTTACAGTTTTATGCAGAAATCTGAGAATAAATGACTAAATTTTGTGCCTCAAATGGCTCACCTTTAGAAACCATGTTTTTTTCTTTTAATTACTGTTTTTATGAATTTCACTATAATTCTATTAGAATTCTATTACAAAATAGCCTATATGATTTTAGTCCACTGAAATGTATTTAGTCTTTGCTTTTGTTTAGAATGTGTTCTGTTTTGGTAAATACTCCATGACTATGTAAAACTGTTTCCTGGTGGATGTAAATTTTTGAAAATATTTGGATGTCATGTAAAGCTAATGTATTCTAATTCTTGGTAGTAGGGTGAGTTCTATTTGATATTGCCTGTGGTATTTAAAATTATTTAAAATTATCCACCAATGATTGTGCATTTTATTGAGTGTGTGGATATTTAAACTATGTCAGGTTTAGATTAATATATTTGGAAGATCATATTTTAGGCACATACACATTTAGGATTATTACCATTTTATCATCATGAAGTGTTCTTCTTTATGTTTAGTAATAACTCTTGCTGTAGAGTCTACTTGTCTGAGGTCCAGAACTAGAGCCAAATCTGAGGAAAAATTCCCTAGTACTTACTGTGTACATGCAGCAGTCTGAGAATGAATGACTCTTGACTTTTGTGCCTTAAACGGATCACCTTTTAGAAGCCACGTTTCTCTCTTTTAAGTGCCTGGTGTACTCGTACTTGCTCACACTACCTTGGCTTTATCCCCGTGTTATCCCATAGTAATAGGTTTCTAGTGTTAAGGTATGCTTAGTACAGTTGTTTCTAACCTGCATTTCCCCTCCTAGTTATTTCAACTGCCTTTTGTAAATAGCATATAGATGGGCTTGAGGACTAATTCACCCTCAGAAAATTTGACTTTTATTTGAATCTTCAGTGCATTTACATTAAACACAGCTACAAATATAAATGAACACATGGATTTAAGTGTACCAAGTTGCTTAAAAAAATCTCTTTTTTTTATTCCCTGCTTTCTTTTACATGACAATATTTTTATTATATTTTGTCTGTTATTTTCTTTTCAGTTAATACCATTTTACTTTATGCTTTAGTAGTAGTCTTAGTGATTTCAACCTATACCTTTGACTTATTATATATAATCATTTTATCATATCTCAAAGAATTAAAAAATCTTGTGGCACTTTTTATTTTATATACTACTTCCATTCTTAGGCTATTACTGGTGCTATATTTTATATGTGATACATTATTAGACTCATAGTGATGATTAATACTGTTTTGAACCCGTTAACATTTGTTTACATTACATATTTCATTTCTCTAATGTTCTTAATTGTTTTTACATGTTTTTATTGCTCACAATTTTCCTTCAGCCTAAAAAATATTATTGAATATTTCTTGTTAGCAACAAATTCTTGTAACATTCAACTTCACTTTTTTCTTTTTAAAGATGATATGTCTTCTTCCTGTTTTATTTTACTTTTCCTTTCTCTTTGTTTTTGAACAATTTAATAATATTTGGCAAATATGTTTTCTTTGCATTTCTCCTTCTTAGGGCTGGTTGAGATTCTTAGCTTTCTGGACAATGCCTTAATCAGGTTTGGGAGATTCTCACCCAGATCTTGTGAAATATAGTGTCTGTCCCTTTTATTTCCCCTGAGATTTCAACTATATGCTTATGTTGAATATTAATTCTTGACCTATATTTATTAATATTAAGTTCTGTTTTTTCCATTTGTATATTTTTCTTTATACTTTGGTTTGAATATTTTTCTGGTCATATGCTAATAATTTATTTTCTACTGTCCAAGCAGATATTGAGCCTATTACACAGGCTTTTAAATTTAAACTTATATGCATTTCTTCAGCTGTAGAATGCTCCATTGGATTTCATGATCATTCTAATTATATGTGGAAATACTCCATTTTTCTTCCATTCTGTCCATCATTTTTCTTCTTTATTTAAAATTATTCTTGCTAATTATTTTAAGCCTTTATCTGTTTATTACGATGACATTCATGTCATTATCCTTATGTAATCTGATTTACTCTTCTTTATTTTCAATTACATTTAGATGTCTCATATTTATTTTTGCATTCCGGAACTGTAGAGAGGGAGATTAATGTTATTTTCTCTCAGATAGGATTTGTCCTTTCCTCTGTTATTCAGATAGACCGAGGGCAAAACACCTCAGTTCCATTGGTAATTTAATTGGATAGGGGCTGAATTCCATCTTATGTTAAATTTATTCCTTTTATAATGTAGGGACAGGTAAAAATAATTCTTGTGTTCATTACAGACCTCTCCCTTCAGCAGAGGTTTTTCTTTTAAGCATTTCAAGAACGCAAAAGTTTCTCCTTTGCTTTATAGCATACACGACTCCTGGTTGGATCTCCTGGGCCTGTAGTCCATGTCCAGCACCTGAAGCAATCTGTGGCAAATGGTAAGCTCCGAAGGGCTTGAGTAACTTCACCTCTATTGCACTTCTGATGGTTATAGCGCCTATAGATTCTCCCTTGGGCATGCTTGGGTCCCTGTTTGTGGATTTCCTTAGATGATCCATGTTTCTGGCTTTTCCAAACTTCTGGTGTCTCTACTGTACCTTTTATTTCATACTCACAGGCTCACACATTGTCCTCTCAGGTGCATACTGCCTGGCCTCCCAGACCTTCTGAAATTGAGGTGGAAGCCTTTTCAACCCCATAATTCTTGCCTTCTGCATGAATCTAAAACCTGTGTCATGTGGGTGATGCCGTGGTCTGCTGCTAGCTGGAGCAGGTGCTAGGATTTCTCCTCTCACTGGGCATTATGAATCCAGTTCTAAGGAACATTTTTATGCTGCTGCTATTCTGGAACTTGGTGTGGCTGCTGCCATTTTGGAACATGGTGGTCTGCAGCTTTTTCCTCAAAGTAAAGTCTCACTTTTGTAGTTTTGAGGCAGCAAAGATTGGACACTTACTAATTCTTCAGATAGCCTCTTTTATATTCTCCTGTTCTTTCTCAGCAATCAGGATCTCCTGATCTCTGTCTTTGTAGTTCTCAATTTTACTAGAGCTTCCTTTCTTGCCAAATACATTTTAAATCATCTGCCAGGGCTATTTGCTTTTGATTCTCAACATAAATCTGGCTAAAATAGCCATGCCACAATCTTTTTTCTGCCAGGTTAATTAGTCCACCATTACTTAATCTCAGTCTCAGGCAGTGTCTCTGGACATGAGTAAAATGCAGAAAAACTTTTTGCCAAGCCGTAACACACATCATCTAGAGTCCAGCACCTTGTGCAGTTCTTCCCAGCAGAAATCTTCTGAACCTAGTCTTTGGCAGCAGGATTTCTATCTGCCTTCTGGTCTGAGCTCTGGCCAGAATTTCCCATATAGAACATTCTACGGTATTGCACCTCTAATCTTTAAGGTGATATCTCCAAAACTTTGAAAACTCTTCTTACAAACCAATCCCAAAGGCTCTTGAACCACATGGTCAGGTATAGGCACAGCAACAACCCCACTCCTGGTACCAAATCCTGTCTTGGTTACTTTTGTTGCTGAGATAAAATACCCCAACACCCAAAATTAAGGAAGGAAGGAAAGGTTTATTTACTTCCTGGTTTATGGAAGTTTCAGTCTGTAATCAGCTGGTTACAGGGAAGGGTGGCATGGCACAGGGCAACAATCCAAGGCATCAGAAGATGACAAAAGCAATAAGAGCAAAAACAGGAGAGAACAAGCCTCTTTTCCTCCTTTATATTGTAAGCAGGCTACCCACCCCTTTGGGCGGGTGTATGTGGAACTCACACCATCTCTGTGCCCTCCTCTTGCACAGGATGAGGGTGTTCACAAAGTGAGGACACTAGCCCCTACTGAATTACTCAGTTAAACTTCTAGACTTCTTGAATTGATACATCTACCATAGCAATGCCCTAAAACAGTGCTAAATACATTATGTATACTTAGATACATTCACTGAAGGAATAAATAAAATAATAAATAAAAAACACATAAAACAGTTGAGACTTTTACTTAGGTCTTAGACAGTCAGCTGCTTAAAGAATAAAGTTGTTTAGTTCATTTTAGTATTTTCAGTTTGCCATACATGAAGATTAGATGATTTTTAAGGAGTTATTTTATGAATGTGCATTGGGGCAGACCATCATAAATATTTTTAGTGTTAAAATAATATGATTTGTCTATTCATTGTATGTGTATTATTGGTTGTCTATATTGTGGTATACATTGTACTGAGAGCAACTTAAACTAGTATTAGTATAGAAGTTTATACAAGGAGTAAGATCATATATTTAAATTTTTTAAATGAATGGCACATAAATAGTGTATTCAAAGTGAGAAAATACTCTTGTAAAATTAGTCTTTCAAAAGTAATGCAAATTAGAAGTTGAAGATCAAGACTAATGTAATAGACAAATCTCATAGTTTTGGACTGCCTATTAAATGATTAACATTTAAAATGTATTATTTTACCTTTTAAATGATGAAAATATGATTTGTCACTAATTTGTTTAAATAAATAAAACAAAATAGTAAGCTACCATTTATTAAGTTAGATAAGTGATTTATACATACTTCAATCTTTATTTCTGAAAATGAATTTTGTGTTAGATTTTTATCTTTGTACAAAAAGGAAAACTGAAATTTCCAGTTAATTGGCACATGGTTTAGATTTATATCTACTTTATTAAACAAAATCTACTTCTTGGTTTAGTGAACTTGGGCTGCCTTTAAAAAATCTATAGACAAGTAATTTAAACAAAAAATTCTCTGGCCCTAGTTTTGATGGTCGGGAAGCCCGAGCAAGGTGCCTGCCACTTTTGTTTCTTTGATGATTGTCTTGCTTGCTTCCTGAGGTCTACCTTCTAGATGCTATAGAACAGCAACAGAGAGAGAGAGAGAGAGAGAGAGAGAGAGAGAGAGAGAGAGAGAGAGAGAATCTCCCTCTTATCAGGCCACAGTGCTATCAAAGTAGAGCCTTTAGACTTTATTTAACCTCTTTAAAAAACCCTTTTATTAGTACATGTTTGGAGTACATAGTAATTACATTTTTTGTAGGGAATTTGTACATTTAAAAACTATATTTCAATTCTTTTTTCCTTCCTTTCCTCCACCACTTTTGTCTGTCTAGCATCTGCTAAGGACTGTACCTCTAGTTATAGTCACATTCTATATTAGGGGTTAGAGCTTCAGTAATGGGTTTTGGAGGGACACAAATTCAGCCCATAAATGTCCTTAAACACTAGAATACACTATCTCATAATTAGTACCATTACAATTTTTCAATCAAGATGAAATGATTTATTTCTTAATTTATATTTCATGAATGACACACATGATGATCTATAGCTAATAATTCCATGAATAACTTTGTGCCACGTAATAATATTTGTTGAATTAATGAATGAATTTAACCCCCAACAGTAACAAATTGAT
Organism: Dinomys branickii; assembly: GCA_004027595.1. Taxonomy (NCBI): domain Eukaryota; kingdom Metazoa; phylum Chordata; class Mammalia; order Rodentia; family Dinomyidae; genus Dinomys; species Dinomys branickii. The sequence continues at coordinate 99,642 of PVLD010001885.1, read as the reverse complement.
GATTGAAGATTTATGTCCCTGTAAGATTTTCAGTTTGTTATCCAAAGTATGACTAAATTATGCATTATTTCAAAGATAAATTATACCCTTTAATTTTTCTTTCTTGCAGCTTTAGAATTCAAATAGGAGTTATACAACTAAAGTCAGCTTTGGCTTTCTAGATTAAACTATGCCTTATATTATGAAACTTCAATGATTTCATACTATTGGCTGTTTTCACTGATCATGAACCATCAAAACAATACCTGGTCACAGGAAAAACATTTTATTTTCAATTTATTTCTAAGAGCTATCCAAATGGTTAAAAACTATTTTGCAAAGCTAGACTAGTAAGGAATATGGATTATAGAGTATTACAGCATGTATCACTTTTGGGGTGGTTTTCTCTTTTTAACAAAGTTTTAATAAAAATGACATTTTAAATATTAATTTAGGTCATTTTTATAACAAAATTATATGCTTGAATTATTTCTTGACATAAAGGCATAATACGAAAGAGCTTCAGTACAGGAACAAAATAAAAGAGCTTTCTGTATCTGAACTGGAGACAAAGGAGAGAAGGGAAGTTATAAAAAAATTCTCCCAATTCATTTATCCTAAACAAATAATCTGAGTCAAAACTTTTAGCAACCTAAGTATTTGAGTGTTTGACTAAATTATTTTTTACCAAGTGCTCTATGTGTTATATATCAAGATGATCCTTTGAAATTGGGATGAAACCCACTACCTTGAGTCAGAATGGAATCTATTGCATAGTAGAACAACAACAAGAAATACTGGGCCAGCTATTAGAAGAAAGTTCCAGGGTAAGCTGCATGGTAATGATTGCTTGACTGTCATAGGTAATCATTGGTTATGTGACATTGATTACATCAATGACAGAAATGGCCTCGGAGATTCTTTCTATCTTCTAAAATGTTATCATTCCTTTTCTTCCTCCCACCCTTCATTGCCTATGGACTCTGAATTCAGAAAGAATAAAAGTTGAGGGATTCTGGAGCTCAGTGAGTTTATATAGTCCAGTTGAAGGAGCCCACATGTTGAACTAGATGATATTTACTGTTAAATTTCCCAAATGCATGTATCAGTAGAGAGGGGCTTTTTGGACTCTATTTTATACCTTCATTTATTAAGGGAAGCATTTTTGTGGTTTTTACTGTAATGAAAAAGAGAGATATCATTAGCAATGAGCCAGGATCTCAATAAAGAAAATAATACTTGTGGTCATAGTTCATATTAATCTTTTAAGTATATTTTTAGTAAAATTAGTTGTCCTTTTTCAAAAATTTTTATTTTGTAATATTCTATGGGATAGGCTAAGCTTATTTCAGTGCTATGTACTTTAAGAATTTCAGATGTCAGCAATAAATGATTTTATTCATGAAAACGATGAGCTCAGGGAACTAGTTTTAATGTGAATTATTTTTTTTCTAAATTTTAGGCCAGCTGAAATAATTTCTTTAAATAGGCTATTGTAAAATATTTACGTACAATACTATGTAATGTTAGAAAGAAAACTCTTTCCTTTTCAAATAATGCAATTCCCTATGTGTAATATTTTCTTTATTTTTCTGCATAGATATAAATAAGGTAGTTATATATTTTTACCAGCAATATACTGATTTTATACATACTGTTCTATAATTCTTTATCTCACTTAATATGTTGTGGGTATCTCTCCATAATGTTACACATAACTTGTGTAATTCCATAGCTACATGATTTTCCACACATAAATATATTGTAATTTATTTAACTAGTATTTATGGGATACTTGGATACTTAGCTTGCTTGTAGCTTTTAGCTATGACTGTGTACTTTTGGAATATAATTCTTTCATGTCTGACTTTCCTTTAAAAGTATACACGCAGAATTTAGATAAACATTGTCAATTTATCCTTCAGAATTCTACAACTATTTATTTTCCTATATATACCTGTGTTTATGCCCCTGACCCTCTTTCCTTGCCTCTTTGGTTGTGCTTTATATTATCAGCACTCTGATTAGGATGAGGGGATAATACTATGTTAGGGTTGTATTTTTGCATGTGTTTATATATGAATAATATCAAATGTTTATAATTTATGGTTATTTTTGAGTATGCTGTTTGTTCATATTCTTTACCTTAGTCATTTTTATCCAGTTTTGTAGATTTTTTTTATCAATGTTCATATCAAAACACTAAATTGTATGTTGTTTTTCCAATATGTCATTTGTTCTTAAATTTGGTTTATGCCATCTTTTGTTATGATCAAATTTTAGATTTTTATAGTTATGTCTTTTCCTTATGGTTTCTAAGATTGTTACCAGGCACTGGAAGGATGTTCCAAATTCAGATTTAAACAGTGCTTTTATGTTTGATTCTTACATATTAGTTAGTATTCAATTCAAATTGTAAATTTAATAGAAATGTACTATAGGTGAGATTGATATTCAACTTTATTCCTAACTATATAAACAATTGTTAAAGTAGCATTTACTCAATAACGTTTTCCTTTCTCACTGGTTTTAAATAGTACAAATAATACATACAACATTCCCATATGTGTACTAAACTTATGCTTGACTCTTGTGCTTCTTTAATTTGATGATTAGGATTAGTAACATAATATTTTATTCACTGCAGCTTTATAACATATTTTTATATCTGATTAAATAAAAACATACTTATTCTTCATCTTGACAATTTCTTTTCTATTTTTATTAATTTATTTTTCAACATGGTCTTAAAAATTGATTTAGTTCCCTTTCCTCCAAAATATCCCATTAGAATTTTGATTAAAGCTTTGACTTTATGTATACATTTGAGATGAACAGTTTAACAACCATGAAACTTCCATTTAGAAACACAATATATTTCCATGTTTACTGAGGACTTGTACATCTTGTTATAGTTTTATAGTTTTTCTCAAATAGATGTTGCGTGTTCTATGTTAAGCTTATTGTGAGCTATTCTATTGCATTTTTTGGTGTTATGATGCAGTCTTTGTCAGAACTGCATTGCCATTTAACAAGTTTTAAACTGTTGATTTTTGATACATTTAGTCCTTTTAATTCATATAAAAACATGACACCTCCAAACAATGATAATCAGTTTTTGTTCTGAAATGAAAATGTAATGGAAAAAGTGCAATTGCAAGTATTTAGAAACATTCTTCTTTTCATTTGTACTATAACAGAGCACAGTGATACAGGGACATGATATTCCATTTTAAGGACCTAATAGAAACTTTATTCAAAACTAAGTCCTCACTAATTACAGTTTTAACACACATAATATAGACAAGCTGCTCTGGAAGCAACCCAAAGTACTGTAAGGGCATCCTATCCTTCTAAATTAGGCTAATTATTACTCTGGCTTGTTTCTAAGTCTAACCTTTGCTGATTCTGCAGATAGGTTTTGTCTGTAGCTGGTTCAGAAAATTGCTCTGGATACTGCCTTCTTTGGATTACTTATTTCTTTATTGGTTGATTGGTTGGTTGGTTTGTTTTTTGAGACAAGGTCTTGCTGTACAATTCAGACTGCCCCTGAACTTACTATGTCACCCAGGCTGGCCTTAAACTTGCAGCAATCCTCCTGCCTCAGTCTCCCAGTGCTTCATTCTTTCTGTTTTCTTACTTTAAAGAGAGTATTAAATGAGAAAAAAAAAGAACACACCAACATCACATAAATGAAACAAAGCAAGCATAAATGAAACAAAGCAAGAACATTAAATGTAGTACAGGGTTTGAAGACAAAATCAAAGGAATTAACACTGGGTGTTATATTACATATTGTTATCTTCAGCTACTGTGCTCAGATTACCAGATGTAAGAATGACAGATTGTTCAAACAATCTTTTTTATTTAAAGAGAATAAAAATAATTATTAGATAAAATACTAGTGATAATATAGAGTTTCACTAGACAAAATGGTAGGAATTCACCATGGTAGTTCCATTGCATATTGTCGTCTTCAAATAAGTTGCTCAGATTATCAGATATAAGCAGGCAAAATTGGTCAGAACATAAAAAAAATTTCACCATTAACTATTCCTTTCAATATAGCCTCAGACATCAGCAGTACAGTTATCCCAGCTACATATATATGTGTATATATGGATATGTGTATATATGTATATATATGTGTATATATGTATGTGTGTGACATATATATATATATATATATATATATATATATATAGCCTTCCTTCTTTTGTTTTTCTTCTTTCCCTCCTCTCAATTGTTTCTTCCTTTGACCAGTTTCTTTCCCTGTCCTATCATCTGTTGCACAGTTTGAATTTTGCTTATTCTTTCAGGTTCCTACACCAGGGAGACAATATGTTTACACATGCGGGACCAATTTATTTCACTTATGAGTATGGTCTCTAGTGGCATCCATTTACCTACAAAAGCCTCGAGTGTATCTTTTTTATAGCTGAGCAATACTCTATTGTATAAAAATACCACATCTTGGTCCACTCCTCAGTTGATGGGCATTTGGGTTGTTTCCAAGATTTAGCTATAACAAATTGTGCTATTATAAACGTGGGTGCACATGTATCACTGTAGTATGATGTTTTTAATTCTTCTGGGAAAATACCCAGAAGGGAAATAGCTAGGTTAAGTGGGACTTCCAATCCTAGTTTTGTGAGGAATCTCCACACTGATTTCTATAGTTGTTTCACCAGTCTGCATTCCCACCAGCAGTGGAGAAGAGTTCTTATTTCTCCACAGCCTCACCAGCATTTGTTATTGGTTGATTTCTTAATGATAGCCGTTCTTACTGGGGTGAGGTGAAATCTCAATCTTGTTTTAATTTGCATTTTTCAAATAAATAATGCTGTTGAACATTTTTTCATGTATTTGCCATTTGTATTTCTTTATCTGAGAAGTGTGTATTCATCTCAAATGCCTATTTTTGGATTAAATCTTTGTATTTGGGGGAATGAGGATTTTTAAATTCTTTGTATGTTCTAGATAGAAGTCCTTTGTCTAAGGGATAATTGGCTAAAACTTTTCCGCAATTTGTCAGTTTTCTTTTTACCCTGCTGGTGATTTCTTCAGATGTGCAAACACTTTTCAGTAAGATGAGATCCCAGTTATTAATTCTTTGAAGTTTTTCCCATGCAGTTTGATTTTTGTTCATGAACTCTCTCTCTACCCCTATGTCTTCAAGATTTTTGCCTATTTTCTCTTCCAATAGATGTAGTGTTTCTGTTTTAATATTGAGTCTGTGATCCATTTTGACTTAGGTTTGGTGCATGGTGATGAACTTGGGTCTATTTTCAGTCTCCGGCAAGTGGCAAGGCAGTTTTTCCAGCACCGTTTTTTGAAGAGACTATCTTTCTTCCATTGAACTTGTTTCACACCTTTGTCAAAGGTTAGGTGGCTGAGTGTATTTGGAGTTGTGGCTGTTCCTGTATACAGCATATTGTTGAATTCTGTTTCTTCATCCACTCTGCCAGTCTGTTTCTTTTGACTGGTGAATTGAGGCCATTTACATTAATAGTTATAACTGATAATGTGTTGGCCTATTTTTGTCATGTTATTTACTTGCTGTTGGTTTCCTAATTTTCTTTTTTCTGTTTCATTGTTCGCTTTGCTTGAAGGTTCCTTTCTATTGTTGTTCTTGAAATTATGGTCATTTTTTCCTCTGTGTAGAATATCTTTTAGTACTCTTTGTAAGGTTGGTTTGGCACTCATGAAGTTCTTCAGTTGTTCCTTGTCGTGGAAATACTTTATTTCTCCATTAAATTTAAAGGATAGTTTTGCAGGATACATCAATCTTGGTTGGAAGCTGTTTTATCTCAGGACCTGTAGTACTTCACTCCAAGCTCTTCTCTATTGGATGGCTTCTGTTTAGAAGTCTGTTGTGATTCTGATGGGCTTTCCTTTATAGGTGATATGTTTTTCTACTGGCTTTTAATATTCTGTTCTTTTGCTGTATGTCTGGTATCTTGATTATTATATGTCTGGGGATTGTTTTATTTTGGTTAATTTTAATTGGAGTTCTATATGACTCACTGTATGTCAGAATCTTTTTCCATGTTTAGGAAATTTTCTGTTATTATTTCTGCTGGTATTCTCTTTATATCATTTGTGTTGCCTCCTGCTGTTCCATTGACTCCTATTAGTCTGACATTATTTCTCATTGTCTCTTTTTTGCAGCTGTTGAATAGATTTTTTCCTGGTTCGCTGTTCATTTTAAGAGATCCTACCTTTTGTGATCATTAGCTGCTGTGCTGTCTTCGAGATCCTATCTTTGGCTTCATTCAAGATGTTTTGCCAGCTTTCAATGGAAGTTTTGCATTCTTGGATAGCTCTTTGAATCTGTTTCATGCATTCTAGTTCACTCCTATGTTTTTCATTTAACATTTCCATCAGTTTCCTGTGTTCATCTATTATTTTTACGTCTTCTTTAGCTGTGCTGGGCAATTCTTTCATTGTTGTTGTTATTTCATTTTTATACCTGAGAGATTATTTCTGATCTGATGTCTTCTATGGCCTGATGGAGTTGTTTCCTTACTTCCATTGCAATCATTGCAGCAATTTCAGGTGTGTGATTACCAAGTTCTCCTATCTTGATGTCTCCTGGACTTGTTCTGGATGAGGTGGAGTTCTGCGATAGCATTTTAGTCCTTTGCTGTGTCATTTTTGTTGTCAGAGGCAGAGCGGCTTGTCTCCCTCTTCCCTGGCAGCTCAGCAAAGGTCACAAGCATCCCTAGTTTTCCTGGTGGTCAGATGTGCTCCTCAGTGGCCGCTGAGATGAGCTGCTCACTGGGGTCTGCTGGTAGTTGGCAGAGTGTGCCTAATTCTCCCAGGTCCTAGAAATGAACCGCCATGTCTGTGGATCACAGACTGCCTGATCAAGTGTCCCCAGGCAGCATAGGGCATGCATATGACTGAGAAACAGGCTGCATTGGTGGCATGATCTCAGACCACTTGGTCCTTTGTTCCCAGATAGTTCAGGGAGCAAGGAGAGATTAGACGTGAACTGTGGGGTCAGCTGTTTGTGGACCACCTGATTCAGTGTCACCAGGTAGCTCAGGGTGCAAGTAGGAGCCAGGGGTGAACTGTCCTGGTGGTGATCATGGACCACCTGCTTTTGTGACCTCCAGGAATTCGAGGCATGTGCAAAGCCCAGACGTGAACTGCAGTGTCAGCAGTTCATGGACTACCTGATCTAATATTTCAGGCAGTGCAGGGCACATGCAGGGAGGGCCCAAGCATGAACCCCAGTGTTAGAAGTTCATGGGCTTCCTGATCCAGTATCTCCTGGCTATGCCAGGCCCACAGAGGGTAGAGACACCTGAATTACTTATTTCTTTTTTCTTTTTTTTTTTTTTTTTTTTGCGGTACTGGGGATCGAACTCAGGACCCTGCGCTTGCTAGGCAAGCGCTTATTCCACTGAGCTATATCCCCAGCCCCTGAATTACTTATTTCTTAACTCAGTTTTGTTTTCCTGCCTCACCACTTTGTTTTCATTATTCTTATATAATATTTAGCACATATAAAATTATATAATTATATATGCTATGAAGCAATGTACAGGTTGCACATCTCATCTAAAAATTTGAAATTTGAAATGTCCTGGAAAGTTTTGGATATTGAAACATTACAGATTCTAGGGCCATGGAGACAGTCCAGTGGCACAAGTGCCTGCCTGGGAAGTGCAAGGTCCTGAGCTCGATTCCCAGTACCAAAAAAAAAAAAAAAAGTGACAGATTTTGGATTTTCCAAGTAGAGATGCTCACTAGGAAAGTCTATACATATATTCCAAAATTTGAAAGCTTTGAAATCTGAAATATTTGTAGTTCTAAGTATTTTGGAAAAAGGATGCTCAATCTGAAATGAAACAAACACCAGTGAATTCCTCCTCCAATCTCACGAACTATAATGCCATTCCAGACCTGTTAAATCTGATAATGTGTTTTCTTTTTCCTTTCTTATTCCTGCTTCACTTGCAGAGAACACTTTTGTGTTTGCCCATTTCCATTCTCTTTCTTTATTTTTCTTTTCTTTTTTCTTCAGAACTGGTGATTGAAGCCAGGGCCTTCACTGAACTGCATTGCCTACCTCTCTCCTCCACACTCCCACCTTTTCTTTTTCTGAGACAGTCAGCTAGTCCACCCAGGCTCTTCTTGATCTTCCGGTGCTTTTGCCTCAGCTTCCCAGAGTGCTGGACTGCAGACATGAGCTACCATGTTTAGCTGTCTGATCTCCCTTCCCTTTTTCCTTCCTGCCTTCCTTCCTTAATTTCCTTCATGTTTTCTTTGTTTTTCTTCCAAAATGTTGTTGTATCTATATAATTTTTGAGTGAAGGGCTCAAAGACTCCAAACCTGAAGTAGTGATACAGAAAGGAAAATGTTAACTGTCCTGATTTGATCATTTTACATTGTAACATACATCAAATATTTACACTGTACCCCACAAACTTGTACAATTAAAATAATAATTAAAAATAAGCAAATATATACAAACAGAAAATGTGTTTTATCATTTATGGTGCCTTTCTGATCAGTTTATTTTTAGTTTTAGTGTTGATCTATGTAAAAGGCCTCACACTGACACTACACTGCTTCTTTCACAGTTTGCTCAAGGAAGCAGGACCAGTGTGAGTTATGTAGCATAAGAGACTTACTATAGGGCTTAGAATTCAGGCAATTGTGGAACTGACTAGGTACTCTATGTACGTCTTTTTTGTCTCTTTCAGTTTGAAACTAGTCCTGAGTCTGGAAGTATTCCATATGAAGTAAGTACTATGAGCAAGCTATGAAGATGTCCTCTCATAAACTCCAATTCAGGTTGACCTGAAGGAGAAAGTAACTTTCTTCACTACACCTGCAACACATGTGAGAAGCTGACAGGAGAGATATGGAGACATTTAGGGGAGCTGTGGACTTGGTTGCTTTCATCTGCCAGCATCATCAACAGTATATGTGATATGCAGATATCCATGAATGATAGCAATCTTCTCAAAATCAGTATTAACTGAGTGTTTTCTGTGACCAAATATAATGAAAGTAGAAATCAACATAAAAGGGATTGAAAGCAGTACATGTGAAAATTTAAACTGCACCTCATAGTTTAAAGAAGAAATTATGATCAAAGTTAGAAAGTAGAACTGATTAGTGAAAATATTCTCAATCAAAATCTGTGGAACATAACAGAAGTTTTATAGAATTAAATAAAGATGAATATATTTATTGTCTGGTACAGATTAAGTTTCTTAATTGTGCTGTTCAAAACTTCGCCATTCAAACTTTAGGAAAATTTTTCTGTAGAAGCTTTTAATTAAAAAAATCACATCAAGAAAGCAATTCTAGGATATGTAATTTGTAACTCCAAATTAGTTAAATTGACACAGTGGAAATGTAGATATTCTTTATAGACTTCATGTTTTCAATATATTCTTTGTAAGTTGTCATATAAAGCTGGGTATTTTTACTGTTCATTGGTGTATTATGACTGACTGACTGAAAAATCTAAAATTTATGTATATATCCTCCTGTTTGTGGGTGTTCCAGCTGCTTCCCACTTTCTTCATTAAAAAAATGTGCCACTATAGATAGTCTTGTGTGACTCTGCTAATGTAATTGTTTAAGTATTTCTACATGACTTTGACTCCTAACTTCTTTTTTTCGGCAGTATCAGGGGTCAAACTCAGAACCTTGTGCTTGCCAGGCATGCGCTTATTCCACTGAGCTATATCCCCAGCCCTTCTACATGACTGAAATGGGAGATTTGTGATTCAACTTTATTAAAAAATGCCAGTCTATTTCCAGAGTGAATTTACCAAATTTATACTCCTACCAATACCATATGGAATTTCAGTTGAATCACGTGCTTGCCAATATTTGCCATTAACACACTGGTCAGTATTTTCTACTCCAGTGAAAGTAGAATGATATAACACTGGGGTATGTATTTTCATTTTCCTGATTGCTGATAAGATAACATAGTTTTCAGACTTATTTTCCATTTCTTTTTTTCTGTAAGTGCCTGTATGTGTATACTTACACATTTTCCTAATACTCTTTTCCTTTTTAATTTGTATAGTTCTTTATATATTTTGAGTACTGATAATTTACAGATTATATTTATTATAGATATCTCAATGACTTATCCTTAGGGTACATTTATAAGGCAACATAAATTTAGAATATCTTTATAAGACAACATAGATTGTTAATTATGCAAATTAGTCAGTTTTATACTTAGTACCTTCTGATCCTTGCTTAAAACTTCTAAATTACTCTTAAAACTATTAATGTATCCTTCTGTACTATCTTTAGGGTCTTAAATAAACCTGGAATTGATTTGTGTTTGTGTGGTCTGGAATAAGCATTCTATTTTTTAAAATTTCTATATATATAACCATTAGCCCAGTACCATATATTGGACAATCCATAATTTCTATGGTATTTTCAATGGCTTTCTCTGTTACATTTCAAATTGTAATATGCAAAGGTCTACTTCTGAGTTATTTGTTTTGTTTTACTAGTCAGTTGACCTTATATTTTAAATTATTATCATTTTCTAATAAGTTGTGCAGCTTATCAATTTACTCCACTTTATTCTTTTCCATGACTGTGCTGCTTATTTCTTTCCTTTGATATTTTATGAGAATTCTAGAGCCAAAAAAGCCTGAGGAGATGGTCCAACGTGATGAGGGAAACCAAACAGGAGCCATGTTAATTGTACCGGAGACTTCTGGCTAGATTCACAAGTCACAGGTTGATCTTCCGTCTTGCTGCTGGCCCCTGAGTTGGGGTGTGTTGACTTTTGGCATTTGCCCTTCAGGAATCTCTGCTGCGTGAGATTTCTTTTCCTTTCCCCTGAAGAATTCAGTAAATTTCTTTTATGCTTTGGTCCCTCAGGGATTTTCTTTAACTTTTTAGGAGTTCAGAATGCAATGAAAACAGTGCTTTATGTAAGCTCTTCTTTTCCTAACGTGACAGTTCTTCATAACATCTAATATATCGATTTCTACAAGTATAAGTTTTCATGGAAACATGTCAAGCCGTTAATTCTGAGTCTAAAGTGTAAAAGTGTGAGTTAAGTGATGGCCAATGAAATGGCAGTTCTTGATTGTGAGTTGAGCTCAGTAAGAATGACCAAAGACCTTAATTTCTGCCACTAACACCATCTGAGCCTTTTCCCTCTCTTTATTGTATATTACAGAAAGTTGAAAGAACTGTGTACCTGCATAGCTAGTAGCCCTTGATTTATCTTTGTCTTTTATGTAAAACTATAAATCAGAGATTATTCATCTCCAAATAAAGGTATACTAATAAATAATAGTAAAAAGCCACATTTTATGGTTTGCATCTAGGTATCTCCCCAAAACCTGATACAGTCATGGGGCTCTGGGCTTTTCAGAGGTGACTGAATCTAGAGTTTGTATTGATTGATGGTGCAGTGCTGAGATTCAGGGTGTGAGTGCTGCACCCGCCTTAGTGTGGGTGCCTGCATATAGTATAAGGGGCTGAAAGACACCAGTCTCTTTCTCACTCTCCATTGTTATTTTGCTCTCTTATTTTATGCCCCAAAATTGCTGCCTCTCTGCCATGTGCCACCCTACCTTGGAGCCAACTCATTATGGACTGAAACCTCTACAAACAGTGAGCTCATCAAAGCTTTCCCCATTTAACCTTGGGTGTCAGGTACTTTGTCTCAGCATTGAGAGAAAAGTAACTAGTACACCACGTCAAAATGAGAGGCAGCTACAAAACTCACAATGCCAATAATTCATATCAAGAACTTAACAAATAGATCAGAAGATGCAATTTCCTGAATGACGGTTCCAAAATTAGGTAGCACCTGAAACAAGAATCTAGTAGAATACTATTATGTTGTTATCTGTTATCACTGTCAAGCTCTATTATGGCTCTAGAATATTTAGAATAAATTTTACAATTATGAATTGAAGCTCTACCATTTGAACCCTCAGCCAGACCTTGCTATCAAAACTCATGTTTTGCATGATCAATGGTATAGTACTATACTAACAGAGTGGCATGCTATAATTTGGATGTAGTTTAAAGCGGTCCTTAACTTTGACATTTACTTTATGAGCAAGAAGCAGAGACAGGAATCTTTTCAGTGTTTGAAGCACTGTCCTCATCAGAGTGTCTTGGTGGAACTCTGCAGAGAGCATGATCTTTTGAGACAGATAGACCTTGGTTCACATTCTAATACACAATACATGGAAATTTTTTTCTAAACCCTGTAAGCTTCATACAAACCAGCTGCAAAAAGAGATGCGAATCCCTACCCCCCCCCAGGTATTGGGTAATGAAGTGAGACGATAGATGATTTATGTTTGACCAATAATAGGCATTCATTAATAGTGTACAGCATTATTTTTCTATTATCATTATGAGTGTACACTTTCTAGATTTTTATATAACTCGGGAAAATTCTGCACAATTTCCTAAGCAAGAATAGGTAATAAAAGAAAGATGATAATTATTCCTTTCTGTGAAGTAGGATTTTCTTTTCTATTGAAGAGTGGAAAAGGAATATAAAAGAGAGTGCGCTTGGGAGGTGTAATTTTTCTAGGTTTGTCATCATTAGGATTTAAATGTATTACTTAGTTTTCTTCTTCATTTATTACTGAAATTGACACAAAATAATAATTTAGTTATCTGTATAGAATGTATAAAGTTATATATGAACCATTTTCCCTATTGCTGAATTGTGAATCCAAATATTACTAGCCAAGTAGCTGCAGTGGAGCCAATCCATATTAGACCACTTATGCAGAAGATTGCTGCCAAACTAATCTACCTTAAATACTTAATTTATTCTGTCCCTCTTTTTAAATTTATCAAAATTCATCATTCTTATGTCCTACTGCATCAATTCTAAACTTTTCTGCCAGGTTCTCAAGAATTTTCTTATACTCTCAATCCACTCTACTTTGGGGAGGAATACTCCCAGCCCACAAATCAATTTTCTCTGGGATCTGTTATTTTCCCATGGCACTTGATGGTCCCTCTCCCTGACGTAACTTTGAGACTGCCTTCTTGGGAAGTCGGTGATGCTGACTGTCAGTTTAAGAAGAGGATAGACTCCTGCTGAGTTGACTGGCCGTGAGGTCGCTAGCGATTCATTGATTAACCTGCTGATGAGTGCGCGGCTAAGTGAAGTTGGAGCTGAGGCCTAGCTGGAGGAAGTGGACCACAGGAGCGTGATCTGGGGAACTGCGGAGTGTGGTTCCCGAGCCCTTTCCGCCTGGCCTTTCTGTGCGCTGCTGTGAGGCCACCGTACTTAAGCCGCTTTGTGCCACCACGCACTTCTCCCATATTGTTCACAATATGGGCCATCCACCGACCGACTGAAACTAGTCACACTGTGGGCTGAAATAAAACTTTGCTCACTTAAGTTGTAGGTGTCGCGTATTTTATCCCAGCAACTGGGAAGTTCACCAGTTCACTTGAATGCAAAACCTACCAGTACTCGGATGGCAATTCTGTTCTCATTTCTCCCATAAGCGTTTGCCTGCAGACCCTCGGCTGTCACGACTGGACACATAGGAATATTTTTCAGGACTATGAGTCATCATCACTTCATTTAGTTCATAAATAAATGTTCATATTTATCATACACTATTATTTGGTGAAAGAAAGTGGGTTTTCCAGGTAGTGCTCCTTCAACATACATTGTCTTACAGGTCTGTATCTGTTAAAATCTGAGCATAGTATTAAAGGAAAAGTGCTATTAAATACTTGTGAATTGATGAGATAATTAAAACGAACACGTTTTTACATTTATACCTGTCTTGGTTACTTTTCTCTTGTTGCTGAGAGAAAATACCCAACACCCAAAATGAAGGAAGGAAAGGTTTATTTAGCTTAGAGTTCATGGAGGTCTCAGTCCATACTTGGCTGGTTCTGAGGCAGAGTGGCACATGGCAGAGAGCAAGCGTTCATGGCAGCAGCACACAGCAAAAACCACAAGAGCAAAAAGGGAGAATGGCTGCAAGCAGCCTCTTTCGCTCCCTTACACTGTAAACAGCCTACCCCACTCAGGGGGCGTGTATCTCTCACACAGTCTCCATGCCCTCCTCTTCCACAGGCTCAGGATGTGTACAAAGTAAGCACCCTGGCTTCCTGCTGAGTCACTCAGCCAAACCTCTAGACTCCCCAAGTTGATACAATGTATCAACCATAACAATACCCATTGTGAATTTACCTATAAATAATATCTAACAATTCATTTCTGTTGTATGCTATTTTAGATTCTGATTATAATTCTTGGTTTTTGAAATCTTTGTTTTTAAAATATGAAATTCGAGGGTACTAAAGAAAATACAGCCAGGCATGGTGGCACTTTCCTGTAATGCCAGCGCTTGGGAGGCTGAGGCAGGAAGATCTTTGTGAGTTCGAGATCAGTCTGGGCTACAAAGTGAACTCAAGGCTAGCCTTAATTGCATAGTGAGACCCTGTCTCAAAAAAGACAAAAAAGAAAAAAGAAATCAAAAAACAAATTGTATTTTGTCAGAAGTGTATTAAAGCCATAATATTTTAATTAATTTGAATTACTTAAGGAAAAAGTATATTCTCACTGAGTCAGAGTTCTCTTAGGAGTAAATCTACCAGCTTATCCAATAAACACTCAAACAGTCTTCACATCTGACTCCTTTCAAGTATTGCTTTAGTTGCTGTGGACACATTCCATCAATCTTCAGAAATTGATATCACTGGGATAAAATAAATCAGTTTCTTTCGGTGGCTTAGAATGTTATAAATGTTTTATATTTCTATATAACCATGATTCACATTCCTTTGCTAATAGGAAAAAGCCAAATGTTGTGCCTTATATTCTTAGATGCTTTTATAATTCTTTATCATTAACCATAGCATTATTGTACACTTTTGTATATCAAATGATATTTCTCATTTTCTGATTAAAGGTGACACTGTGGTATGATTTAACCGTATCTCTTAGCAGCATATTATACAAAGCAGATTTAATTGACATATATTAAAATGGCATTAACAAAGCTCTCTTGCCGGCAGAGCCCTGCCCCTCTCCGTTGCCAAAATGCAGCCCATTGATTTGTTATATTTTTATCCGAATGTCTTAGCATGTTTATGCTGTGATTTTTCAAGAGATCAAAGACTATCCGTGAGAATAGTACACGGAGTGAAAGAATACATGCACTTTGTACGTTTGAGCAGTGAAATACTCAGCTACCACCAGGTGTCTCTGTTACACAATACAGATGAGATTCTTGGGCTTTTTAAATATTGACCCTATTTTACATATAAATAAATTCACTTTTCAATTTTTACATTTACATTTTCTTCATTCCTGTATAGAAGACATTCTTACTCTTAAATCTTACATATTGGCTCTTTTTTTATTCTAAATGCTTTATCTAAAATTATTCCTTAATATCTAATTTACATACTTTTTCTGTTTATCTTGCACCATGTTTAGAATGAGGAATAGAATAAGATCTTCATTCAAAAGCCCATAAAAGATTGTGATATCACATTTTCTCATGGAAAAAATCAAAACAATAACATGCTGCAAAGGAAGAGGATGTTTGATGAAGTGGTATTTTAAAATTTTAGCTAAAAGTTTAATTTCAACTGCAGCGGTATTTTCATAATACATTCAATATATTTTTAAAAGAAATTTAGAAAAACTCAAGTAATACTGCATTAAGGATTTTCCAATTTCAGTCTTCCTTTTCTCCAGTCTATCTTTGTGTAGAAGTGAGAGCCAAGGGGAAGTCAGAAGTCATGCAAAACATACCTATGAAGAACAACCGTGATTTCCCTCATAGACCGGAAGTATATGAGTGGATAATGGACTGTAAGGGCCCACTGGAAAGGAGAGGAGGACTGAAAAAGTAGAGGCACAGTTTATTCAATTGTTCCTCATCAAAATGGAATCTAATGTTTATTCGTAGATTCTTAGGTGCTAAACTTCATACTCTTTTTTTGCTACACAGTGGCCCTATCGGTGCTGTGATTAATTCTGTACTATAAAGGAACACTAAAACTGAAAAATAAGCCACAAACTGATCTATAGTTGAAAACCAGTTAGCTTTTGTTCTGTTTGAGATCTAAAATTTCCCCGCAAAAGCCTTACATGCAGAGAGGAGGCCTAGTCAGGAGGGGCAGCTCACGGGCGCATAACCTGGAGGGGCGTCTTCCAGTCCCTCACTCAGCTTGCTCCCGCCATGCTGTTGCCACGCCCTTCCTTGGAGCCGGCTGGCTGTGAACCAAACCCACTAAAACTCTGAGGCAGAATACGCCCCTCCTCATGTAAGTTTCAGCTGTCAGATATTTTGTTCCATAAATGGTAAAATGACTCATACAGAAAACTGATACCAGGAGTGGTCCTATTGTTTTGACTGTACCTGACCACGTGGCCAGGAAGGCCTTGGGACTGGTTTGCAGGAAGAATTTGGGCAGATCTGGAAATCCAAGCTAGAGAAGCCCTAGAATTTTGTGAACAGTGCTTGATGTGTGATACTGAGTTCAGAGGACCAGATGCTGACAGGAATGTGGGCAGTAAAAGGCAGGCCGAGGAGGCTTAAGGTGGGAATGAGGACTCTGCTGGCAGTTAGACTAAAGAGCATCAGTGCTATACTCTGGCAACAACAAAAGCAAAATATGCCTGCATTTTGCCCATGTCTTGAAGTTTTGTGGGAGACAGAGACTAAGAGAAATGGACTAATTTACCTGGTGGAGGAAACTTTAAGGCAACCCAGCTTTCCGGCTGTGGCATGGGTGTAATGGTTACTTTTAGCTACATCTGCAGTAGTTTGACCAGAAGGGAATTGCCTGAAACCTGGAGGCTATGGACAGCATAGTGGCTGGAAAGGTTAACATTAAAGTGAAGCCAAGTAGTTCATAGAGAATCAAGAAATACAACTTGAGAGAATCTCAAAAATCAGCAAGATCCACCAATCACAAGCTCAAGGGTACAAAACTAAACATTTTATGAGAAAAGTCCCTGTGATGCCTACTCATTAGGACTACCTAGAAAATATATCTAAAAATTCAAAGATCTAGACACCCACAAATTACTATAACAAGGCTCTAGAAGTATGTTGATAGTACATTTTTTCATATTAAAAATTTCAATACTCTGGTAGCATTTCTAAAATTTTAACTAAAAGCTAGTAATGTGTGCAAATATATCTATAGTTTTTTACTAAAGATTTTTACACTGTCAAAGAACATTTTTAATGTTATAGAACCAGACTGACTAACTTCTGTAAAAATTATTTCTTAAAAGGGTCAAAGTTGATGTACACATATATGGAAATGTCACAGTGAAATCCATTAATATGGCATAGTTAATAATACATTAATATTTATAATTTAAAAATGAATCTCTCTGGGATTCTCCAAAAGAATGGGAAGCTAGCTTAATAGAAATCAAGTTAGAAGGAAGATAATGTAAGAAGCATAGAATCTATCTTATAGCTAATAGAATTCAGGTTACTCTTACACCTCTAGCAGACATTATTTGCTCCAATAAATAAATCCTAACATGCTTCTCCTGCACTTTACTCAAAGCTTAAGGTTTTAAGTCCCAGCAGATCTCCAGCTGGTCAAATGTAGCTCACCTGCTGATGTCTGGCTATGTGGGAGCCAGAAGAGAGCATTTCTCTTCCTCTGACTTCTCCTTTAATACTTACTGTGAAAGAGCTACTTTCCTTGTTGAATATTACAGCATTTTGGAGGGAGGGCTAGAGAACGACTGAAACTGGGAAGGCAGGAAAAATTTTTCAAAAGGCTGAATGACCACTATAAAATTGAATTATCTAGCAATTCAGGGTTAATTAAACCATACAGCTTCAATAAAATACAATACAAATGAACAACTTAAACTAAAATTATAGAAAAATATTGACATTAAAACATGATCATGATACACTGTGATGCAAAAATTAAAATCAAAACCAAAATATATGAATTCTTTCTGTGAATATATAAACACTCATGGTAACAATGTACATTCCTTAGTGTGAATTTAGAAATCACTACTTTCAGAAAATACTTCCAGGAAATACTTTCTGAAATTTCCAGTTGTCTTGGTTACTTTTTTCTCGTTGCTAAGACAAAATACCCAATGCCCCAAATGAAGAAAGGAAAGGTTTATTTAGCTTACAGTTTGTGGAGGTTTCAGTCCATTACTTGGCTGGTTCTGGGGGAGTGGCACATGGCAGAGGGCAAACATTTATGGCCGCGAAGCACAGCAAAAACAACCAGCAAAAAAGGAATGGCTGCAAGTAGCTACTTTTTCTCCCTTACTTTGTAAACAGCCTGCCCCACCTGGGTGGCGTGTAGCTCTCACAAGATCTCCATGCCTTCCTCCTCCACAGGCTCAGGATGTCTACAAAGTAAGCACCTTGGCTTCCTGCTGAGTCATTCAGCCAAACCTCTAGACTCCCCAAGTTGACACAATGTATCAACCATAACACCAGTTTTCCTTCTTTTTACTTGTTCTTATTTTTCTTTTCTTATGATTCCCTTACTAGATTTTCTATCCTTTATCACTTTCAGTTATTCTTTCAAGTAAGGAAGAGTTATTTGTGTGGGGGGAGAGAACTTCTAGAATTATGACCTGTCCTTTCACTTCTGTCATTTGTTTGGTGTGTACATGTGCGTTTTTGTGTAAATAGGTGCACAGCCTGAGTTAGGTCACATGATGAAAACATTTGAAATTTGAATAAGACTGATAATAATTAGATTTTAAGTCATTGGAAACTTTGGGTTATTCTAGTATCTTTGCTTCATGATTTTAAATTACTATCTTTCTGAGGGAGAAGCAATCATGCTATTTACTGAAATAAAATAAAATGTATTGTGTTTTAGACAAGTTCATTTCTTTATTAGAAACAATAAATTATTATAAAAGCAATAGGTAATGTGAATGTTTACATTTATAAAGATACCTTACTTCTCTGTACCTAATGTATAGCCAATGTTTCTGAAAACATCAGAAAAGAGTTTAAGTCATAACTGTACAGCTCATGTGGGAGCATACTGATAAGGTGGTCCAAACAATTAAGCACTGAAATGCCTCATCATCCAAATAACAGCCTCTGCTGTGCTGACCTATGGTTTGTAACAGTCTTTGTATTGTATCGTACAAAGAAATGCTTGTTTAGAGTCCATATAATTTTGATCTTTCCAGCTTTTCTTGTTCTTTTGAAAATGACGTAATTCACAGGAACTTCCTAGGTGCACCATAAATTGTGCAGGAAGTCACAGCTGAACATATTTTGAGGTTCATTACAATGTTAATGAGTTCAGGGAGATGGCTTTACAAACCAGTTAGCTCCATATAAGCTCCAAAGAATTAATTCTGTTCAATCGTTTGTCAGTTACATACTACAAAATAATTGAGTCGAAGTTTTTCCAAGGGAGGTGATGTTCAATACTTATAGTAGAAAAAGAAATAGTCACATCATCTTTTGTATGTGATAGCCAAAGGTTTATATGAAACATGCAATTCAGTAAGTTTAAAAGAAATGCATCTTTTCCTTTCCTGTAAAATGCCATATGGACAAATGCAAGCAACTCAAACAATACAGTAAGTTTCTAGAGCAATATTTGAAAAGACTTTAGAATCAAAGAACCAAAAATTCAGGGCTCAGTCTACCACACAAGTAGGCAAAAGTATAATGTGCCAATTAAACATACTTAAAAATCTAGTCGTGACTCTCGGGTCTCTTTGGGGCCATAAATCCTTTTGTCTGTCTGAAAGCGAGGTAGAAAGTGAACCATTCAAGAAAAATTGCTCTTTGTCTCCTTATAATTCTGATTTCACATCGTCCTTAATCACCCACTGCAGAATAAAGTCATGTACATGTTTTGAAATCTTGTGACTAAAATAATGAAAAAAAAATGAGATTGATTTTCACTTCTTTTCCATGCTAGTTGAGTTTTCCATTTTATTTTTTAAAAAGCCATGTTCTAAGAAATCACAGAATACATATCACTTTATATACTAAGAATTTTTTTGTGGTACTAGGACTCAAACTCAGGACCTTGTGCTTGCCAAGCAAGGCACTGTGCCCCTGAGCTACATCACCAGCTCACACTTCATGTACTCACAAGCATACAGAGAACAAAGCTATGAGCTAATAAAGCAGAACTATGTGTTTTTTATCCCACATGTACAAATTAATATGAATATCAGTATATAAAAATGAACAATCCAATTTTTTACCACTCTGATCATTAGGGGTTGGAAAAAAGTATTTTGAACACTTTCATCTAATTGAAAAATATTTTGCAAATTATTTCCCCAAGATTTTGCTCTTTGCTTCCATATGGAATCCCTCCTCAAAGTTAATATTTGTAATCCAGTGTTAAAAATAGAGTTAATGGATCTACTCCTTAAATTGCCATACACTACATTTAAGTTAAATAGGATGCTTCTACTCAAGATTGTTAAGGAAAATATAGTGAGCAAAATTATGTGATTATTTTCTGCTGCAAATAGAACTGTAATCATTTGTAAATGCACATTTCAATTCAAAGGATAAGAGTCATAAAGGTTGCCAAAATGAAGAGATAACTGATGACCATAGTGAAAAGTGCATCAACTTATTATTTAATTTATGAGTCTCAGTCCTCTAGTTAAGGCATTGCACTTAAAAGTTATTCAGGAGTTGGACTGAAGACTTGGGATGTGACAGACTTTTGGAGTGAAGATAATACAAAAACCAAAATCCTTGAAGTGCTGGGTCTGTGAGAGAAACAATATACAACAGGGGAAAAAAAAACCCTAAAACCAAAAACCTCATCTGCCACGATAGAGCAACCAGAGAACTTTGTATACCTGGAACTTTAGAGAAAGTGAAACTGAAACACAACAATAATGTTCTTTTCTACAAAATCAGAAAACCGAGCTTCTGCATCTTCATTGTGTTAGGAAGCACAACTGTACTTTGTTACTGACCCTGAAACTCTAAATAGAGGCATTAAGGTAAAAAGTTGGTCACAGGCTGGGAATACCTTTGACGCTCCAGTAGAAGTCTTTGCAGAACCACTCAGGAATGAGACTTCATAGTTCAGGTAACATCTGTCACCAAAACTGCAAAGTACAAGAGAAGGTGGCAAACAAGTGTATTTTGTATAATACATAAAATGTGCTATGGAAAATGACAAATTCCAAAATTTTGTGTAATGCATAGGTCTGAAATAACTTCAATAATTTTTAAAGTAAAAGAAGAAATTGAAGCAGCAAGAAATTTTTTTTTTAATTTACCAAATGGACCTTATAGGGGAAAAATACTTCATTTGTTTTTAAGAACAGGAAAAGCAAGAGAAATTCACCATGAGGCTCTAACAATATACAAAGGACATGTAATTATCTGTGTTGATTTGTGCCTTAAGTGTAGTAGGTTTTATTTTTTAAGTGTTGTGGACTGAATCCCGGGCTTCCCACATGCTAAGAAAGCATTCTGCCTCTATACTAATGAATCGCATCCCCAGGGTTTGTAGTTAGAAACTTTGAACCCTCTCAGTTGATAGGAGATTAAACCAATTAAATATTAATAAACTTTAGAGGTTGAAATATATCAATCCTCTTAACCCTATGGACTATTGTAGAACTCTTTACCCAATATTTAGAATGCATTTTCTTTTAAAGCATATATGTAATATATCAAAATGGTTTTCATCTGAACAATCTCAAAAGTACAAATAGATCGATATTATGGAGATAATACAGTTCAAAATAAAAATCTCTATAACACAAACATAATATCAAATGCCTTATGCAGCAGATAGTTAAAATATACACTCCTAAACAATTCATGGGCCACATGAAAATTAAATGTCAGAAAATATTTAATAATAGATAACAATGAACACATTTAATAAAACTTCCCAGATTCTAATAGTATAATTGAAGGAAATGCATAAACTTATATTTATTTGAAAATAATTCTAAGTCAAAAATACTGAGTGAAACATTCAACTAAAGAATACACAGAATAATGGAAAGCAAAGAGAATAGAAGAAAGTTCAGAAAATAATAAAACTAAGTGGAAAATGAACAATAAAGAGGATCACATTATATCCTTTCTTTATAACTTACCCATTCTTAGATATTCTGTTATATTAGCACAAAATGGGATAAAGTACAAACAGAACTAACCTACCATACTACAGTCAGAATACTAGTCGTTTTAATTGTAGGCACCAAGACAGGATCACCAGAAAGCTTTCTGGGGTGTCCTAAATGTTCTATATGATAGTCTGCATAGTGGCTATATAAATATATCAAGTTACAAAAATTCATTGAGTTATACACTTAAAATTTCTAAACTTTAATGTGCCATATGTAATTTATATCTCAAATGAAAGTAAAAATCAAAACTACTCAGGTAGCCACACTTATGGGAGCTCAATAGCCTTTGTCACCAAGAACTCCATTAACCATGTTGCTGTTGCCTGTTCTATAAACACCTGCAGCCTTAGCTGTTGTTGCATATTCACTGATAAGCCTTGATTAAAGAAGGTATGTGGAAATGATAATATTGTGCTCTTTTTGGAATCCAAGTCCCCACATTGCCCAATCAGCACACTTACACCCTCTTGCAAGTATAAATCTTTCTTCACTGAAGCCAGTTTGTAAAGTTTGAAAGACATAATGCACAGATATCAACAGTGTTTTAGTCTCTCTGTCATTGTAAAAAACAAAGCCTGATATCCACAATTTAAAGGACAGGTTGATTTTTGGTTCATGTTTTTAGTTTGTGTGTCAGCTGTCTCCAAGACAAGAAGTACATGGTGGACATGCTATAAAGAAAGATAAACTCAAGGCTTTTATAGGAAAATGGGTGCAACTAGAGACCATTCTCAAAAGTGAAATAAATCAGACTCATATGTGTAAACATTGTATTGTGTTCCTAGTGTA
This sequence comes from Dinomys branickii, assembly GCA_004027595.1. Lineage (NCBI taxonomy): Eukaryota > Metazoa > Chordata > Mammalia > Rodentia > Dinomyidae > Dinomys > Dinomys branickii. Next base: position 76,747 of record PVLD010001885.1, on the reverse strand, counting down.
AGAAAATGAAAGGTAAATAAAATCTGAAAGATACAATAGATATTGAGAAAGGGAAACAAACTGCTTAAAAGGAAAGAACAAATGGGATGAAAGAAGAAAAGAAAGAATACACACACACACACACACACACACACACACACACATACACTTAAGACATTGTACTACAGATTTCTAATGGTTTATTGAAAGGAACAGGTAATGCTTAATTTTTTGATCAATTTTGCATACCTATTCTGGTTATCTGAATAACTACTTCGAGGGTAACAATATGCAATATAAGATTTTAAAAAAGTACATGGTGGAAGGGACTAGTGGAGGAAAGGTACTTCTGTCAGGTAGTCAGCAAATAGAAATTGACGGGAGGAGACAAGAAGGGAGATACACTCCCTTAGTTCACGTCACCAAGCGAATCCCCCTTCAGAGCACATGCTGGGACACAGTAGGTAACTTCCTAGAGCCATGAGAGAACTTCCTGACTTCCCCAGCTTTCATTAACTTTTACCACGCTCTAACTCTCCCCAATAATCAGAAATGATTTGAGCACTCTGAAAGATGAAAGCCCATCCTTGCAAAGAAGGGATGAGAAGAGGATTGTTGCTTTACTAGGGGAGAGACGAAGAGAAAGAAAACAAGCTTTACTAGGGGAGAGAGAAAGGGAAAGGAAACAAACTCCACAGCTGTATATTTTAAGCTGAGAAAAACAACTTTTCAAAGACCTTTCCTCTTGGCTGTCTCACCAAAATATGTTACTGGGTTCTGGGTTTCTGTGGTCTACTTCTAGAGGTAATTTAGATTCTTTCTGTCCTGATAAAGAATCCATCAAGGCAAGTGTAAAAGCTTTTACATTTATTAAGGATGTGAAAAGAACAAACACACGCTCTGCAGAATGAGTTCTGGCCAACTAAAGGAAGGAAAGGACACCTTTCAAATAATAGAATGGACGACTGAAAGAGTTAACAGTGGCCCTCAACTTGATGACAGCCATATTTTGTATCTTCCACTCCTCCTCAGGTTATCAGGTCCAGGCCATCCTATCAAAACCTGCTTGACTTCTAAGAAAAATTGAACATAGCAGTCTGTTTTGTTTCCAGTGCAGGTGTTTGGGAAATGTTCTCCACGTATGTCCTGACACTCCGTAATTGACAAGTCACTCCCACTTCCTGGCCAGTTTGCCACATTGTAATCTCCTACCTCAAACTAATAATAAACCATAACACAAAGCCACAAGTAACATGAAAATCAAGTAAATAAAATTTGACAAGAGAATAGAATAATCTCCCATTTACTGACCCCCCCAAATAGAGTTCTACAAATTCCCTGAAACTAAATGAAAGTCGTTATTTCAAGGAGGCTCAGTGAGAAACAAAAAGAACACATGTAGACAATAAAAGGAAATCAAGAAAGAATAAGTTAACAAAATGAGATAGTCAATAAAGGAAAAAATTCTGGAGCTGAAGAATATACTGAATGAAATAAAAACTTCCAGAGCAAAGAATTCATTAAATGCAAGGAAGTAATCTATAGATGGATAACAGATCTCTTAAAATTATCCTGTCAAAGGAGAAAAATAAACACAAAGTGAAGAAATCCTATCAGACTTATGCTGCACTGTTGGTTAAACCAAGGTATGCATTATGGGTGAGTTAGGAGGAGAAATTAAAGGGTAATGTCTTCTATTTTCTATTGCTATTATCAAATACTAGACCAAGTGAGGGGATTATTTACCTCATTGCTTTGGAGGCAAGAAATCCCAGGGTTGACATACAACATCTAGTGAGAATCTCACGTAATGTAAAATTCTGAAAAGGGAGAAAGGCAAACGTGTATGTGTAAAAGAGAAAAACATAGTAGAGGCAAATTCACCATATAATTACTTGTTCTTTCAATAACTAGTTCACATCCATAAGAACACATTACTGCTAGAAAGACATTAATACCTCTTAAAAGACCTAGCAACATTTGAAGAACCCCATCTTCCATACTGTGATAATAACAAACAAATTTTAAAATGATGCTTGGAATGGAGAAAAGTGCATTCAAACTATAGCAGCCAAGAAAGCATGTTTAAAGAAATAATGGTCAAAAATGTCTTCAGTATTGAAAGAATGAGCTGGATACACATCTCTTGAAGCCTATCAGTCCTAAAACAGGTTCATTCTCAAGAGTTCCTCAATGAGACATTTTATAGCCAAATTGCAAATTCAAAAGCAAAAGGATTTTGAAAGTATCAAGAGAAATGATATCACACTCAAGGGAATCACCATTAATCTGTCAAGAATAACTGAAATGATGGATATGTTAATTTGCCTGTTTGTAATAACCATTTTATTATGTGAAAATAAACCAAAATCATATTTTTCACATTAAATATCTACAATAATTTTTAAAGTGAAAAGTTACAAAATTTATGATATGTGTGGCTGCACAAATGTCAAGGGACTTGTATTCCAACTGTATAAAGAATTATGAATTAGTAAATTGAAAAAATAGTACCCACAATCTATTCAGGGGAAAATAGACAAAATACTTAAATGGAAACTTATAAGGCAAGGAAAGTTCAATGTCTAATAAACTAAAAAGCTACTTACAAACTATTAACCAAAGAAGTATAAATTAAACTAAAATGAAATATCATGTGCACACACATCAGATGAGCAAAAGTAGTCAGGTACTACAAATCTTGGTAGGATATCATATAAGAACTGCAAAACATTGGTAAAATATTGCTGGATATGTAAACTGATATATGTACCTGGGAGAGCAGTTTGACATGCCTAGTGAAATGTTGTTACACAATAGGGACATAAACAAATATTGTTCTTTGTATAAATTATAATGCAGTTCTCTAAGTAAAATAAACTCATTTCAATTTATATCAACATATACATATTTCACAATATAATATTAAAGTAAGATATACTTTCATGATACTTCTGTAAAAATTAAAATACAACATACATTATTAATGGGCACGTACATTAGGTAGAATAACAAGAAAAAAATTAATGAAAATAATATGTATCAAGTTTAGGATAGTACATAAATATAAATCATTGGGATTTTGAGTGTTTCTATATTTTTATTAAAAATAATCTGGTAATCTGAACAACTACTCTGAGGCTAACAATATGCAATATAAAAACCATTGTTAGTTTTCTATCATCTTGTTTTGAAATCCTGTGTCAATTTACTGTTTTTTAATTCCCCTTGATAGGGTGAGAGAGACTCCATTTTCTTTTTTTAACTCCATATTTAGAGGAGTCACTTAAATTCACTTAAGCTGTAGTTGACCCCACTCTTCCCTCCCTCCCTTGATTAGTTATCAATCCCCTTAAAGGAGAGCAGAGCCATAAAATAGGAGCAGAACAAATGGGACACGTTGGAGAGTAGGTGAAAAGTTAAATTGCAATGGTCACCTGGAATCTGGCTGGCTGACGGCTCTTGGGAGAAGTAAGCTTTGTGATAATTATGTGACATTCTTATAAGATTCCCAAAAATGAGGTAATGATTGCTCTGGACAAAAAAATGTACTTAAAAACAAAAAAGTGTACTTAAAAAAAAAGGTGGGACCCAGATTGGCGTAGACATCTCTGGCTCCTAGGTACAGACTGTCCATCAGCCAGCTCAAAAAAGCTTTGTTCACCCCTGCCTTTTCTGTTTTCTTATGAGGGCCTGTCTCACTGGACTCACTTTCTGTATAATCCTTACAATAAAAAAGTACAGTATAGCAAATCATATATTTCAATAAAGAGTATTTTGTTATTTTCTGAATGCTTCTGTATTTGAATTTATATCATGATTAACATTTTTTATTAACTAAAAGAACTGATATGAATGAACTTTACCTTGAAATTTTTGTAAATTTTTTCATGGAACTGGTCATATACTATATTGATTTTATAAAACAAGAGAGACTACTGTATTACTGAAAAGAATTTTTCATGTCCTCAGTTATAATTAATTTTAGATCTTTTCATTTGAATGGAGGAATCATTCATAAAGTGTAGTTTGCAATTGCAAACAGCTAAAGCTGTTAGTGTTTGGTATGGACTGGAAACAGAAAGGAGTCTGGCTCTGCTCTCTGTAATGCCTGACGATGTATATTATTGATTTTTGGAGTGCATGTTTATCATGCCTCTTTAATCAATAGTAGTGTGGCCTAAAATGTGCTACTCATCTCTGTTAAAATGGAAGAGATGGCAGATCTCTGAATGTCTTACTAGCACGAACTGAAGTTTAGAAGTCTAACTGATATCACAGATTAGCTCAACTGTTTCAAATAAAGGTTGTAAACTCGGATTTTCCTTGGTACTCTTGTACCCATAGAAGTAAATGGAAGACTAGTGCATAAAATGTGTTTTTTTAACTGCAAATATAGTTGTCAATGTTTGTGCATAGAATATATATAGGGAATTGAGTTTGGTGATACTTTCTGGATTGTATACGTGTATCAGTACTGATGTTCAGAGTGCATAAATATCATGCCTCTGTAATAAAGGGTTTTGCATAAAAGATGCCATTCAGCTCTGTTGAAAGGCATAAGACTACATTTCTAAAAATCTCACTAGCATGGACTCTAGTTTAGAAGCATAACTGATAACAAAAATATATTCTGCTATTTTAATAAGGGCTGCATTTAGGGTTACGGTTAGGGTCAGGTTAGGGTTCGGTTTAGTTTTAGTGTTAGCCTTACACTTAGGGCTAGAGTTAGAGCTAGGACTAGGACGAGGGTGAAGGCTAGCGTCTGGGCTAGGTTCAGCTTTAGGGTTATGTTTAGGGTTGTGATAGCATTAGATTCAGGATTAGAGTTAGGGCTGGGGTCAGGGTTAGGGCTAAGGCTAGGGCTAGGGCCATTTGTAGTTTTAGGGTTAGTGTTAGGGTTTTCAGGTTTAGTGTAGGATAAGCGTTAGGGTTAGGGATTGGATTAGTGTTAGGCTTAGGTTTAGGGTTAGGGTTATGCTTTGGTTTAGGTAGAGGCCTAGGCTGTTGGTTAGGGTTAGGCTTAAATTTAGAGCTAGGCTATGGTTGGAATTATGCTTAGGTTTAGAATTGTGGTTAGGTCTATGGCTAGGTTTATAGTTAACATTAGGATTAGGGTTTTAGTTCAGGGTCTATGGTTTATGAGTAGAGCTAGTGATAGGACTAGTGCTAGGATTAGGATTAAGGTTATAGATAGGGTTAAATAATGACTGCTAACTCAGTTTTTTAAATTGACATTCTCCATCCCATAGAGAACTGAATAAAAGAAGACTGCATAAAGTGCATTTTGTAACTGCAAACAGCTAGAGTTTACAGTGTTTGGATATAGACTAGATACAGGGAATGGAGTCTGGCTGTGCTTTCTGGAATTGCCTGCTAATCTGTATGTCATGCCTCTATAGTGTAAAGCATTTTGACCAAAAATGTTACACTCAGTTTTGTTGGTTAGATGTCTAACTAATGTCACAGAATTTTTTCTGTTTTAAATAATGGTCACAATTAGGGGGCTGGGGATATAGCTCAGTGGAATAAGTGCTTGCCCAGCAAGCGCAGGGTCCTGAGTTCGATCCCCAGTACCGAAAAAAAAAAAAAAAAAACAATTAGGGTTAGGGTTATAGTTAGTGGTAATGTTAGAGTACATTTAGTATTAAGGTTAAGGCTAGAACTAAGTCTAAGTTTAGACTAAGGCTACAATTATTGTTAGGCTTAGGTTTAGTATTCAGTTAGGGTTATCTTTAGGGTTAGGAGTAGAGGTAGGTCTAGGGCTAGGATTAAGTTAAATTTAGGTTTAGAGCTCGGGCTGTGGTTATGTTTAGGGTTAGCTTGGCCTAGATTTAGAGATAGGGCTATGGGTAGGCTTAGGGCTAGGTTTTGAACTAGGGCTAGGGCCAGAGTTGTTATTAGTTACTTTCCTTGTTGCTGAGACAAAATACCCAGGATTCAAAGTTAAAGGATGAAAGGTTTATTTAGCTCACAGTTTGTAGAGGTTTTAGTACATAATTGGCTTTCTCCAAGGTAGGGTAGCTCATGGCACACGGGCAAATGATCACGGTTACCTAAAATGGCAGAAGAAATAGAGACAAGGTGGAGAAGGGGGGGTATTTTTGGTCTGTTATGTGGCATGCAGGCTACCTGCACTAGGGTATGTGTAGCATTCTTCACACTTGCAGTTCCAGCACTTGACCATTAATCAATCACAAACTCTACAAGCTGCCCCATGACTTACTCCACGAGGCTCTGGGGGGAACATTTAGACAAAAACTGTAACATTCCACCCCTTGTCCCCCAAAGGCTTATGTACATTTCTATATGCAAAATGCATTCAGTTCATCTCGAGAGTTGCCAAAGTCCTAACAGTTTTAACATTGCAGAAAATTCCAAGTCCCAAGTCTCTTCAAAGATTTAAGGTAAAAAACTCTTAGCTAGGAGTCCCTGTACAAATTAAAGACAGGTTAAGCACTTCCAACATTTAATGGCACAAGATACATAGCTCAATTCCAAAAGTTATAAACAGGAACAAATAGGAGACCAAAGCAAATCCAAAACCCAGCAGACCAAACATTAAGTCCAGTAGTTCCATGTGCACCATCCAAGGCAATGTGTGGTGAGATGGGAACTCTAATTGGTTCCACCCCTGTGGCACTGCCAGAACTTGTAGCTCTCATGGCTTCTCTCTTGAGCTCACTCTGCTCACTCACTGCAGTTTTCCTCAGTTGATCCACATTCCTGGCTTCTCCAAACTTCTGGTGTTTCTACTGTACCTTTGGCTTCACCCTCACAGGTTCACACACTGCTCTCTAAAGGTAAACTGCCTAGATCCCAGGCCTTCTGAAATCTATGTGGAAGCCTTCCTAACACCTTGCATTCTGCATCCACCTAACACCAGTACCATGTGGGTGTTGCCAAGGTCTGCTGCTGGCTGAAGCAGTAACCAGGCTGTTTTCTCTCTTGGCTGTAGGGGTTAAGTGCTTGGATTTCTAAGCACACTGAATCCAATTCTGAGGAACAAATTCTGTATGCTGCTGTCATTCTGGAGCATGGGGTGCTGAGGCTTTCTTCTCAGAGCCAAGTTGTTCACTCTTGCAATTTTGAGGCTGTAAGGGAGGAGTCCTGCTGTTTCTTGTGATGTCCTTAGGCCATTTTTTCCACTGTGCTGTTCCTTTCCAGCAATCAAGACTTCTTCTGCTCTATTACTGTAGTCCACAGTTTTATGGAGTTTCCTTTCTAGCCAAACTGGATTTTAAGTCACTCTTTGCTATTGATTCACAGCATAAATCTGGACAAAAGGCCCCAACAGTAATCATGCCATTGCCTCAACAATAGACTGCCTTGAAATTTTGTCTGCCAGATTAATTAGTCCACTGCCCTCAATCTCAGTCTCAGATAAAGTCTCTGGACATGAGCAAGGGCAGACAAACTTTCTTCCAATGCATAACATACCTTGTCTGAAATCCAATAGCCAATGCAGTCCTTCCCAGAAGAAACCCCTTGAGACTCATCTTTACCAGCAGGATTTCTGTTAGCTTTCTGGACTTCTGTACTCTCACCACAATCTCCTGTACAGAACAGCCTAAAATATTCCAGCTTTACTTTTTTCAGCCAGCATCTCCAAACCTTTCCAAACTTCCCACAAACCATTCCCAAAGGATCCTGAACCATAGGTCAGGTATAGTCACAGCAATGACCCCATTTCTCTGGTACAAAATTCTGTCTTTGTTACTTTTGTCTCATTGCTGAGACTAAATAAGTGATTTCTAAAGTTAAAGGTGGAAAGTTTTACTTATCTGACAGTTTGTAGATGTTTCAGTCAATAATTCAATGGCTCAAAGGCACAGTAGTGCATGGCAAAGGAGCACCTGTTCATGGTGGCAGCAGACAGCAAAAATAACACAGAGAGAATGAGAAAATCCTCCTTCTTTCTGTCCTTTACATTGTATCCAGGTTATCTACTCAAGGGTGGGTGTAGCACTCACACCCTTAATTCTAGCATTGGATGAAGACTAATCACAAACTCTAGAAGCTGCACCCATGACTTCATGAGAGTTGGGGGAGGAACATCTAGATGCAAACCATAACTGTGATAGTTATGTTTAAGGTTAAAAAATGAAGATGACTGACTCAAGTTTTTCTTTGCATTCATAGGTCCATAAAAGTAAAAGCAAGAATAGTTCATAAAGTACAGTTTTTTATCTACAAAAAGGTAGAGCTCTCAGTGTGGGGTAAAGACTAGACAGAAAAAATGAAGTCTGATTGTATCATCTGGAAGTTCTGCCCATGTGCATTACTGATTTTCAGAGTCCATGTAAATCAACCTACTGTACTGAATAGTTGTTTGTCTTCAGATGTGCTATTTAGCTCTGTTGAAAAGCAGAAGGCAAAAGTTCTTATGTCTGATTAGCATGTACTCTAGGATAGATGTCTAAATGGTATCAAAGATTTGTTTCTCCATTTTAAATGAAGATTTTCATTAGGGTTAGGGTTAGAGTTATGGTTAGTTTTGGGGCTAGGGCTAGGGCTACTATTAGCATTAGGGTTATGGTTAGGACTAAGTTTAGGGTTGGGTAATGTTAAGGCTAGGTTTAGGTTTAGGATTATATTTATAGTTAGAGTTAGAGTTAGGCTTAGTTTCTGTCTTTTTTTTCTGTACCAGGAATTGAACTCATGACCTTGCACTTGCCAGGCAAGTGTTTTGCCACTGAACTATATGCCCGGCCTAGTTTCTGTCTTTTGAGGTAATACAATGGAGGAAAAACTTTGGTTTGGGAAAAGGAATTGACTTCTAATCATACATTTTTGTTTATAATCTTGGATAGGTAAGTTCACTTTCCATGGTCTTGGTTTGATTTTCTTTAAAATACTATGTTTGAACTAAATTATGGATGAATGAATTGCCTCCAGATTAATATGTTGATACTATAGCACCAAGTACACTTGAATGTGACCATATTTTTAGACAAACACTTTCCAAAGTTTGGCTGTGTTAAAATACAGCTGTTATTGTTGGCCTCAATTCCCACTTTAAGAAGGGCATTTTAATTTCTTCTTAAGAAGAAATTTTGCTACATAAAACAACACCAGAGGTACAAGTGTGCAAAGGAAAAACCATGTGAAGACATAGCAAATGGCCATGTCCAGCTACAAAAGCTGGCCAGGTACAAAATAAACCTGCTGTCTTGGTTACCTTTCCCTTGCTGAGACAAAATACCCAATGCCCAAAATTAAAGAGGGGTAGGTTTATTTAGCTCCCAGTTTGTGGAGGTTTGATTCCATACTTGGCTGGCTCCAATCAGAGTGGCTCATGGCAGAGGGCAAGAGTTCATGGCTACAGAAAACAGCAACAGCAACACGAGCAAAAACGGAGGAGCAAGCACAGTCTCTTTCCCTCCCTCGTATGCAGGTACCCGCCCCACACTCATACCTATAATTCCAGCATTGGACCAAGAATCACTCAAAAACTAAGGAAGTCAGCCCTCATGACTGCATGAAGCTTTGGGGGGACATCTATACACAAACCATAACATTCTGCCCCTGGATCCCTAAAGACTCATGCACATCCATTAATGCAAAAGCCATTTTAATCCATCTCTAGGAGTTGGCAAAGTTCTAACATTTTCAGCATTGCTGAAAAGTGCAAGTCACAAGTCTCTTCTGAGTTTTAAGGCCAACTCTTAGTTGTGCACCCCTGTACAAATGAAAAGAAAGCTGAACAGTTCCAACATTCAATGGCACAAGATGGACATTTCCATTCCGAAAATTACAAACAGGGGAACACAAAGGAATGGGACAAAAGCAAGTCCAATATCCACCAGGGCAAACATTAAGTGCTGTGGTTCCATGAAGAACATCTAAAACAATCTGTGGTAAGTTGCAAGGTCCAAACGTTTGCACGACTCTACCCCTGTGGCATTTCCGGTGGTTGTGGCCCCACTGCTTCTCTCTTGGGCCTGCTCTGCTCTCTCCTTGCAGTGTTACTCAGATGATCCACATTACTGGCTTCTCCAAACTTCCGGGGTCCCCACTGCTGCTTTGGCTTCACACTCACAGCTTCGCACACTGCCCTCTCAGGGGCATGCTACCTGGGCTCCCAGGCCTTCTGAAATCTTGCTGGAAGCCTTCTTAACCCCACAACTTGTGTATTCTGTATGCACCTAAAACCAGCACTGCATGGGTGCTGCCAAGGTCTGCTGATAAGTAGAGCAGTAGGTAGCCAAACTTCTTCTCTCTTGGTTGTAGTGGTCAAATACCTGAATCTCTGGGTACTCTGGATGTAATTCTGAGGAACAAATTCTCTATGCTTCTGCCATTTTGGAACACAGTGTGACCACCACCATTCTGGAACATGGTTCTCTGTGGCTTTCTCTTCAAAGTCTTTCATTTTTGTAGTTTTGAGGCTGCAGAGAATGAAAACTTGCTGCTGCTTGTGATGCTTTAAGGCCACCTTTTGAATGCTCCTGTTACTTTTCAGCAGTGGAGATCCTCTCAGATCTATCTTTCAAGTTCATGGCTTTACTGGAGCTTTTATTCTGGCCAAACTCACGTTTTAAATCATTCTACTGGGCTCCTTGCTCTTGATTCACAACGTATATCTGGCGAAGAGCCCTCAACAATAGCCGTGCCACTGCCTCAATATTCAACAACCTTGAAATTGCTTCTGCCAAATTAATGAGACTGCATCCCTTAGTCTTAGTCTCAACCAAATTCTCTAGCCATGAGCAAAATGTAGACACACTTTTTGTCAAACCATAACACACATGATCTGCAATCTAACAGCCAGTGCAGCCCTTCTTCCCAGCAGAAACCTGAGCCTCATCTTCACTGACAGGATTTCTATCAGTTTTCTCCTCTTCTGAGCTCTACTTTTTCAGGTGACATCTCTGAACTTCTCCAAACTCTTTCCACAAGCCATTCTCAAAGGATCTTAAACCACATGGTCAGGTATAGTCACCGCAACAACCCCACTTCTCTGGTACCAAATTCTGTCTTGATGACTTTTCTTTCATTTTTGAGATAAAATACAAAATGCCCAAAAATAAAAAGGGAAAGGTTTATTTAGCTCACAGTTTGTAGAGGTTTCGGTCCATACTTGTCTGGTTCCAAAGAAGAGTGGCACATGGCAGAGGGCAACAGTGCATGGTGATATCAAACAGCAGAACCAACAAGAGCAAAAAGGGAGGAGTGGGTAAGCCTCTTTCCCTTCCTCATGCTGTAGGCAGGCTTCCCACTCCAGGGCAGGTGTAGTGCTCACACCCATAGTCTCGGCATTGGACCATGGATCAATCACAACTCTAGAAGCCAGCACTCATGATTTCATGAGGCTTTAGGGGAACATCTAGATACCGTAACACCTGGTAACTCCTGATGTTGGAGTTTTAGTCTCCAGTACTATGTGAAAATAAATACATATTGTTTAAGTGAAAAAACAACTGTGGCATTTTGTTAAGGCAACACTGAAAAAAAATACAGATAGAATCACTCCTGATGACCTGAAATTCTACCACTGTATTCAAAAGATGACTTCCCTTTTTTCTTCATTGTCCAACTAATTACAAATAATGCTGGTAATTCTAAAGTGATCTTAGTTATTTTACTTTTTTTAGAAATAAACCAAAATATTATCGTGGGGTTACACTTTCTGACCTAAAATCAACATACACCTATGACAGGGTGAACCATGGCTTTGCAAAAGGGATAAGAATATCCTCTTTGCGGTACCATCTACCCACTGTAAAGCAGAACACCTACAGGGAGAGGACACTGAAGGGCAGCCACACAGCACAGTTCAGCTGTCTCATTTTGAAACTGACAGTAAGGTCACAGATCAGCATTCAAAATGATTTCCTCAGTTTATGGTTTATGCATTGTTTATTCATCTTTTCTTCTCTGCTTCTAGGGCTGGGGATATAGCTCAGTGGCATAAGCACCTGCCTGGTAAGCAAAAGGTCCTGAGTTCATATCCTCAGTACCACACACAAAAAAAGAATTTCATTCTTCTCTGCTTCTAGAAATTTGCTACAAATCATTGGGATCTCATCAACAGAGAGTACAAGAAGCTAAAGTACATTATAAAACCTTCCTTACTAGATTTATATTATATTTGTTACTTCAATGTAGAACAATTTTTAAAGATTAAATTATTTCTGACCATTATTTTTCTCTTTTACTAGCATTGATTGTAGTTTTTATTTTATGAAAAATAAAACAAAATTTTATAATAAAAATAAGAGAATAACCATGTGAATATACTGTATATCATTATCTTCAAAGTAGTTACTCATAGCATAAGACGTAAGACCAAAATGACTTTTATGAAGAAGAAACAAATGGATAATAGCACAAAACTTGCTTTTCAATGAACTAAGCGAAATTAGTAGTTTAAATAAAACTAATTAGAATATTATATAAATATTTTTGAAACAACAATATTTTGAAATAACATATATTCATAGAATAGAAACCATGTGTTTGATATTCAGAAAGGTGGCAGAGTGGTTAACAGCAGAGAAAGAGCCTCCCTGAGATTTTTCTGTCCAGATACTGGAATATAGCAGCATGAGGAAGAGAATCAGGAGGGAAATGAATCCCTGGGATCTAGAAAGGGATCTAAGAAATGAGAAGCCCATCAGAAGATTAAGAGAGAAACTTCAATAAAGAAGGCTGAGGCAAGTGGTGCTTCCCCCCACCCCAGCCTGGAAGGACTGCATGGGAGGGGCAGTTTGAACCTGCTGACTTCAGGGACTACTGGAGAACCCTGAGTCCTCCACAGAGGAGTGTATCAATGGAATGGAGCAGTGGGCATAGCAGACTGCAGTAGCTGAAGAGTTATTTGGCTTCAGACATCCCACAGGGGAGGGCAATTGACTGGAAACCATCATGGAGAGGGACCAACTGAGCTCTCAACTCAAAACAACTGCCGGCTCCACCTAGGTGCTCTCAGCTGAGGTTATGCCTTGTTATGGTTTATGTGTGTGGGCTTCTAGAGTTTATGATTGATTCTTGGTTCAATGTTGATATTATTGGTATGAGTGGTACACCTCCCTGGGAAAGGTAATTTGCACACATTATAAGGGAGGAAAAGAGGGTTGCTGCTCTTCTCCATTTTTGCTTTTGATGCTTTTTCTGTTTTCTGCTGCCATGAACTGTTGCTATCTACCATGTGCCACTCTGCCTTGGAGCCAGCCAAGTATGGGCTGAAACCTCCACAAACTGTGAGCTAAATAAACCTTTCCTTCCTTAATTCTGGGTGTCAGGTATTTTGTCTGAGCATTGAGATAAGACAGCCCACAGAAGGTAGACAGGCACTGCAAGATTCACTGGTCTGGTTTCAGATTCATGACCAGAAACCTGCCTGAACGTCCCTGGAAATTAAGGTACAGGCTCTCTAGGACTATCCAATACCCCCAACATAAAGCTGCAGTTGGCTTGCTGGGATTACTCAGCTCAGTTCTGGACTCTGTCTAAGTTTTCTACCATTGACAGCAGTCACACCTTAAACTGGACCTTTTTTTTCTCCTTCTTTATTTTACTTTTCTGTCTTTATTTTCCTGGGTGTTTGTTTTTTGATTTGTCTTGTTAATTCTTGTTTGCATACAAGTGTGAACACAGTTTTTTAGGTTTTTTTATGGTGTTCTGTTCTTGTTCTTATTTCTTACTCCTTTTTCCCTCCTGTATTCTTCACCAGTGTCTTAGTTACTTTTTTTTTTTATCATTACTTAAACAAAATACCTGACACCTGGAAATAATGAAGTAAAGGTTTATTTAGCTCTCAGTTTGTGGAGGTTTCAGTCCATACTCAGCTGTCTCCAAGGCAGGGTGGCACGTGGCAAAGGGCAACAGTTCATGGCGGCAGAAGATAGCAAAATCGGCAAGAGCAAAAACGAGGAGTGGCAAGCAGCCACTTTGCCTCCCTTATGTGGCATGCAAACTACCCACCCCAGGGCGGGTATAACACTCACACCCATAATCCCAGCACTGGATCATGGATCAATCATAAACTCTAGAAGCCTGCCCCATAATTGCATGAGGCTTTGCGTGGACATCATACGCTAACCATAACAACCAGTTTTTCAAAGTTTATGTGATCCTCTTTTGTCTTTTAGACTTGCTTCTAATTTCTTCTTCTTCTTCTTCTATTTCTCTTTTTCTCACAACCCCTTTAAAATTTTCTCCTCTGAGGGCAAAATTGCCATATTGAGGACTTATTTATTGCATTCAGTTTTCTGGTTTGTTTTAGATTTTGTTATATAACCACAAATATGGATCATACTGTTAGAGATGGCAAATAATATTCACATTGGTTTGTCACTCTATAGGCTGAGTTTGATGCTATGGTTGTTGCTAATAGTACCATTTTAGTCAAAGTGACTAAAAAGTTCTTTTTTGACCAGTTATTCTTCCTATATACCAGCACTGAGAATGCTAAAGTGTCATAAAAAATACTAAAAGCCAGTGCAAAAGAACCAGGGAGTAGGCCAAGTAGGCACCAACTTCTTATACCCAGTAAATTAAAGATATAGGATTTTTCAATAGATTTGAAAACCAAAAACTAGATACAATTGGAAGACATCTCTGAGAAATAGAGATTTCCTAAGGGTTCTAGATACTAGCAATAAAGCTACTCACCATCAGCAGTTTACTAACATAAACCCAGGAATTATACTTTAAAAAAAGAAAATGAGAAAACATTTAAACAAGCTGCAACCCCAGACATCCAGCTTATTGAAGGCACACCCAGTATTAAATGAGGTGGAACAATCCAAAAGCCACACACTCAGATTCTTTGAAGTAATAATAGTGGAAATAGCAAAGCAAATGAATGAGTTTCTAGAAAAATCTACTCAGAAACAATTCTTTAGATAACTACACAGATTGTGAACATAATGAAAGATGTGCTTAGTGATTCTAGAGCAGGTACAGATAAAAAATAGGAAAGTTATAGAAATCATAAATGCCCAATATAGGAAAGAAATGGAATTCATAAAATAGATTCAAACAGATATCCAGGAGATTTAAAATTTTATTGAAATTATATGAAACAGAATGAACCAATGTAAGGACAGAATCTCAGATAGAGAAGACAGGATTGTGGTTACTGATCAGAAAAAGAAAGATTTCTTTAAATTAGCAAGGGTCTATGAGGACTAAATCCAGCAGCTTCTAGATGATGCAAAGAATAGCAAGATTGATCGGAACCAATGAAAAAGCAGGAGATACTGCAAATTACAGAAAAAAAAAACTGTTTGTAGAAATAATGGTAGAATACTTCACTGGCAGAGAAAAAAGTGAGGCATATAGAATTTGAATGAACCATGATCAAAAAAATCTACAGCAAGGCATATAATAGTCACCATTCCAGAAATTGAATGCAACAACAAAATATTAAAAACTATTAGAAAAAAGAAACAAATCCCTATACAGGAAAGCCCATCAGAATCACAGAAGACTTTTCAACACAAACTCTCAAGTTAAGGAGAGCTTGAAGTAGAATATTTCAAGCCCTAAAAGAAAACAATCTCCAACCCAGACTGATGGACTGCACAAACTATCCTTCAAAATTGTTGGAGATATAAGATATTTCCATGACAAAGAATACCTAAGGAACTTCATAAACACTAAACAGCTATCTAAAATATTCTGAAGTAAATTATAGAGATAGCAAGGACTTCAACTCTATGAACCTCAACAGAATGAATCCATCAGGCAAAGCAAACAATTACACAGAGGGACAAAAAGGGAGTCAACAACAGGAAAATAACAGGACAAGGATAAGTCAATACATATCAGTTATAGCCATCAATGTTAATGGTGTAAATTCACCAATCAAAAGAAACAGACTGGCAGAAAGACCAACATGGAAGATAGAGCAATGTGCTATATAAAAGAAACACATTAATTCAAAAGGAATTTCATGAACTAAAAATCAAAGGATGGAAATCAATATTCCATGTGACAAGAACTCAGAAAATATTAGTGGCAACTACTATATGTGCAGATATATTGAATTTCAAGGCAAGACATTAAGAGAAAAAAGATGATCATTATTTCCTTGTAAAGGGAACAATCCAAGAGGAAGAGCTTATATATATATATATATATATATATATATATATATATATATATATATATATATATATATATATATACACACACACACACACACACACACACATATATATATATATATATATATATATATATATATATCTCTGGAAACATTTCTCCACATGCCCAAGCTTAAAACTAGACATATATCTTTTACTATGCAATAAACTAAAATTGAAATGAATCAAAGATCTATATATTAAATCAGAAACACTAAATCTCCTGGTGGACAAAATAGGTAGAACTCTTGAAGATATTGGGGTAGGCAAATAACTTATAGAGAAAACCCCAGTTATATAGGACTATCATAGATAATCAACAACTGGGATCTCATTTTACCAAAAAGCTTTTGCAAAGGAAGAGAAAGTAACAACTGAGTGAAAAGATAACCTAAATTATGGGAAAATATTTTGCTAGCTGTTCCTCAACCACTATCAAGAATATCTAAAGAACTTTTAAAAATCAGACCTCCTAAATTGAAAGATGCAATCCCAAATGGGCAACTGAAATATACAGACTCTTCTCAGATTAAGAAATACAAGCAAGAAATAAATATATGAAAAAATGTTCAGCATCATTGGTCATTTGAGATATGCAAATTAAAAGAATGCCGAGATTTCATCTCATCTCAGAAAGAATGGCTATCATCAATAACCACTGTTCTTATCATTTTTTGAAACCTGTATCATTTTTATTCTTTTTGCTTTGTTTTGTTTTTGCCTATTTATTGTTATTTTGCTATTTGTTCTTTTTAAAAATTCTCTTTAAATAAAATAAAAAAGAAAAGAAATCAACCAACAACAAATGATGACAGGGCTGTATGGGTAAAGGAATCCTTCACTATTGGTGGGAGTGTATATTGGTGAAACCACTGCGGTAATCAGTGTGGAGATTCCTCAAAAACTAGGATTAGAGGGTCCATTAGACCCAGCTACTCCCTTGCTTGGTATCTTCCAAAAAGAATTAAAAGCATCATAACACAGCAATATACGTACACCCATGTTTATAGCAACACAGTTTGTAACAGCTAAATCTTGGGAGCAGCCTAAATGCCCATGAACTGATGAATGGGTGAAGAATATTTTTTTTATATACAGTGGAGTACTACTCTGCCATAAAGAGAAGTTTGAGATATTTCTAACTAAATGGATACAATTTAAACCATACTCTAAAGTAAAATAAATCAGACACTATGAGTGAATATTGCATGGTTCCTTTTGTATGAAAAACTAAAAGTGTAAATAAAGACCAAAATGTATTGTTGGTATCATGACATAGGAAGAAAATGTTCAAGTGGAGAGCAGAACTAGGGAGGAGAACAGGTCAAAGAAAAAAATGTGAAAAGAAAAAAGTGATAAAAGAAGGAAAAATGGATACAAAGCTTTTGTACATAGGGGAAGAGCGTTTGAAGGAAGGGTAGGGAAATTGGAAAAAAGAATCAAGTTATATCATATGTAGATACAAATTCCTTGCAATAAATGTGGTAACTATGCATACCTAAATGGAGCAAGAAACTTAAGTAATAATAAAAGAAATCATATAACATTTAAGCTTGTGTGTCTGACGTATTTCACTTCGTATTAGTATCTATGAATTCCTCAAGCTTATCCGTTTTTTATGGTGGAGTAGCACTCCATTGTGTATAAATAGCACTTTTCCTTATGCATTCATCTGTTGTAGGACATGCACACTGTTTCTAAGATCTGTCTGTTAAACATTTTGGTGCTATAAAAATGAGTATTCCTGTATCGTACAATACGATGATTTTGGCTCTTGGGAGGACACTTACAAGGGGGATGGCTAGGTCAAATGGAATTCATATTTTTAGCATTTTGAGGAATCCCCACACTGATTTTCATAGCGGTTGTATTAGTACTCATTCCTACCAACATTGTAGAAGGCTTAATTTGTCCCGACAATCTCACCAGCTTTTGGTGTCATTAGATATTTTGATGATAGCCATTCTTTCTCTGGTAAGATAGTATTCCAAAGTAGATTTAGTTCGCTTTTATCTAGTAATCAGCATTTTCAATGTTTCTTCATGTAGTCACTGGCCGTTTACGCTTCTGAGAGTGGTATGTTCATCCGTTTGCCTATTTTTTGATTGAGCCATTTATTTGTAAGAGTTTAATTTTTTGAGCTCTTTAAATTTTCTAGATGTTAGTCTTCTGTTTGAGGAATAGGTGCTAATATTTTTTCAAATCTGTATGTTGTCTCTTCACCCTCTTGGTTGTTTCCTTTGTTGTACAGAAGTTTTTAATTTGCTATGATTCTCAGTATGATTTCTTGTGCTGTTGGGGGTTTTGTTCACAAAGTTGTTGCCTTGCCAGTGTCTTGAAGAGTTTTACCTATTTTATCTTCCAGTAGGTAGAGTGTTTATGTTTTAAAATATTTAGAATTTTGATCCATTGTCGTTTTAATTTAGTGCTTGGTGAGATATGTGGTCTAGACTCAGTCTTCTGCATGTTCAATTTTCCTGGCACCATTTATTAAAGAGGCCCTTTTTCCTCCTCATGTGTATGTATGTTTTTTCCCCTTTATCAAAGACCAAATAGCTGTATGTGACTGTGATTGTTTCTGCTTCTTTCTGTATCATTGATCTGCATGCCTAATTTTGTGCTAGTATAATCCTGGTTTAATCACCATAGGTTTGCAGTATAATTTCAAGTCTGGGATTGTGATGTCATCTGCTTTGCTTTTGTTACCATAATCTTGTTCTCTTCTTGGTCCAAATAAAATTTAAGATTGCTTTCTCTAGATCTGTGAGATATAAAATACTCAACATTTTTATTGAGATTGTATCAATTCTGTATATTAGTTTTGGAAATACCGCTATTTTATTACATTGGTTCTGCCTACACAGGGACAGGTGACATCGTCTCATTTTCTGTTGCCCTCCTTGATATCCTCTTTTAGAATGATAAAATTTTTGCTGTAGAGTTCTTTTGCTCCTCAGGTTAGATTTCAAATACTGAAATTCTTTTGATACTATTGTGAATGGTATAGTTTTACTAATTTCATGTTCAGTAAATTCATTATTATTTTATAGGAATGCTATTGTGTCTTTTTTATCATGCTGCATTGCTGAATTTGGCTATTAATTCTAGCAGCGTTTTGGTGGAGACTTTTGGATCTTGTAAGTAAAAGATCATGTCATCTGCAAATTATATTTTGAATTTATCCCTTCCTATACATGGCCTTTTCTCTCTCTTGCCTTATTGCTCTGAACAACATTTCAAGGACAATGTTGAACAGGAGTGATGATATTGAGTATCTTTGTGTTCCTGATTTTAGAGGGAAAGATTTCAGGTTTTCCCCTTTTAATTGATGTTGGTAGTTCATGGTCATAAATAGCTTTTATCTGATTAAGAGATAGTCCTTCTATACATATTTTCTTCAGAGTTTTCATTATGAATGAACACTGAGTGTTGTCAAAGGCATTTTCCCCATCTATTGAGATGATCATGTGACTTTTGCCCTTGCTTCTTTTTATGTAATGAATCTAATCTCTTCAAATACCACTAGTTTCTCCAGTGTTTACTTCTTCATTTCCAGTTATTAGTGCTAGGTTTGTACTAGAATCTTACTATTTTACCCTTTTGACATATTAACCATAGCTTATAAAATATCTCAATATATTTGTTTTATTGTGAAGTATATTTTAAAGACATAAATCTATATTACATGTTTTCACGAAGGCACAAACAGCATAATTAGGAGATGTGGAAAGTATTAACTCCATAAAGAAGCAAGCAATATACAAGATAAGCTTGGGGCATTTTATAGTATAAAAAATAAGAGATTATTCTTTTTTTTTTTTTTTTTTTTTTTGGCGGTACTGGGGATCAAACTCAGGACCCTGCGCTTGCTAGGCAGGCGCTTATTCCACTGAGCTATATCCCCAGCCCAGAGATTATTCAAAAATCAACAAAATCCACACTGACAAAGTTATGTCAAGGGGATATAAGAGCCAGTTGAAAGGGCTTCCATTGACCGAAACTGGTATAACTGAAGCAAGCAAATAGAGCAGTATCGGATAAAAATTAAAGATATTGTTGACATTATAATTATATAAGTTTAACAAATGTTTAAATAAATGAATAATAGGGAAAGAAGAGACAAATATTCCATGCAGAAGAATTCTGAATAGCTTAGGTAGATACTCTGTTCTCAAGGAGGATAAGCATAAATCCTCACTTAACAGTGTGCTTGACTTCACTTCAAAAAGTACATAATGCCAAGGCAGGAAATAAGAAACTTTCCAGTGAAGATGCTCATGAAAGCTAAGTCAGTGTGGTTACCAAGGTCAGCATTGTCATAAATAATGTTGATAGCATGTGCCCTTGATATGCTGTGATAAAATTGTACTTCTATAATATTCCTCCTCTAAAACTCAATGACCCCAGTATAATCATGATGAAAACATCAAATTTTGTTAGAGGGGTAATGCATAAAACCATCACCCCTCAGAATTATCAAGGTCATCAAATAAAAACAAGGTCTAAGGCTCTGTCAAGAGAAACAAGAACTAACAGTGACAGATCTAAGAGCTAGATGTAATATGGAATCCTAAATGAAATACTAGACAAAAATGAGACATTAGATAGAAACTGAGGAATCTATGTATCTTTACTGGCTTATTAGGTGTAACAAGTATATATTAAAAATAGAAATGGGCATAGGATACAGGGGAACTTTTTGTAGTAAATTCTCAATTTTTCTTTTAATCTAAACCTTAAAAAATCTATTTAAAAAACTAAAATCAGATTTTAAATACAATGACTATGGCAATGTTTGGAGCTGTTGGCAGTATGAAAAGAGTTAAAGCATCTACAATATTGTGAGAGATAATATGGACTTTATTAACTCCTTAAAATAAATTTAACTTGAAATTTGGTTTAAAAAAATAAAATTAGCTTATGATGTGGTCTACCCTGCATCTACATATTTCACAAATTATTTTTCAAAAATGATAAATTTTAGGAAAATGGAATTTAGTAGGATTTTAAAAATAATATTCTACTTTGAAATTTGTCATTGCAAAGGTGATAGAGTTTCCATTAATTGTCACTTTCCAGATGGGAAGATGAACATATAATCTAGATGATTTCAATATCACAGAGTGGGCCAAGGATTTAGCTCAGCAGCACAGTGCCTGCCTGGGAAGGGTGAGGTCCTGAGTTAGATTACCAGTACCAAAAAAAAAAAAAAAAAAAAAAAAAAGCAAGAATCAATATCACATAGTGAGTGTGAGAGGTTCAAGATCTAAACCCAGTCTTAAGGCTCCTTGCTGAAGGTTCTTTGTACCACATTAGTGACTCTAGATACTCTTAGTTTACATATTTGTCACTGAAAATATCCTGATATATGCTTTTAATGCTTATAAATTTATTTCTAAATTAATTTGGGGTAGATTATAAAGTATACTCTGTAGTATTAACTCAGTATCAAATATAACAAAGTTTTATATATTTTTCAGTATTCCATGTGAGGACTTGTGTGTAGGCCATTGATGAATACCAGTATTGCCTTTATCTACACACATGTAACAAACCATGTCAAGACAATAATTTTTTATGGGAAAAACACATTTTATTATCACTACTGTCACTCAAGGATTTGGGATTGCTTGTTCCCAGCTTAGAGGTTAACACTCAAATACTTACATGAAGTTGTAGTCAGATGGTGACTAAGTCCATAGTCAACTGACAGGTTGCTCACTCACCTTTTGCTTCTGCTCTGGGGATATTTAGACAGCATAACAGCTGAACAACTTTTCAACCATCTCTCTCTATATGTTTTCTGTTTCCTTCCAGGGTCATTCATTTAGGGCCATTGGGATTCTTACATGGAGGCTTACAGCTCCAAGGCATGTTTCAAGAGAGACAGAGGCAGAGATGACTCCCTGACCCCTCTTCTAACCTACACTCGAAATTCATGTAGCATCTTTGTTGATTCTGTTACTTAACAGAATCACTAATATGAGCACATATCTAAGGAAGAGAGCCGTACTTAGACTATACTTCTTGATGGAAGTGACAAACAATTTGGTGACCTGTTTTAAAACCATCTGAAGTAAAAATCCTGAACTCTGGTAATTTCATTTTATGGCATAAATGCTTTGCCCAAGGGTCTATTGGTACAGAGACATGTAGCACCCTACTCTTCTCACACAGCCACCAGGTTATGGACATTCTCACAAATAATTCTACAAACACTCTTCTCTTGTGTAATTCATTAAAGATGAGTAATACACATTCTCCAATGACTTAAAACTGTTTCCTTCTTCTCATCTGAGCCTTAAGCAAATCTCTAAAGTCTTTTCTCCTTCAGCTCGGAGCTGTTTTCACCGCAACTCAAGATCAGGCAATAAAGCGCACTGGCATTCTTTTTGAACAGAGATTTAATGTAAATTATTGACATTTTAGTAATTACTGAAGTGAGCTCTTTCTCTCTTTTGTATTTATCATATGTAATGCATTCATCTGTGATTTATATTTCCACTCTTTAAACCCAAGAATAACCGAGGAACAGAAATATCAGTGTTATTGCCATTGTCTAGTCACTTTTCCTGCCTTTGGGACTACATAACTGACACCATACAATATAAAGGAGGAGAAATTTAGCTTGGCTTACGGTTGTATATGCTGGATAACTTGTCTCAGTGGAGGAAACCTGCTCCCATCATGGTGGCCAGGAAGCAGATAGAGAGAGGGTGAGCTGGGAAGGAGACAAACCTTTCTAATTCTGATCCCCAGTGAACTACCTGCAAGCAGACCCTGCTTCCTAACAGCAAGTCAGCTATAAAACTATCAGTGGGCTAATCCATAGACCAGTACAGACCTCATGTTCTACTCCTTCCAAATCCATGAGGCTTTTATGCAACACCCCAGATCTAAACCATAGCACTATCTTAGTTCCTGGCTATAATTCTGCTTCAAATTGGTTCTTTTTTTAACAAAGCAAACTACTTCTTATTCTAAAGTGTGGTAGTGTGCTCCTGTCATTAGGATACTTGCTGATGACACTGCACATCTGTTCTTTCTACTGTGACTTTAAAATTTAATCTTACCTAATCTCTCAACTTGTCAATTTTTCTATCCATTTTTTATTAAAGCAGAATACTGGTGACTTTCTAACTTAAAATCATTATTATTTCAGTAATATGTTCAGTTCAATATATCATTATGGGTACTGCATGTATCACTAAACAATCTGTGAGTTCAGGCTTGCTGCAGTCTGGAAGCCATAGTGTAGAATTGGTAAAGAATATGGAGCTGAGCTTTTCTCTAATTCCATGCTTTGAAATTTCTGTCTCTTACCTCAGGTGATCTTTGATGCTTCAAGGCCTAGACATACAGGGAAGTAAGAAAAGGAGGGGAAATATTTGTACATATTTTACTTTTCAGGTTTGATGATACAAGTAGTTTTTTCCCTCATTCCATTTGATTCCCTACTCTCATGGTCAAACCTTTCTGATACCTTTATACACTCATTAGTTCCAGTACTTGTCATATGTATACCAAAGATTTTGGCAAGCAGAATTTTAACCATGAAAATATAGTATTCTCTCTACCTTTAGGCGTTTAGATAAACCGGAGGCAGGAAAAACACATAGGATGAGTTTTGATCCCTGAGACATTAGATTTTTGACAGAAGGAAAAGAAAGAAGCACGAGGCAATGAATAAAAACAAGAGAAAGAAAGTTGTGGTTGAAGAAAATGCAGCTTGAGCAGGTACATTCTGGGCGCTAATTCTCTAGAGGAAAGCAGAGTTGTCTGAAGCCCTGACATTGTTTTCTCAATCAGCTCCACACCATTTCACCTACTAGTATAGCCCAGTAAAAACTTCCATTTGTTTTCTCTTTCATGAAGGGGAAAAGGTTATGGAAAGTAGTAAAATTCATAATCATCCATAAGTTTTGTATGACATTTGAAATTAATGTAATGGAGGACAAAATATTGTTTACCCAATCAGAAGCAATGCTTCAGGGAAAATTCTTCAGAAACAGTTATAAGGATGAGTTCTTCTTACTTTAGTTTGCATGATTAAGAACTCAGTGTCTGAAATGATGAAAAAGGGAGAGAATGATTGCTGGACTGTGAAGACAAAAATCTCTCTCTCCTTCACCGTGTTTTCCTTTAAATAAATAAAAGTTTTTTCTGAGTATTTTTATGGTATTTGACATGGGCATTATCCCCAATGTTTTAGCTCAAAAGTGCATAAAAATAGACATAAAGGGACAGGAGGTGTCAGATTCCCTGTGGAAAGTATTTCTGATTCTGAAGAACATATACCATTGCTCAACAACACTGCCACTGAGATCTTGAGAATTACCAGACGAGTGTTTTCAAGATAATAGACCTGAACACTGTTCCATTGCCTGCAGAAGAGGAGCAATGCAGATGGCTGGTTTTCCCCCTAAAGGGGAAAAATCTTTAAAATCTAAGACTGGCAGCACTGAGGCGTTATAGTTCTTATAAGGAAATACAAAGAAACAGAACTTCCACAGCTCATATCATTTCAAGGTTGACATTATGTTCCTTTATTATTTTTATTTAGTTTTGTTGATGCTAGTAAAATGAACATCACTTGGGAGACCAAGTGTAATCTTTGTAATAGGAGGAAAACAGAGTCGTGAAGCTATTATGTGGAGAATTCAGGGAGATTTGCTGCTCATGCATACATTAGGAGAGGCATTTCTTTCAAGAAGCTGCTGGGTTAAGGAAATGTCAATACAAAAATATTGCTTTGAAATAATTTCTGCAATTATCCATTCTTTACTGGGAATTCTTTTACCTGCAGAATTTTTAAAAATTATTGTCTCCATTATTATTGTTGAGTTCATGAAAGAATTTCAAAAGCTGGATGCTGTAGCTCATTTAAACATCCAGTTTTTCTTTTCAGCTTTTGTCTACTTACATATGGAAAATAAAATTTCATTATTTGACACAAGCTTTAAGTAGGTTTCGCGGTTCTCTGTGCTCAGCCGCCGCACTTCTCAGCACTGCTCACCATGACTCTGTTGTCTCAGTCTGCCTCGGCCCCAGCATTCTGGGGTCCGTTCCGGTGTGGACACCTTTCTCAGATATCTTGCCTTTCTCATCTACCTGTCAAAAGTTAGATATGGGGGGAAGTAGAATTCCTGTATCCTGGCCTGAGGTGAGAATGTGTATATCTGATTCACGAACCCAAAAATACAATTTTGAAGCAAAGATTGACAGTGATAAAAATGGCAGGTAAAATTGGATGCGTCCCTCCAACATGTCCTTTCAACAAAACACCATAATTACCCTTATACTAAATTAAGAAGGAAATCCTTTACTGTTTTTTGTCTCAGAGACTGGTTAATTAAACAGAAGATGAGATTCTAATTTTTTATTTAAAATAAGACTACAAGTTAAAAAATTGGAGAGAACTATAAAAGTTTTAGTGCATTAATAAATTAATATGGAATAAACACCTAAAATGATAAGCAGAACCTTCCTGAATAATCCAGATGATCTCTTTATGATTTCACTTCTTATTATGATGACTTGGTCTCTAGGATTAAATTAATTTTGAGACCATTACCAGCCAAAAAAAAAAAATCATGATAATTATAGTGGAGGGAAACAACGTTTTGTGCTAAAATCTTGTGCATACATATGTACATAATTTCCCCTTCTTTCTTTTCTATTTTCCCTCATTCCAGTTATTCTTTCCTTTTGAGCAGTTTCCTTCCATTTCACAATATCTATCATATCTCTTAGATCTTATTCACTCTTTCAGGTTCTTACGTTAGTGAGACAATATGGTGTTTACACATGTGGATCCGATTTATTTCACTTATGAGTATGGTCTCTAGTTGTGTCCATTTACCTATAAGAGCCTCAAGTTTATTTTTCTATATAGCTGACTAATATTCCCTTATATAAAAAACCACAACTTTTTTATCCATTCCTCAGTTGATGGGCATTTGGTATCCATTCTTCAGTTGATGGGCATGATGTAGCTATTACAAACTGTGCTGATATAAACATGGGTACACATATATCACAGTAATATGATATTTTCAGTTCTCCTGGGAAAACACTCAGAAGGGAAATATCTGGGTTTTATGGAACCTCTATTCCTAATTTACTGAGAATATCCAAACTGATTTCCACAGTGATTTCACCAGTCTACAATCCCACCAGCAGTGGAGAAGAACTCATTTTTCTCCACAACCTCACCAGCATTTGTTATTGGTTGATTTCTTAAAGATAGACATTCTTACTGGGGTGAGATGGAATCTCAGTGTTCTTTTAATTCGCATTTCTTGAATGACTAATGATGTTGAATATTTTCTCATCTTTTTATTTGCCATTTGTATTTATTTATCTGAGAAATGTGTATTCATCTCAGATGCCTATTTTTGGATTGGATCTTTGAAGTCGCAAGGGGCTGATGATTTTTAATCCTTTATATGTTCTAGATAGAAGTCCTTTGTCTGAGGGACAGTTGGCTAAAATTTTTCCCCAATTTGTCAGTTTTCTTTTCACTCTGCTGGTGATTTCTTTAGATGTGCAAAAACTTTTTAGTAAGATGAGATTCCAATTGTTGATTCTTTGAAGTATTTCCTGTGCTGTTTGGTTTTTGCTCATGAACTCTCTGCCTGCTCCTATGTCTTCAAGATTTTTACCTGATTTTTCATCCAGTATACTTAGTGTTTCTGTTTTAATATTTAGATCTGTGATCCATTTTGACTTGAATTTGATACCTGATGACGTGAGTCTATTTTCAGTCTTCAGCATATGGTAAGCCAGTTTTTCCTGTACCATTTGGTAGAGAAGCTATGTTTCTTCCGGTGAGCTTATTTGGACCTTTTGTCAAAGATCAGGTGACTAAACGTATTTGTGGTTCTGGCTTCTTCCAATCTGTTCCACTGACCTTCACGTTTGTTTTTTTTGTCAGTATCATGTTGATTTTATCACAGTAGCTTTGTACTATAATTTCCATCCTGGGATTGTGATTCCACCCAAGTTGTCTTTGTTGTCCACGATTGCTTTTGCTATTCTGGGTCTCTTCTTGTTCCAGATGAATTTTAGGAATCTTTTCTCTAGATCGGTGATGTATGCTAATGGCATTTGAATTGGAATTGCTTTGAATTTGTACAACTATTTTGGTAGGATGGCCATTTTCACAATGTTGATTCTTCCTATCCATGAACAAGGAATATCTTTCCATTTATTGAAATCCTATTCAATCTCTTTTTTTAGAGTACTGTAGCTTTCACTCTACAGATCTTTTACTTCTTTTGTTAGATCTATTCCTAAATATTTCAGTTTTTTGGATGCTATGATGAAAGGTATGCTTTCCTTAATTTCTCTCTGTGTTTGTTATTTGTGTATAGGATAGCTGTTAATTTTTGAATGTTGATTTTGAATCCAGCTATACTACTGAATTTGTGTATTAAGTGTTGGAGTCTTCTGTTGGAGTTTTTGGTGTCTTCCATGTAGAGTATCATGTCATCTGTGAATAATAATAATTTTACTTCTTCCTTTTCTACCTTTATTCCTTTTATATCTCTCTTGTGTAATTGCTCTGGGTAATGTTTCCAGAACTATGTTGAATAGGAGTGGTGACAGTGGACATCCTTGTATTTTTTGTGATTTTAAAGTGCAAGCTTTCAGTTTTTGTTCATTTAGTATGATGCCCGGCAATTGGTTTGTCATCTATGGCTTTGGTCATATTGAGGTAAAGACCATCTATTCCTATTTTCTGCAGGGTTTTTTTGTTTGTTTGTTTTTTGTTTTTTATCATGAATGAGTGTTGCCCTTTGTCAAAAGCTTTTTCTTCATCTGTTGAGCTTATCACATGGTTTTTGTCTCTGGCTCTACTGATATGGTATATTACATTTATTGTCTTGCATATGTTGAACCATGTCTACATTCCTGGGATGAATCCCACTTGGTCATAGTGTATGATTCTCTTGATGATTTGCTGCATTCTATTTGCTAGTATTTTACAGAGTATCTTTGAATCTATGTTCATTAGGAAGATTGGTCTGTAGCCCTCTTTCTTAGTTGTGTCTTTCTCTGCTTTTGGTATCAATATACTTGCCTCCAGAAAAGAGTTAGGGAGAACTGCTTCCTTTTCAATTTCACTGAAGAGTTTGAGGAATATTGGCATTAAGTGTTCTCTGAATTTCTTGTACAATTCCACTGTGAATCCATCAGGACCTGGGCTTTTCTTTGTTGGTAAGTTTTTAATCACTTTTTCAATCTCATTAATTGATGTTGAGTTGTTCAGGTCTTTTATACATTCTTGATTCAACGTTGGTAATTCATACATATCTAGGAATCTGTTCACTTTATCTGAGTTTTCTATCATTTGTGAGTAAACATTTTCAAAGTAGGTATCGATTATCTTCTGAAATTCTATAGGACTTGTAGTGATTTGTCACTTTTCATCCCTTATTGCATGAATTTGAGTTTTTTCTTTTATTGATAAGAAAAGGAGTTTATCAATTTTATTTTTTTTCAAGAAAATCTCTTTGATTCATTTCTTTGTAGTGTTTTCTTTATCTCAATTGCATTAATTTCTGTCCTGATCTCTATAATTTGTTCGCTTCTTTGGGCTTTGTGCTTGACTTCTTTTTCTAAAAGTTTGTGGCACAACATTAGGCTATTTATTTGTTCTCTTTCTGCTTTCCTGATGTGTGATTTCACCCATATAAATTTCCCTCTGAGGGCTGCTTTCAGTGCATCCTACAGATTCTGGTAAGTTGTGTTTTAGTTTTAATTTTCTGGTAAATTGTTGCTATCGTTCAATTTCCTCTTTAGTTTTTTCTGTGACCCATTGGTTGTTCAGGAGGTTGTTGTTTTATTTCCATTTTATGGAGTTTTTTTGGTTCCTTTTTTCATTAATTTCCAATTTCATTGCAATATGGTCAGATATATGCATGGGATAATTTCAATTCTTTTGCATTTAGTTAAGCATGTTCTATGGGTTAGAATGTGGTTTATTTTACAGAATGTCCCATGTGCAAATGAAAAGAATGTGTATTCTGATGTTGTGGAGTAGAACATCTACCAAACATCTACTAAATCCATTTGTTTGCAGATTCAGTTCAGATCTGTTCCTTCTTTGCTGATCTTTTTTCTGGTTGACCTATCTCTTTATGTCAATGAAGTGTTTAGGTCCCCTATTATAATAGTAGTATTAGTTATTTTGTTTCCTATCTATTAAGTTGTGTCTTATATGGTTGGGTGCTCCCACATTTGAGGCATACATGTTTGTAATTGTTTTATCTTCCTCTTGCAGTTTTTTCCTAATAAGTTTGTAGTGACCTTTATCTCTTTTGATTGGTATTGGTTTGAGGTTCACATTGTCTGCAAACAAAACAGGTATCCCTACTTTTTTCTGGGTTTCTGTTGCATGGAGAATTGTTTTGCATCCTTTGGCTTTCAGTCTATGAATTTCTTTGGATTAAATTGTGTTTTCTGTATGTAGCATAATGTTGGATTTTGTTTCTTGATCCATACTACCAGTCTGTTTCATTTGATTGGTGAATTGAGGCTGTTTACTTTAACTGTTATAACTGATATGTGTTGGCTTACCACTATCATGTTATTTACTTGCTGCTGGTTTCCTACTTTTTCTCTCTTTCATTATTTGCTCTGCTTGAGCGTTCTTTCTATTGTTGTTTTTGACACTGTGGTCAAATTTTCTCTGTCTAGAATATTTATTGTACTCTGTGTAGTGTTGGTTTGTTGCTCATAAAGTTCTTCAGTTATTCTTTGTCATGGAAATATTTCATTTTTCCATTAGATTTAAAGCATAGTTTTGCAGGATTCATCACTCTGGAGAGGAAGCTGTTTTGTTTCAGAATCTGGAATACTTCACTCCAAGCTCTTCTAAACTAGATGCTTTATGTTGAGAAATCTGCTGTGGTTCTTATGGGCTTTACTTTATAGTTTGTCTATTTCTCTTCTCTAATAGCTCTTAATATTCTGTTCTTTTGCTAGATATCTGGGATTTTGATTATTATATGTCTGGGTGTAGTTTTATTTTGGTTATCACTAGTTGGAGTTATGTGAGTCACTTACCCGTATGTCAGATTCTTTTTCCATACTTGGGGAATTTTCTGCTATTACTTTTGTAAATATTCTTTTAATGTCATTTGTGTTGCCTCCTGTCATTTTGTTGACACCTATTAGTCTTACATTATTTCTCTTAGTTGTTGAATTGATTTTTCCTGGTCACTTGTTAATTTCAGGACATCCTTTCACAATTGTTAGCTGCAATGCTGTCTTCAAAATCTGAAATTCTATCTTCGGCTTCATTCAAGCATTTATGCCAGCTTTCAATGGAAGTTTTCATTTCTTGTATATCTCTTTGAATCTGTTTTATACATTCTAGTTCTTTCCTATAGTGTTCATTTAATGTTTCCATCAGTTTCCTATGCTCATCTATTTTTATATATGTCTTCTTTAGATGTGCTGAGCAATTCTTTTATTATTGTTGTCATCTCATATTTTACCTGATTATTTCTGATATGATTTCTTCTATGGCCTGATGGAATTGTTTCTTTATTTCCATTGTAATCGTTTCAGTGATTTCAGGTGTGTGATTACCAAGCTCTCCTATGTTGATGTATCCTGGTCTTGTTCTGAGTGGGGTGGAGTTCTGAGATTGCATTTTGGTCTTTTGTCTTGCCATTTTTGATGCTGGAGGCAGAGCACCCAGTTATTCTCTTCCTTGGCAGCTCTCTAAAAGTCACTGGCATCCCTAGTTTTCCTGGTGGTCTGGCTTGCCCCTCAATGGCTCCAGAGATGGCATGCTCAGTCCAGAATCAACAGGCAGTTGATAGAATGTACCCAGTACTCTCAGGTCTCAGACATGAACCAGGATGGTATCAGATCATGGACCTCCCGGTCCAGTGTTGCCAGGCAGCTGAAGGTGCATGCAGATCCCAAATGCAGACTTCCTTGGCGGTATAATCACAGGACACCTCGTCCAGTGTTCCCAGGCTGCTCAGTACATGGACAGGGCCCAGATGCAGACTAGAATTCTGGCATGATCACAGGTTGCCTAGTCTATTGTCCCCAGGGAAATTGATGGGGTGTGCCTGGCACTCTCTGTGCTCAGTTGTGAACTGTGACGGCAGTGGATCAGGGGCTGCCTAGTTCACTGTCCCCAAACAGCTCAGGACATGCCTGTTGGGTATTTTGTCTGAGCAACCAGAGAAAAGTAACTGAGACAATCTATAACGCAAACTCTGGAATACTAAATTAGAATTTTCTTAGGGATTCTACTCACCTGGATTTGTTCATTTTGACCAAAAAGGCTAGCAATTTGAAAAGCAAATCAATTTTCCCTTGATCTGGGTATCAACCTAGGAAGGTAACTGTGAGGATGCTTTAAGATTTTAGCAGATAAAAATATTTTATAAGGTAAAAATACTTCTATTCACAATTCAGCTCATCCTTCTACATACATGTTTTCTTGTTACACATGAATTTTCAAGTGCTTATAAGTGAAGCAGTTTTAATTATTCAAAAATATTCCTTACTTATTCTCATCTCTCCAAGTCTAGCTTATTGTAATGACTATAAATTATTGTTTCACTGTAAATTCTTTCCAATTTTTTTATTAAAAATCTTCCTCCAGGTTTTCTAGATAGATGTTGGCCCCTTGATAATTTCTTTCTGTCTCAGATTGTTTTTGTACTGTAAACTTTATGCATTTGTGATATATTCTATACAAAATTTTCTATCTTCCTCTTTCAATTTCTCTTTATCTGTGACTAGGCTATATGTTAAAGATTTTTGTTTTTGTTCAATTTCAGCAATTTTTATTGTTGGTTTCATGATCTCTGATGCACAATTCTCAGTTTGGATACCTATCAACTTTACTTTGATAATAACTTCTTTTTAAAGTAAGTTTCCTTGGTAGCTTAAGTAGTTCTTTTTCTTCTAATATTAAATCATTTTGTGTTTTTGGTTTCATGTTGTTGACTTTATCATAACCCATATGGAGCTGAGCGCTCCTGCTAACAGGTTAGAGGCCTGCCCCAGGGGAAGGGTGGAACCATCTGCCAAGCACTCACACATCACATTGCTTCAGCGAGAGTGAAGGAAAGAAAGCAATGACTCAGCAACTGGGTTTCTGGTCCCCACATACGTGCAGTACTCTACAGGGGTCACGATTCATCTGATCACCACCACACTTCTTTGTTTTAAACTCTATTCATTCCTGGAGACAAAACCTACTATATGTGCAAGGACATGAAATATGGAGGAAGAGGGCCACAGCATCAGCTAATTTAGATACTCTCCTTTTAGTAACCAACTAAACTTTTTTTTTTTTATTTTAAAAGTGAAAGAACAAAAACACCAACAAACATACACACAGTAGCACAAGAACAGTACAAAAACTGAACTACAGGTGGCAGGGGATCGACAATGGTTGTTGTATTACACGTTGGTAGCTTCAAAGTGTATACTCAGGACAATACAAATAGACATACAAGGTTGATCAAACAACTAATCACCGATTGTTTCCCACTTCAATATGACATGAGACGACAGTGCAACCGTGTCAGCCGACCCGCACATACATACATAGCTACTCAGCTATCCTCCTCTTCCTCCTCTCCTTCCCTTCATCCTGATTGCTCTCTACCCTTGAGCAGTCTCCCTTCATACCCCCCGATCTATATTCTCACCTCCAGGTTCCTACACTAATGATACTATACGCTGTTTACACATGCACATCTGGTTTACCTCACTTATGAGTATGGTCTCTAATTGTGACCATTTGCCTATAAAATCCCCTAGATTGTCTTTCTTTACAGTTGAATAATATTCCATTGTGTAAAAATGCCACAGTTTTTTAATCCAGTCCTCTGTGGATGGACATTTGGGTTGTTTCCATGATTTAGCTATTATAAATTGTGCTGCTATAAACATGGGTACAAATATATCACAGTGATATGCTGTTTTCAGATCTTCTGGGAAAATCCCCAGAAGGGGATAGCTGGATTGAGTGGGACCTCCAGACCTAGTTTGCTGAGGAATCTCCAAACTAGCAGTGCAGCAGAGTTCCTATTTCTTCACAACCTTGCCAGCATTTGTTATTGGATGATTTCTTGATGCTGGCCAATCTTACTGGGGTGAGATGAAATCTGTTGTTTTTATTTGCATTTCTCGAGTGACTAAAGATGTAGAATATTTTCTCATATACTTATCTGCCATTTGTATTTCTTTATCTCAGGAGTGTGTATTCATCTCAGATGCCCATTTCTGGATTGGGTCTTTGAATTTGGACAGATTCATGTTTTATAATTCTTTGTATGTTCTAGATAGAAGGCCTTTGTCTGAGAGACAGCCAGTTAGGATTTTTTCCCAATCTGTAGGTTTTCTTTTTGCTCTGCTGGTGATTTCTTTAGATGTGCAAAAACTTTTCAGTAAGATGAGGTCCCAGTTATTGATTCTTTGAAGTGTTTCCCTTGCAGTTTGATTTTTGTTCATGAACTCTCTGCCTACTCCTATGTCTTCAAGATTTTTACCTACCTTCTCTTCCAATAGATTCAGTGCTTCTGTTTTAACATTGAGATCTGTGATCCATTTTGACTTGCGTTTGGTGGATGGTGACAGACTTGGGTCCATTTTCAGTCTTCAGCAAGTGGCAAACCAATTTTTCCAGCACCATTTATTAAAGAGGCTATCTTTCTTCCAGTGGGCTTGTTTGGCCCCTTTGTGAAATATAAAGTGGCTGAGTGTTTTTGTGGTTGTGGCTGTGTCTTCCAGTGTGTTCCATTGATCCTCAGGTCTGTTTTTGAGCCAGTACCAGGTTGATTTTATTACAGTGGGTTTGTAGTATAATTTCAGGTCAGGGATTGTGATTCCACCTGACTTGACCTTGTGGCCCAGAATTGCTTTTGCTATTCTGGGTCTCTTCTGGTTCCAGATGAACTTAAGGCATGTTTTCTCTAGATCTGTGAGGTACATTGATGGTAGTTGAATGGGAATTGCATTGAACCTGTACAACAATTTTGGTAGTATGGCCATTTTCACAATGTTCGTTCTTCCTAACCATGAGCAGGGAATGTTTTTCCATTTATTGAAATCCTCATTGATCTCTTTTTTCAGAGTACTGTAGTTTTCATTGAATAGATCTTTTACCTCTTTTGTTAGATTGATTCCTAAATATTTCATTTTCTTGGATGCTATTGTAAAAGGTATGGTTTCCTTAATTTCTCTCTCAGTCTGTTTGTTGTTTGTGTATAGGAATGCTATTGATTTTTGGGTGTTGACTTTGTATCCAGCTACTCTGCTGAATTTGTCAATTAATTGAAGGAGTCTTCTTGTGGAGTTTTTGGGGTCTTCCATATAAAGTATCATGTCATCTGCAAATAGCAATAGTTTTACTTCTTCCTTTCCTATCTGTATTCCTTTTATTTCTCTCTCTTGTCTAATTACTCTGGCTAATGCTTCTAGAACTATGTTGAATAGTAGTGGTGACAGTGGACATCCTTGTCTTGTTCCTGTCTTTAAAGTGAAAGCTTTCAGTTTTTGTCCATTTAGTATGATGTTGGCTGTTGTTTTGTCATAGATGGCTTTGATTAAATTGAGGTAGAGGCCATCCGTTCCTATTTTTTCTAGGGTTTTTAACATGAATACATGTTGGACTTTATTGAAAGCTTTCTCTGCATCTATTGAGACAATCATGTGGTTTTTGTCTTTGGCTCTATTGATATGGTGTATTATATTAATTGATTTGCAAATATTGAGTCATCCCTGCATTCCTGGAATAAATTCAACCTTGTCATGGTGTATAATTTTCCTTATGATTCACTGCATTCCATTTGCTAGCATTTTATTGAGTACCTTTGCATCTGTGTTCATTAGGGAGATTGGTCTATAGTTCTCTTCCTTGGTTGGGTCCTTCTCTGGTTTTGGTATTAGTATGAAACTTGCCTCCAGAAATGAGTTAGGGAGAATTGTTTCCTTCTGAATTTCATTGAAGAGTTTGAGGAGTGTTGGCATTAAATCTTTGCTGAATGTTTTATAAAATTCTGTTGTGAATCAATCAGGGCCTGGGCTTTTCTTTGTCCATAAGTTTTTAATGACATTTTGAATCTCATTAATTGATGTTGGGTTGTTCAGGGTTTTTATATCTTCCGGGTTCAACTTTGGTAATTTGTACATTGCTAGGAATCTGTTGATTTCTTCTGGGTTTTCTATCCTATTGGAGTAAAGATTCTCAAAGTAGGTAGTAATGATCTTTTGAATTTCTGTAGGAACTGTAGTGATTTCATCCTTTTCATTCCTCATTGCTTGAATTTGTGTTCTTTCCTTTCTTTTTTTGATAAGATTGGCTAGAGGTTTATCAATTTTATTTACTCTTTCAAAAAACCAACTCTTTGATTCACTTATTTTTTGTAGAGTTTCCTTCATCTCAATTGCATTAATTTCTGCCCTAAGCTTTATAATCTCCTCCCTTCTTTGGGCTTTGGGCTTGACTTGTTCTTCTTTTTCTAAAAGTTTGAGGTACAACATTAGGCTATTTATTTGCTCTCTTTCTGTTTTCTTTATGTGTGAGTTCATTGCTATAAATTTCCCCCTTGAGGACTGCTTTCATTGCACCCCACAGATTCCTGTAAGTTGTATTTGTATTTTCATTTGTTTATAGGTATTTTCCAGTCTCTTGTCTAATTTACCCTGTGACCCATTGGTTATTCAGGAGGTTGCTGTCTAATTTCCAAGTATTTATAAAGCTTTTAGAATTCCCTTTGTCATTAATTTCCAATTTCATTGCACTGTGGTCAGATAATATGTATGGGATAATTTCAATCCTTTTGCATTTAGGTAGTTATGCTCTATGGGTAGAATGTGGTCTATTTTAGAGAAAGTCCCATATGCAGCTGAGAAAAATGTGTATTCTGCTGTTGTAGGGTGGAACAGTCTGTAAACATCTACTAAGTCCATTTTTTCACACATTTGGTCCAGATCTGTTATATCTTTGCTGAGTTTTAGTCCAGTTGACCTGTCTCTTTGCGTCAAAGGGGTATTTAGGTCCCCTACTACAATAATGTTATTGTTTATTTGGTTTTTTACAGCCGTTAAGATTTGCCTTACATAGTTTGGTGCTCCAGTATTTGGTGCATACATGTTTAGGATTGTTATCTCTTCCTTTTGCAGTTTTCTCCTAACTAGTATACAGTGACCTTCTTAGTGTCTTTTGATTGTAATCAGTTTGAAGTTTACATTGTCTGCAAACATAACAGCTACCCCTGCTTTTTTCTGGGAACCTGTTGCACTGAGGTTGTTATTGTGGGATTCTGTCCCTTAATCCACTCTGCCTGTGTGTTTCTTTTGACTGGTGAATTGAGGCCATTTACATTGATGGTTATAACTGTTATACGCTGGCTTTTTCTTGTCATGCTGTTTACTTGACGTTGCTTTCCTACTTTTGCTGTTTAATTTCTTGTTCTGCTTAAGGGTTCCTTTCTATTGTTGTTCTTGGGATTATGGTCACTTTTTTCTCTGTCTAGAATATCTTTCAGTGCTTTCTGTAATGTTGGTGTGGCACTCATGAAGTTCATCAGTTGGTCTTTCTCGTGGAAATATTTTATTTCTCCATTGAATTTGAAGGATAGTTTTCCAGGAGACATCAGTCTGGGTTGGAAGCTGTTTTGTCTGAGAATCTATAATATCTCGCTCCAAGCTCTTCTTGATTTCATGGTTTCTGTTGAGATGTCTGCTGTGATTTGGATGGGCTTTCCTTTATAGGTGATCTGTTTCTTTTCTCTAGCAGCTTTTAAGATTGTGTTCTTTTGCTGCGTATCTGGGATCTTGACTATTATATGCCTGGGGGTGGTTTTATTTGGGTTGTGGTTCATTGGAGTTCTATATGCTTCATTTACTGCACATCAGTTTCTTTTATCATTCTTTGGAAATTTTCTGCTATTTCTCCAAATATTCTTTTTATGTCATTTGTGTTGCCTCCTGCTGTTTCACTGATTCATATTACTCGCACATTATTTCTCTTTGCTTCATCTTGCAGCTATTGCATTGTTTGCTCCTGGTTCCTTGTTGACTTTAAGAGATCCTTCCTTTCATGGTCATTAGCTGTCAGGCTGTCTTCAGGGTCTGAAATTCTATCTTCAGATTCATTCAAGCAGTTTTGCAAGCTTTCAATGGCAGTTTTCATTTCCTGGAGATCTTTTTCAGACTGTTTCATGTGTTCTAATTCATTCCTGAATTGCTCATTTAACATTTCCATTTGTTGCCTTTGATCTTCTAGTCTCTTATCTGTTTCTTCTCTGTATGTGTGAAGCATTTCTTCCATTATTATTTTCATTTCATTTTTTGCCTGAGAGATTTTTTCAGATTTAATCTCTTCTATGGCTTGATGGAGTTGTTTCTGTACTTCAGATATGATCATTTCAGAAATTTCAGGTATGTGGTTTCCTAGTTCTCCTATGTCATTGTGTCCTGTACTTGTTCTGGATGGAGTTTTGTTCTGAGAGTGCATTTTGCTCCTTCGTTTTGTCATTTTGAATGTCAGATGACTGGTGCTGAGCTACCGACTACCCAGGCAGCTCACTAAGGACTCTAGGGACCCTAGTTTACCTGTATGTTAAACTAAACCCAGGGTGGTAGCAGACTGTGGACCACTGGGCCCAGGGACCCCAGGCAATTGCTGGGGTGCCTGGCTCAGACCACAGCCGCTATAGTGGGAGAGTGCTGGGCTTCAGTACCTGAGTGCCCAGTGTGTGGATGGGAAGAGTGTGGGTCTCAGCCTTGAAGCCTATGGTGGTTAGACAGCGGCTTCTGTTTTGGGTACAGGGGGTAGCAGAGCTCTACTCCCGACCCCGAGGACCCCAGAGTCTGAGGTTGATTCCACTCTGCAGGTCTCAACCACCAGCAGGGATAGGCCCTCCCAGTTGGATTTCCTTCCTAACTCTAAGGTGTGGAGCTGACCAGAGGAGAAGGGTTGCGTTGCTTATGTGGTGTCGCAGGTCACTGGAGAAAGGTTCCAGTCGCAGAGCCGGGAGGCGGGCAGTGAAATGCCCACCACCCAGGTGTCAGCGTGAGTCTGCCTTTGTCGCTGGTTAAAGGTCCCAGTTGCACAGTTGGGGCTCAGGCAGGAAATTCCATGCCGCCCAGGTGTTTGGACAAGTCTGCCTTTGTCTCTGGGTGAAAGTCCCAGTCACACAGTCGGGGCACAGGCAGAAAACACCGCGCCACGCAGGTGTCTGCGTGAGTTCACCTTTGTCTCAGAGGAGAAAGGTGTCGCCGCTCATGTGTCCTCGCAGGTCAGCCTCCGTCGCTGGAGAAAGGTCTGAGTCACCCAGCTGGCACGGACCATGAAACGCAGCGCTGCTTAGATGTCAGCGTAGGTGGGCCTCTGTCACTGGACTAAGGTCCGAGTCTCACAGCCGGATCAGGCGGAAACGCCCTGCCGCTCGGATTCCAGCACTGGTGGGCCTTTGTCACTAAACTTTTCAATAGAACTGAGTCTTTGTAATAGTGAGAAGCTTGCTTTAAGCATTTATCAATATCCCCAGGATATATTTCTAGGTTATTTTCCTTATTTTAACAATTGTATGTTACTCCATTCTATATTGTTATTTAAATACATCTTGGTGGTTTTTGTTTCTTGTGGCATGCTATTATATCAAATTTTTTCCTAGGTTGTTATAGAATAGATTCTTAGAAGTATAAGTATTGATTATTAAAGTATGTACATTTTAATTTTTTTTTTTTTTGCCAACAGAGCCAGAGAATACCTGCCTCTCACTTTTAAATCAGCCCTAAACTACTAAATTTTGCCAATATGATACATGGGAGTAATGTCTATTATTTTTACTTGTATTGCTGATGTTACAAAAATTTCTCCTCAATTATTTTCTAATATACTTCTAATTTTATTTCTTTCATATTTACAGTTTAATTAACCTGTCATTTATTATGGTATAAGTGTGACAAAAATATTCAGCTATTCTTTATCATATGACTTCTAATTATCTTGATACTATTTGATGGGTAAAACATTCTTTCTTTACTCATGGAAAATATCAAAGTCCTAATTTATAGATTGTAATATATACTATTTGCATTATTTTCTGAACTCTATTGTTACCCATTCTTATATTTTTAGTAGACTTTCCTTTCACAGTAACAAGGAAATATATTTAAATATCTGATAGGTTACATAACTTCTCATTATTTTTTAAAAAACTGTTCTTAGATTTTTTTTGTCGCTTTGTCAAGTTAAAAAAAGTCATAGTTCTCTTTGAAATACAACTATCTTTATCTTATTATTGGGAAAATATACCTGAATGAGATTAAATGTTCCCATCTGGAAAAATGATATGTTTGTCCATGTATGTTCTTTTGTAAGGCTTTACAGTTTCTATTATTTTATTGTTAAATTCATACCTAGGTATTACTAATATGAATTGCATCTTTTCCCCAGCTTATTTTCCATCTTATATTTTTCATAAGGAAAAATTATTGATTTCCATATATTTTCCTATAGATAGCCAATTTATGGATTTTACTTATTCAAAAATCATTGTAGGTTTTTTTAATCATATAGTCAGAGAATTACACCATCTGAAAATAATAACTTTGTTTATTTTACCAAAGTTTTACCCTTTAATGAACTAGGAATAATCCTACATAAGTTGAAGGAAAATATCTGGCCTGGTTTGATGTCAATTTTAGTGTGCCTTGTATTTCTCTTATCCCAAAGGGTCTTTAAAGAATGGCTGCTACTTACTTTTTTGTTATTATCTTTTATTTCATGCTCATGTCTTTAGTACATAAAGTACTGAATCTTTCTCAAGTGAGTTCCTTTAGAACACTTGATTTTGTTAAAACTTTCACCAAATGCTCTCTGTGGCCATGTGATGCTGTGACACTCCCCTCATGTCCCAGTTTTCCATCTGGATCTGTGTCCTATTTGGCAACTGCTGTCAGTAGCAGTAGCAACCTCAGCAGCATTGGCAGGGAAGGCAAACTTTACATCTTTGGCAGAAATAATCACTTCCTGCGTGGAGTCCAAAGAGAAAATAAATTACCCACTGTGCAGAAACACGGAAGTCATGATACTCTTGATGCAACATAATTAAATAGTCTCCTGGCAGTCATGGTTTGGGGGTTTTATTGTTTATAATACTGCAGGGGCTCCATTTCCATGAGATTTAGAATAAACTAGCAATAAAATAAAAATTATGTATTCTGTTATATCTAACTTTGTTTTATGCTGTTTACACTTTAGCATTTTATGTTTATTGAGGGACAATATCCAGAATATTTGCATCTTTATTTCTGCTCTTTACATAAGGAAAAGGAAAGAATATACATGACTTGGGCATATCAAACAAGTTCACATTGAGATGATTTCAGTTTTGAACCTCAAGTTTGTTCTTAAAAGTAGGATCTCTTCACACCTAAGTGAAGCTGAATATTTTCCTTAGCAATAATAAGTCCTATTAATAAAATATTGAATGCACAATAGTTTATCCATACTTTGCTAGGTAAAATGATTCTCAGTCTTCTATCTTGACTTTGTACCATGCTAGTTGATTTTTTTCATACCTAAGATCACCCCACTTGCACAATCCATTATTTATTGATCTATTTTTAAATTTTGTTGCTGTTTTCTGAATTTATTCCAGTTTTTTGGTATAATTTAACAGAGAGAACTCCAATTTGAATGCTGAGGGTTTTCAAAGTACCAACTAGGGCAGGCAAATTACCTCACTTGTTTTTACATATGATAT
Source organism: Dinomys branickii (assembly GCA_004027595.1). Classification (NCBI taxonomy): domain Eukaryota; kingdom Metazoa; phylum Chordata; class Mammalia; order Rodentia; family Dinomyidae; genus Dinomys; species Dinomys branickii. Next base: position 35,904 of record PVLD010001885.1, on the reverse strand, counting down.
TCTTAAGAGTCATCAAATTCACTGTTCATTTTTCTAGCACGTTCATTATTGACTCATCTTTTCTCTTCCTTCCTTATTGAAGGCAATACATAATGAACAGAATATGTGATTGACTCATGTGGGAGAAGCTTAGGGCTCACTGGAAGGCGGTATTATGCTTTCTCAAAATTAGCTTAGCACCTATGGTTTTTAAGTTTATTTATTTATTTTTGTTAGTACATGTTTGCCATATATAATGGTCACATTCACCATGGGAAATTTGTAACTGTGCGTAATATAGCTTAAATCTTTTCCCCCCACTCCTCCCCTTTCCTTCAACCTTCCCTGCCCTCCCAATTTACAAAAGCTGTTTTCATTTTTTTCTTCTATTTTTTCTTTTCTAAAACTTTCCCCCTGCTTTCACTTTACCTTCTCCTTTGTTCCCCTTCCCGTTTGAACAAGTTCTTCCTTCTTCCCAATATCTATTCTGTATTTTTCTCCTTATTTCCACTTTGGGTTCCTTACAGCAGAGAAAAAAATGCAATATCAAAGTTTGTGTTCCTGATTTATTTCACTTATGATTATAATCTCAAACTGAATCTGTGATATTTGTTAGTCAATAAAACTTTGTATGTTAAATCCATAATATGTCAACAATTATTCAATATTCAAATATCACCCTAATTTTGCCATACTTCAGAAACAATGTAAATAGGATCGTATGAAAATATTTATTGCCTGTTATAATTTTGATTTAGTTCCTATAAATAATTGTATAGCTTTTATACATTGAAGTAATCACCCTATATTATCTTTATACTTTAAAATACATATTAAAACCCAGATGTCATGATGCATGTCTGTAATCCCAATACACTGGAGGCTGAGGTAGGAGGATTGCTGCAAGTTTGAGCCAGCCTGGTCTAGATAGTGAGTTTAAGGCCAGCCTGATCAACAACAGCAGAAAAAAGTCTTCTCCCCAAGATGAATAAAATACACATTTATTGACCATTAATATTTGATAGGATATATATATGTGTGTGTGAGATATAATTTGATCTTATAGACTTAGACATGGGCAGTGAATGATTGTTTTACCAAAAGTAATTGTTTTGGTATTAAAGATGAGAAATGGAGAAACAGATGACCTGAGATCCTGTCCAATCTCAAGAATACACATTTACTCCTATTCCATTGCTCACTGAAGTATACAAATCATAAGAAATATTTAGCTATCATTTTATTCTATGTTTCATCATTGAGTTTAGCTTAAGACACAACATATTATCATAGATCTCAAGAATAGAGGTAATGAATATGAGACACAAAAGTAAGAAGGAAGAAACAAAGAAAGTCAAAGGACAGAGCAGAAAGAATGGAATGTGCTACAGTTCCTCGTGCCACCATCGTAATGGTTCACCAGTCCAAAATCAAACTTATATGAGACATTTTTTACTGAGTATGCAAAAAACATCAGTGGAAACATGTATGGGTGTCTGGTGTTTCTATAACTAATATTCGTAGTCTGGATGTGTGATTTGTACTGCAATTATAGCAAAATTAACCACTACTGCAACAAAACCCTCACTCTCCTGCATTTCAGAAACCACTATTATTTCTTTTTCAAATAAGAGCCACAGGAGCCTCACATCCCCACCTCAAATCCAGCATGCGCTGTTCCCACCCTGGCTACTGCATGGGTGGTGTTTTTCTGAAACTGAGCTCTGTACTGTGGTTTCATTGCTTTATGTTAAACCACTCCTGACTTTTGTGTTTCAATTTATTTTGTCAGTGCAGGTGTTACAAACATGGAATCAAAAAGAAAGGCATGACTCATATCAAGTACCATTCTCATTTTTAAATGTGGCAACAGATCTGAATCAAGGAAGAAAAATGGACAGATTTTCTGGTGGTAAGTTTTAACATATAATAAATAACAGAATCTAGGTGTTTCAACTCCCTTTTGTTTTTGATCTCTGAACTTATGATGAACTTGTCAGAACATTTCAGAATATTGATTGCAGCTATTTGCTGTCTTGAGTACTAGTACTGTAGCATTGAGTAAGGTGTCAGTATAGATATTCTTGTAAAAGGTAGGGATTCTTCCTTTCTGTACCACTCTGACTTCTCTTTCTGGCTTATTTCTACTCTCTTCTATGGCCAAGACACTATCATGTGGAAACAAAAAAAAAATACATTATCAATGCTCATCATGCTCCCACTTTTGCCCCGCTCAGCTGAGGGAAATTGAAAATTAACAAGACTGTTAGCAGCCATTTTATTGAATTTGGGAAAAGGAAAAAGCCAAATGGGCATAGTATTCTTGCTCTAAACCAGTTTAATTCAATTCCACACTTTTAAAAACATACTCTGTGACAGGTATAGAACATGTAGGAATAGAAGCTTATTTCAGAAGAGTCAGGTGCCAAAAATACATTATAATAGATGGACAGTTAGTTATATTTCCAAACAAGTATTCTTCCAAGGGAGGCCATCATCACCACAAGAGGAAGGTCACTCATTCAACCCCATTCATCTTTAGTCCCTTTTCTAGTTTAGAAGGTGGCATAAATGCTCCCTGTGTCTCTATAGGGAGCAATAGGGCAACCTGTGGCCAGTATGCACCAATCGAACATTTTTGTATTCTTGGACTATCCAACAGCCAATAAGACTAAAAATATGCATTAAAGGTTTAAACCTTTTATGTTGTAGGTTGGCAGGGGAGAGATTTACTGATTAGTGGAAAAATCCGCTAGCACAAAGACTTTTTAAAAAATGTAAATAGCAAGCCTAAATTAAAAGCTGTCATACAATAGGACATCCTTGCAGATAAGGGAGCGTAGTAAAGAGCCAGAAAATCTATTGAGATAATATTGTAATATTGAGCTGTAGTCAAGGATAATAGCATTACCTGACATGGATAGTGTAAACAATAACCAATTAATGATTGCAGAACCTTTTCAAATGAATCAATGAAAATCAGGTGGATAGATCAAGCAACGCACTGAATCTGTTTTATATATTAGAAAATTCTACTGTGGTCAGCGTTAATCGTGTATTTGCAGTTCTACCTGACAAAAACCTTGAGAAATGGTGCCTCAATGTTTTGACTCAAGTTTGGACTATTTTAAAATACCTATGCTTCTATCTTTTGTCATGACTGAAACAAAAACAATTAGAATGACAACAGGTAAAAGACTCTTCCAGAAATTGCAAAATGGGGGTTATTTTCAATAATTATTCGCTTGAAGAAGCAACCAGGAATCTCTGGTGGTTAGGTGCAGATTTGTTGTTTTGGAAGAATTTCCAGGAGAGCTCTGTGTTTTTATCTCTTGCAGAGAACTCTTGGAATTTGCCTTTTCAGTTTTTGCCTTCTTCAGTTTCAGTGTGATACATACCACACACATTTGTTTCTTGGCTCTTCAATCTTTCTGTTCATTTCTATGAACATGCTAAGAAAATGACAACTCTACAAAAGGTTAAGAATTTTGGCCTGTAAGATACTACAAGTCTCTTTCTCAGTATCGTATCAAGCTATACAGGCAAGACGTTAAGTTAGTTACGCCCTTCAATTGAGATTATTTGTTTGGAAAATAAGGAATATTCTCATTTTATAGATGCTTTTGATTAGTTTCATGGCAGTGCACTTTTAATAAGAGATTTAATATTTGTTTATTTTGCTATTGTTTTGGTCTCTAGTGGGCATTCAGAAGGCTAAGAATTATTTTTCTGCTTGAGCTTGTTCAAAGGATCAGGCAAATTTGCAAAGAAGTCACCCCAAACAACTGAATAAATGACATTATCTTCAAGAATATATGTACATCTGGAAGATTTTGCAGGATCAAAATTAGCCAAAGATCATCTCTCAAGTTTCTTTAACTCCAAGACAGTACATGGGCATTTACTAGCTTAGTCTACATTGTCTTGATAACAAACTATCCAAGCAGAACTATTTTTTAAGGAAAAGAGACTTATTTAGTTCATGATTGGGAATTTCCATGGTTACATGAAAATAATGTAGAGAAGCAGAAAGGAAACCAACTTTATATATAAGGAACCAAGCACATGTGTGGACTCCCTTTATAATAATCTGCTCCTGTGAGAACTAATATAGTCATATGAAATCTAACCCACTTTCTAGATGGAAATTAATCCTTTCTAAGGGTGGTAGTCCCATGAGTTAATCATCTCCACTTAGTTCCACCTCTCAAAATTTTCTCATTTAATGCTGCAACACTGGGGACAAAACTTTCCAATATATGAACCCGTGGGACACAAACAATATCACTTTCTGGGTAATTGAAAACAATTTTTAGTTGTGTATTGTTGTATTTATCTTTATAATAACAGCTTACATCAATGAGTGCTTCCTCTGTGCACCTGTTATGCTCTCTTAATTAATACTCACCATGAACTTGTGTGATTTTCTTTCTTCAATCTACTGGTAAATTGTTGATCCCTTTCTCTCATGCTGATATCATCACTAGTCTTATTGAGTGTATCTCCACATTAAACTCAAACTGTTCACTGAGTTCCATATCCAGGACTAATTTCATCGTTCAAGTCACTACTGTCCCTCATTTGGTGTTCTTTAAAAATGGTTTTCATTTCTGTTCTGAATACAGTAGCCCTCATTATTTTTTGAAAAATGAACACTCAGTTATATTGCCCATTTTTGTAGTGCTCGGGTCTGCAGCGTTTTGTGGAAGTTGACCCACCAGCCTTTTTCTATTCATTTTAAAAATTTATTTTAAAAATAAAAGAAGGAAACCATATTAACAGATAGACATCCATTTACAAAACAGCATAGGAACAATACAAGCAATACAGAATTACAGACAAAGTAGTAGGAAAGTATCAATGGTTATATTATGTACTGATATCTGTAAAGTGGTTTCTCAGGAGAACAACCAGAGATGTGCAAGACTGATCAAGTAATAATCATTAACTCTTCCTTTCAGTAAAGTGATAGAAGTCAGTAGTTCAACTAGGTTAGCTGTCCTGTATATACATACATACATAATTTCCCTTTATACATACATAATTTCCCTTTCTTTCCTTTCTCTTTTCACTCACCCCAGTCGCTCTTTATTTTGAGCATGTTCCTTTCATTTCACAATGTCTGTCCTACCTCCTAATTTTTATTCACTCTTTCAGGTTCTTACACTAGTGAGACAATTATGTTGCTTACACATGGAGGTCTTGTTTATTTCACTTATGAGTATGGCCTCTAGTTGTGACCATTTATCTGTAAAAGCCTCGAGTTTATCTTTCTTTATAGCTGAGTAATATTCCATTATATAAAAGTATCACAATTATCTATCCATTCCTCAGTGGGTAGACATTTGGGTTGCTTCCACAATTTAACAATTACTAATTGTGCTGCTGTAAACATGGGTGCACATATATCACCATGATATGATGTTTTCAGATCTTCTGGGAAGATACCCAGAAGGGGAATGGCTGGATTGAATGGGACCTCCAGACCTAGTTTGCTGAGAAATTTCCAAACTGATTTCCACAGTGGTTTCACTAATCCGCATTCCCACCAGCAGTACAGAAAAGTTCCTATTTCTCTACAGCCTCACCAGCATTTGTTATTGGTTGTTTACTTAATGATAGCTATTCTTACTGGGGCAAGACGAAATCTCAATCCTGTTTTAATTTGCATTTCGCGAATGACTAATGGTGTTGAACATTTTCTCATGTATTTATTTGCCCTTTGTATTCCTTTATCTGTGAGGTCTGTGTTTATCTCAGCTTCCTTTGCCTATTCTGACTCCATTGCCTACTTCTCTCTTCTTATCTTTTACATCTCTTCCTTACTCTCTCCAACCTAGATTTATGATAGTCTTTCCTTCGTAAAGCATATATACTTGTCTCATTATTAAACATTTTGTTTGTCCTGAAATACTTCCTTAAAACTTTTCTGATGACTCTCACCTCTAATTTAGGAAGCTACTAAAATATTTCTTCTCAAACTATTTCAAACTTTTCCATCTAGCTGGGTTCTTTAAAACTATGTTCTTATGGCATTGTCTATCTATCTGTCTGTATGTCTATTTATCTATATCAGTATCCATCTCTGCCATATATACTTTTGACAGTAAAGATAAATTGTCAGCTTGATTGGTTTGGAAGCCTTTCACATGATCAGTAAAGTATACATCTTGGTATGGCTGGCAGATCATGGAGGCATAACCTTAACATGTATATATGGTCTCTCACCCTATCCTCTCTGATATAGTTGCCCTGCTGTGATTTTCAGCTCCAAAGACAAAAATATTTTGCCTTGCCATGCCCTCCATCATGTTTCTGCTTTGGATAAACCCAATCATGTAGCAAATCACCAGAAACTGTGAGCCGGATTAAATCACTCCTTTAAGTTGTGGGAGTCAGTTACTTTGCCTCAGCAACAGAAACGCTAACTAATGTAATACTGTTCTTTCATTTATGTGAACAAATCAGGATTTTGATGATTATTATATAGGCTTGGATTTGTCATGGTTTTCTATTATTATAAGTCCCAATTCATTTAACATTTAAAAAAAAATAGCAAGAACTTGAGAGACATGTTCCACATTTTAACATGATGCTGCCTTGTTTCCAAATGTCCTCTCTCCTGAACTTCAAAATCAACTCAATAGAGACAGGTGACGAGATGGTGGAGTGCTCAGCAACAGAGAAAGAACCTCTCTGAGGGTTGCCATACAGAAGCTGGAATATAGCAATGTGGGGAAGATAAGAAGGAAGTAGGTGAGTCTCCATGGACCCAGCAAGTTAACTGAAGCATGAATTGAAGCCCATGGAGAGGGTAAAAAGAGAAACTTCAATGAAGAAGGAGGTAGCCAATGGTGCCTTTACCCTGAGATGGAAACACTGCACAAGAGGAGCAGTCGAAACCTGCTTATACCTGGTGGGTGATGGTGACCTCAGATGCCTCCTCAGAGACACAGTAGTAGGGGAGAACAGCAGACATGAAGGACTGCGCTTGCTGTGGGTGAATGCTGAGGGTGCAGCTGTCCTAAACCAAGAGAGTGACTGGCAGGAAACCATTTTGGAAAAAGACCAATAGAGCTCAGAACTCAAGAGTCATCGCCGGCTCCATCGAGTGGCTCTCAGTTGGGCTTAGGCCTCCAGAAGGTGAGGCTGATGGCTACAGGCTGCCAGAGGATGTTGGCCCCCTAGCTTTGGGGGATAAATCAACACGGACTCAGGACGCCGTCTTCTTATGTTGTTTACCAGTGATGGCAGAGACAAACCTGGAAGTGGACTTTTTTGTTGTTGTTGTTATTGTTTGGTTTGTTTTCCCCTCTGTATCTTTGGATTTTTTGTTGTAATTTTGCTTCTTTCTATTGTTTCTTTTGTTCTTTTTAATTTGGTTTTTGTGTTTTTTCTTTCTGTTCTTTCTCCTTCATTGTTTGAACATGTATTTATATGCCTGTGAATGTGTCATCCAGCCTCTTTGTGGGTGTGACTCTGTTCAGTTACTCTTTTTGTCTCTCTTTTTTCTCTCCCTCCAAATTCTGCACCGGTTTCCCAAAGTTATTTTGTACCTCCTTTGTCCTCCAGCCTGCTAATCTCTTCCTCTTCTTCCACTTCTCTATTTTCTTCCTAACCTATTTTAAATTTTAACCAGTGAGGGAAAAGTTGACATACTAAGGACTTATATACTGCATACAATCCTCTGCTTTGTTTTAGTCCTTGTTATATAACTGTTATTGTTGATACATTGTGTCAACTTGGGGAGTCTAGAGGTTTGGCTGAGTGACTCAGCAGGAAGCCAAGGTGCTTACTTTGTATACATCCTGAGCCTGTGGCAGAGGGGGACATGAGATTGTGTGAGTGTTACTCACCCCCGTGCGTGGGGGTAGCCTGTTTAAAATCTAAGGGAAGGAAAGAGGCTGCTTGCAGCCATTCCTCCCTTTTGCTGGTTGTTTTGCTGTGCTCTGCTACCATGAACATTTGCCCCCTACCATGTGCCACTCTGCCTCTGAACCAGCCAAGTATGGACTGAAACCTCCACAAACTGTAAGCTAAACAAACCTTTCCTTCCTTCATTTTGGGCATTGGGTATTTTGTCTCAGCAACAAGAGAAAAGTAACCAAGACAATAACCAAAGTTCTAGTTCATTTGGTTAAAGGTGGCAAATTAATGGTTACTTTAGTTTGTGATTTTCTAGGCCGTGTTTTCTGTTATTGGTACCACTATAGCAAAAAGTGATGAATTATTCTAAAAAGTTGTTACAAACATTATGCCAGGAATTAAAACTAAAAAAAAAGGAAAAAGGAAAGAAAAGAAAGTGAGGAGACCCTTAAATAAGATACAATGCCAAACATCACCAAAGGCAATCCAGGGGCAATGAGGTGGGGCAATCCAAAGATCTCCCACCCGGCGTCCTCTGAATTGGTAACAGCAGCACAGTTCAATGAGGTTCTACAAAAAATCAAATCAGAAAGAATATCTCAGAAAACAACAAAGATGATGTTCACAATGAAACCCAAGCTTAGTGGTTCTAGAGCAGATACAGACAAGAAAGTAGAGGAGTTTAAGACTTAATTATGACAAATTCCTCTTCCTTGTCTCTTGAGAAAATTAAAAAGAAAATCAATTCCTATAGCAAATTTACAAAGTACCTTTTGTCAGATTTAGTTCACTGACATACTGAAGATTACATAGCTATTATTTTTCTTGAACTATCATAACAAAGTAATAGAGACTAAGGGGATTAAGCAACAGAAGTTTAATTTCTTACAGTTTAGGAGGTAAAAATCTGAGATCAAGGTATCATCAGAATTGATTCCACTCTGATGTATCCCTCAATGGGTTGTAGATTTCTGTTTTCTCCTTGTGTCTTCCTGCAGTCCTCCTACCTGATGTGTCTGTGTACTGTACTCATCTTTTCATAAGGAGACACATACTAGTCATATTGAATTAGGGCCCAAAGGAATGGTTTTATGTTAATTTAATTATCTCTTTAAAGATCCTGCCTCTGAATACATTTATAATCTGAAGTCTTGCTGTGAGGAATTCAACATTGGTATTTGAGCGAGACAACAGAGTTTCTAATACATAGGTAGTGAATTAATGTTTTGAGGTTTAAATGATGTTTTTTAATCTCTAAAGCCCAGGTTATTGCACTACATCAAAACTGTCTGTGTCATTCATTCTCCACTTCTGTCGCTACATCTCATTACACAAACTGAATTTCTCACCATCCCAAAGTGCTGCTAGTTATCAGTAAGAGTTTGAAGATATGAAAGCCTTACCTCTTTGAGGAGATGAAGTGAATGAGCTGTATGAACAAGAGATGACAGCCTGCAAGTGAAATGACTGAACTACAACTGATGAAGAGTGCACAATTACCAGTCTTAAAAAGATGTTGGGGGCTGGGGATATAGCTCAGTGGAATAAGTGCTTGCCTAGCAAGTGCAGGGTCCTGAGTTCGATCCCCAGTACCGCAAAAAAAAAAAAAGGATGTTTATTGAACAAATATAAATTATTTGAAAATAATTTCTAGATTAATAGGCATTCTTAACTAGTAACATATAGTTTAATGAGAAGACAAAAGATGCTCCCAGATTTGTTTAGTCATTGTTTCATTTGCTCTTTCCTTTAACCCTTTATATACACAGAGTTCCTTTTTTCTTTTTTCAGAGAATTACCGAAGCTCAAAGAGTTTGTGTAACTTGCCCAAGTAGTGGAAGTAGGACTTCAGCCTACTTCTTTTGATTCAGAGTGCAGTGATCTTCTGTTTGAACTGGCTGCCTCCTCATTCAGAGAACCCACAGGACGCTCTGTGAAGTTCTCTAGGCAATTTGTAGATTCACCACAGGATGCACTCTCAGAAAACTTCCTTTGTGATAGATCAAAGAGTCCTACTCCTCACTTTCTTCACTTTGCCCCCACTGAAACTCAGTGGCACATAAATGGATTCGCATATCCATACGCACGAACCGCTACATGTTTTTTACACTCCTGTACATCTTCTAAATGTGATACTTATTCCAAAGGATGTGGGAAGTTAGAGGCTACACAGTATGGTTGGAACATACATGTGGTGGATTGACAACTGGTGGTCAACTTGTAACCCCCAGCTGAACTGAATCAGGATGGTGCTGTGTGTGGGAGGCCCCTCTGAGAGTTGTTGCAGCTGTGTAAAAGGAAGACTATGGGAAGAAGAAGAGAAGCTGTTGGAAGCTAGAAGAAGCTCTTAGGCACTGTTAGAAGCTGGAAGGGGCTATTGATTCTCTTGGAGGAGCTTGTCATATTGGCTTTCCTGATGAACTGTCAGCTATTCTTATTGTCCATGGAGCTCAAGACCTTGTTATAGCTGGAAATGGCTTCAGCTCACTTTGAGGGAGATCTGGTCCTCACTGTGAGTATCACTTCTGCCTCCCGAGGGGAAGATGGTGCACTGTTCAGTCCCCTGGAGAAACTTATCACATTGGCTTTGCTGATAGGAACTTGGCTTTTCTTGTAATCAGAGGAGAGCTCAAGATCTCACTGTTGCTGAGGATGGCTATGGTACTTTTGGGGATAGCTCTGATTCTTACTTTGAGCATTGCTTCCTGGCTCTAGTTCAGATCCTTCAGTCTGCTAGCACGGATCCTTCATGCCATTGGCACAGATTTTCTAGCTTCCACCACTGACATTTGGACCTTCCCAGTACAGATTCATGAAACAGACCTGTATGAGACATTGTCATGGGCTCTAGGTCACCAGTTGGACTTTTGGAAGGCACTGTTATGAGCTCTAGGTCTTCAACTGGACTCTTGCAGGACATTCTGGTAGAGCCAGGACCTCAGCTGTATTCTTTGGCCTTTAGTATGTAGACAGATATCCTGCACTGTCTTTCTGTATATGATTTGTTGGGTGACTATTATAAGTAATCTTATAAAATATGTCCTGTATTGTACTGTTTCTCTTGCAAAACCCCCCATAATGACAGTACACAAGCTCACATCTCTCTGAAATGTTTCCACCTTGATGCTGAGTGTCTATACCTTGCTTTCTCAATGGAGCCTAGCACCTTATCTAAAACTGATGAAAAGAGATTACGGGTCTGGGCCACCTGCCCCACTGAGTAAAATTTTAAAGGGCGGAGAGATCATATAAATCTCCTCTACTGAACTCATATTGAGAACTCTACCGGTAGTTCAAACACTTTTTTCCTGGGAAAGAGGCAGAAGACCCTAGTGATTCTTTTTGAACTCTTTTCCTCAACATCTAAATAGTTTAGCCTGCACACTTTTAATACATTAAAGCTAAGAGCCCCAAAGGGATGAAAAGAGAAGTTGTTAAAAACATTGATCAAGGATGGCAACCAGGTAAGCAGCAGAGAAAGACCCTCTCAGAGGATCGCCACACAGATATACAGCAACATGAAAAAGACAGGAAGGAGAGAAGCAGGTTCCCTGGTGCCAGGAAGGATCTGAGATGAGAATTGAAGCCCTCAGAAAGAGCAAACATGTCCCTTCTTGGAAGAAAAGCTTGGCCAGCCACCATGGCACAGGTAGAGGAGGAGGAGAATGAAAGAGTCATCATACTATACACACCCTCAGCCTGCTCCTACACTCGAAGCTTCAGCTTTGGAAGCCCGTGCTTGTGGGAGCCTCCCAATTCAGCCAGAGGAGAGTGGAATTCTTAGAACTGGGTCAAAACCACAGCAGAGAAAGTGCAGCCTGGAAAAGAAACAGCAGCAGAAGCTGGGAGGTATTGTTGAATCCAGCTTGATGATGAAAAGTTACAACAGCCACTAAAGCAGAATGCCCACTCTGCTGAGCCCCATTCTAATCAGCACCCTGAGACAAGGTAGAGACAAAGCAACCAGTACCCAGCCGCCACACCCAGCTCTCCGCCTGCCCCGAGGCTGGGGAGTGCTACCTCTCCCCTGTGAGATCAACTGCCAGCAGAGGGCAGCAGAGAACAGCATCAGTGACCCAAGGGCCATGGCAATTCCTGGGGATCCAGCCAAGGAACAAACGGGAACTGGAGTACAACAGTGAGAGAGGAGCAGATGGAGGTGGGCCACACGGCCCCACGGTCCTCTCACTCCAGCACCAAGGAGGAAGCATGAGCTGAGTCACCGGGCTCCAGCTCCCACCCTGAACTCCCTCTGTGAGCACCTTGAGACTTGGCACACCCTGTGCCCAACACACGTTCCTGACAGCAACAGGCTGAGTCTCCTGGCTTCAGGACACACTCTAAACTACTAATATAAGCACCAAAAGGGACGTCATACTCCTTGCATATAAGAACTTTGTATGAACCCATAGTGACAAATTATACAAAAGGCACCAGTCCTGGGGTCCAAGAGATGACTACATACTCTACACAGAAGACCCAAGAAACTCCTTCAATTGTCTCCTAGAACTAAAAACTAAACTTAGTGCACATCTGGGACTACCTCAGTGAGCACGAGGGGGGGGGAGACCTCATGCCACTTGTGTCCAGTATTGTAAGTGCACCCAGTGCCCAGCGTGTAAGGGGTGGGGAATGGCAGCTATGGAGATTGAGATGTTGGAGGAGGTGAAGACCTGGAAGTATGGTGCAGATCTGGTCCTCTAGCTGAGTGGGGATAGCCTACAAAGAGTCATAGGCAGCCTGCAGAGAGATGCTGGTGGCCTATGAGGGGACCCCAGGAGACCTGACAGGGAGCTCAGCAGCCTGTAGGGGAAAGGGGAAAGGGGGCTCCCCACAGGCTACATGAATATCCTGAGGACCTGGACCAGGCCCTTGGGCACATGGTGATAGGGCAGAGCCTGGCAGTGTGCGGGGCTGACTCTGTGAACTCGACTGGGTTCCTGGGCATGCAGTGAAGGGGCGGAGCCTGGAGGTGCTTGGGGATGACCCTGCAGACTCGACTGGGCCCCTGGGTGTGGCAGATTGGGGTGGAGCCTGCTGGTCTGTGGGGGTGACCCTGCAAGCTTAACCAGGCCCCAGGGCACACAGCAAAGGGGCAGAGCCTGGTGGTACATAGGGCAACCCTGCAGACTCGATTGGGGCCCCAGAGGGCCTTCAGGGCTTGTCAGTGGGGTGCTGATCTTAGTGTGCTGGGTCCCTGCCTATGTACTATCGTTGAGGTTGGGTGCTTTTCTACCTAATGCCATAGTAATTAGTGTGCACCCATGTTTGTTGCAGCATAATTTGAAGCAACCATGTGTCTTCCCAATGTGAGAGCCGGAAGGAATGAATAAAACCAACAATACAGTTATTATCAGAGGGAAGACGACTGATTGGGTGGGAGAATAACGGAGATGAGAGTGGAAAAATTTGTTTGATTAACTGTATCTGCTTTTATTTGTATAACTGAGTAACAAATGTGGAGATAACATTATGTAATACAGCATCCATTGTTAATTCCCTACTACCTTCTCTATAATTGTGTATTTCCTTTATTGTTCTTGTTACTCTGGTTTATGTCTGTTTAGCTGTTGATATGTCTCCATATCCATATGTCTCCATTTTCGTCTTTAAAAAAATAAATAAAAACACTGATCAATAACTTTTAATGGAGTAAAACAAAACCGAGTATACAAGTGTGTTGAAATCATAACAAACTAGTTGCACCTAGCTTATATTTATAGGAGAAAGGCAATAAGCAATTAATAAATGAGCAAAGTGATTTCAGGTAGAATTAAGAGTTAAAAATGAAGTAATTGTGATGAAGAAGGGAAAACTCGAAAGAAGTTGTAATAGTGCCAGGACTGTGCTTTAGATTGGAATATTTTTCTTTTATAAGATTGAGTTGTTTTACCAATAACTGTGGGCATTTCTCCCTTACCATACTATACCTAACAATGATTTATAAGTTTTCAAAACTTAATGTATATTTGCTGATTGATAATTTTATTTAATCTTCTCAAGATTACTGATGAAAATATCATAGCTAAGAATATAGATTCTGGCATCAAAATGCTTAGTTTAAATCCTTGGTAGTTGTTTCACTGTGATTATGGACAAGTAGTTAATCTCATTGACCTTTTGTTTCTTTAGAACAAAGAAATGAACAAAAATAGTATCACTTATATGATTAGATTATTATAAAGATTCAATAAATTTAGACATATAAAGGTCTTACATACTACATTTGCTTTTACCCATGCTAGAATTTATTTGCTTTGAAAAATAGCTATTTTACAATATGACACAATTGTTCAAGTCAGAAATGTAGGCAAATTTAAAAGAGGCAACTCCACTTCATTGTGCTTCATCAACTAGTCATGTAGTGATAAATATCCAGCCAACTAGCTCATTCAGAGAGTCCAAGCAGGTTCACTCCCCGATTTTGTAGTTGGTAGACTGGATGACTGGATCATCATCCAGTAGACTGGATGACTAGGAAGACTGACCAGATCTCTTATACTTGACCTTTTTACCAACTTCTCCAATGATAATCAGGTGTCTCCTTCTGAATCTCAAGGCTTTAAGAGACACTGTCTTAAAAATATCAAAGGGAAATTGACAGTTTATTAAGAACTGGGTCCAGAAACTAATACAGACATTTCAGCCATATTTGTTTAATCAAAGCAATCAGAGAATCAACCTAGATTCAGGAAGCAGCAAAAAATCCCTATGTCTGGGAGAAATATCAAGTGTGTAGCCATGTTTAACTTGCCATGTTCTCCATAGCACCTAGAAAACAACAGGCATATCTAAGCTACAATCATTTTACCCCAGACTACCTTTTAAAACTTCTGTTTATTTTTTTAGGTTGGCCTAGCAAAGTCAAACTTTAGCACTGCCTTTTCATTATATAACTTGTAAAATAGTCCTCATCACTAAGTGACAGAGATTTGAAACTGGACACACCCTACATGAAACTATTGAATATTAATAATGGAAAATTCTGTCCAATGACAGCAACAGTTTTTGTTTATGCCACAAGTCACACAGAGCTTCGTTTCGGGTTACTTATTGGTAGCTCATAACCTCACTCATATCACCACACACAGTCATGTGTGGTTCCTCCGCAGAGACTCATGACGTAGATAAAAGGTGATATCTGAGTACATTAAAATTCATAGCAAATAATATAATTTTCCTTGGATCACATACACTATTTGAGTGAACCTCAAGCTATTACTTTTCTTCTCCACACCAAAAATAGTTCTACATGAAAAGATCAAAAACCAAAAGCCACATGAAAGTTGGACAACTTCACATTTTAAAATTTCTTGTAAAAGGTTGATGATAATGGCCCTGAATCTAGGCCAGCAGTTTTCTGAAGCTGTTGGTTTCAAGCAGGAGCCTTTTAAAGTGGTATCTTTCTATGGGCTGTTGGCCATTTTAGAACTTTAGAAATGTAATGGTCAATTCATTAGAAAGAAACAAATTACTAAGTAAATTTTATGAGAGAACTTCAAGATGGTGACCGGGTAGGCAGCAGAGAGAGAACTTCCAGGAGGAATCCCACTCAGTCAAAGGAATATAGGAATATAGCAACATGTGAAGGACAGAAAGGAACGAGCTTCAGCTTCAGAGACCCATGCTCATGGAAGCCTCCTGACTCGGCCGGGGGACAGTGGAGTTCCAAGAGCTGGTCCAGGGCTGGAGAGGGGAGGGCACAGCTAGGAAGGGAGGCAGTGGCAGTCGGGAGCAGTTGTCAAACCCAGTGTGAGGATGAGAAGTTACGACAGCCACTGGGGCAGAGTCCCCACCCTGTGGCAACCTTCCTAATCAGGGC
This sequence comes from Dinomys branickii, assembly GCA_004027595.1. NCBI lineage: Eukaryota > Metazoa > Chordata > Mammalia > Rodentia > Dinomyidae > Dinomys > Dinomys branickii. The sequence goes on along the minus strand of PVLD010001885.1, from coordinate 20,237 downwards.
CTGGAGAGAATCAATGCAACTAGTACACAGCCCACCATGCCCGGCTCAGTGCCTGCCTCGAGGCAGTGGCCCCCTGCCTCTCTGCTGGGTGAGCAGCTACTGGCGGACAGCAGCGGGGAACCTCGGTGGCAAGCCGTGGCGGCTCCCAGGGATCCGGCCGAGGAGCGGACAGGGGCTCCAGCACTGCAACTGGAGGGAGATATAGATGGAGGTGGAATGCGTGGCTCCACGCCCTTCTCACTCCAACATCAGGCAGGAAGCATGAGCTGGGTTGACGGGACTCAGCTCCCACCCTGAACTCTCTCTGGGAGCACCTTGAGTCTTGGCGGCTTGAGCAAGCACCGCTTGTTCCTGGCAACAATGGGATGAATCCACGGTCTCCAGGACTCACCCCAAACTATTAATGTGAGCACCAAGAGGTCTTGCACATGTGGACCTTGCATGAACCCATAGCAACAAATTGGATGAGGGACAGCAGACTGGGAGTCTGAAAAACAACAAAATACTCTGTACAGCAGACCCGAGAAAATCCTCCAACCCTATTCTAGAACTAACCTTTAAACTCAGTTCATACCCTGAAATAACACAGTGAGAACGGGCCGGGGAGATTTCAAGCCCTTATACCAAGCACTGTAAGTTCATCCAATGCTCAGCTGCAAGGGGTGGGGAATGGTAATACTGTAGATCAGGAGGAGGGAGGAGGAGAAGAAAGGGCCTCCGGCATCAAGGCAATGGGACAGAGCAGAACGGGTCACCGAGGATGCCCCGATGGGGGCACGTACCCCATGGCTGCTCCCACTGTGGGCCCCGCGGCTGTTCCACCGTGGGCTCCTTGGCTGCTCCACTGTGGGCCCCACTGAGGGTTCCCCACGGACTAGACCCGCCCCCACCCATAGCACGGTGAAGGGGCAGAGCTGGGCGGTGCCCTGTGAGCATAGGTGCTCTTCCACCTCCGATCATGGCAGTTTGTGTACACCCATGTATGTTATAGTATAGTCTGAGGCAGTTTTATCTCTTCCCAAGGTGAGAGTCCAGGGGTATAGATAAACCCAGGAGTACAGTTATTATCACAGGGAAGATGACTGGTTGAGTGGTAGGACAATGGAGATGAGGGAGGAGAAAATTGAATGATCAAATGGGCCATCATCTGTGTAGCTGAGTAACAAATGTGAAGGTAACACTATGTAGGACAGCATCCAGAGCTAATTCCCTTCTATATTCTCTATAATTCTGTATTTCCTCAGTCGTTTTTGTATTAACAGAAGTGAAGATAACTTTGTATTATACAGCATCCAGTGCTGATTCCCTACTATCTCTCTATAATTTGGTATTTCCTTTAATGTTTATATGAAAACTAATGTGAGGATAACATTATGTAATACAACATCCAGTGCTAATTCCCTACTACATTCTGTATAATTTTGTATTTTTGGTATTGTTTATGGCTTATTCTGGTTCATATGTCTCCATTCTTTTGTCTTTAAAAATGAAAAAAGGAAAAAAAATACTAAAAGTTTCCCATATTCCCCCAAATTATGTACTACCTCAAGGAATTCAGTCAATTTCCATCAAAATTCCAATGACGTTCTTCACAGAAACAGAAAAAAATCTTAAACTATTTTGGCGAAGACTCCAATAGCCAATGCAGCTATGAACAAGAGGAATTCAGAATGAGGACTTTATTTTATTCCTACACAAAAACTAACTGAGAATCTGCAATTTAAACATAAGAGCTGAAATCATAAAGCTACTAGAAGAAAACATAGGAAGAAAACTCCAGCAAGCATACAGAAAGCGAAAGATCAGTTACTTGTATTTTGTTCTTGCCTGTGTTTTAATAAATTGGCCCGGTGTTCAGGGCTGCCTGCAGTCATGATTACAGGTGTCTGGGTGGTGGTGCCTTGCTCTCCCACCACCATGGCAACTGTATGTGTCCTATATTCTTTGAGTAAATTTGTGCATTACAGTAAAATGTGAGAGAAGTGGGAAAGAAAAAATAAAAGGTTGATGATAACATGATGTTAATATAAGCAGACATTTCCTGTAACCACACAGGGCCCACAAGGAGCCAGCGGCTTGCTGGGGGATCTGCACTTTTGTCTGTTGGTTTGGCTGTCTAAAAGAGTATGCACTGGTTTTGGTCAACTCTGGCTATCAGTACTTTTTATTTTACTTTTTTCCCCAGATTTTATACTGCCCAGAGGCACACAAACACTCATTTTGGTGTGTGAAGCTCAAGGTCATTTAAAGGCAAGTCCCTGGGGAAGCAAGCATGTTGTGACTGGGTCATCTACTTCCCTGAATTAGTTACAGCTTTTGAGATACATTTAAGGAGAAAATAGAGAAGCCAAATTGGTTTTTAAGACAAGAGGAACTTACAAATGGAACATTATTGGCCACAAAATGTAACACAACAGTATTTATTTGGGGAATAGATTCATTTGATCATTTTATCTTCTGTTTTTTAAGTTGAAATATCTATAACCATTTACTAAAATATCATTATATTATAACCAGTTCTATCCCCTTTAACCACATTTGTTCTGTCCATTAAACAAATTCTGTTTTGAGGTCATCCCGCACCAAGTTTCCCAGAATTACCACTTCTCCTTCCCCAAAACTCTTTTAATTTGTGTGAAGAGGCTACCCTAGAAGTGATATTTGCTAGCATGAGTATTGATTCAATAATTGAGTTGTAGTTCAATTGTGGTGACAAGAATATGCCTGATTATCTTCCTTTTTTTAAATCCTTTAAGAATGGTTGAGTTATTCAGATATCAGTGAAATCCACCTGGTTTTACTGCTGACATTACTTTTTACTGTTTAGGCAATAGACTTGCTTAACATTCACACATTGCCTTTTGAACAGCTTTCTCTCATTGGAAAGAAAAATTGCTTTTGTGAAACTGGCAAGTGGATAATCTTTGGAAATCACCAGTTTTCTCACATGTGGCATTATTCCCATTGTCACGCTGGGACTTTTAGGGACTATCTGATGCACTGTGTGTGGAAGGAGCTCTAATTAGGAGCCAGAAGGCTGGCTCTGACACTGTATTCTGTTTTTCACTTGTTGCTTATATTGGACCCAACACTTAAATTTTTTGAAGGTCTTTCACTTTAATGCAAACAGGAACTATGTGATTGGTGACCTTTTTAATTCTAAAAGGCATATAAAAGCTATAAGAAGCTGAAAATAATGAACTTTTTCATCAGCTTAAGGTGGACATTACCAAAGAAGTTTTCAAAACCTTTATGTTGGTTGCATTTGTTAGTTAAGATGCTGTGATAAGACACTGTGAAATCTTTGCATAGGGTGTGATCGTGGAAGCTTATTTCTGAGTCTCAATCACCTTTACATGGCAACATTTCCAATCAAACTGGTGTTCACAGTTCTATTTCTGGCAGGAAACTGCTTGGCCACGGGGTTTATTCAATTTCTCTTTTTTTCTCAACACAGCACTTTCCTGGTACATGTAAACTCTGTGTTAATTATTTTGGCTGCAAGCTGAGAAAGAAAAAAAAAGCTCATATTTGCTAAATCAAGAATGACAGAGTAGATTCAGACATGTTCTCTCTACAAAGTGGTTTACATTCAGGAGCTGATGCAGACTCTCTTTACTTCAAGGTGTTGCTCACAAATATTGATTAATCATTTTTCTCTATTAGCTTATGTCCCCGTGGTGCTATAGTGAATTTAACATTTCTCTGTCTTCCGGGAGAGTAGGAAGCTATAAATGTTCAATGACACTGTCAGCAAAAGGCTTCTAGAGATTTTCATAGAGGTACAGGAAGTAGATAATTAAGGTTAGTTTCTTTTACTAAGAATAAATGATAGAGATGGGTGGTGTTTTCCTCCTACATCCTTTAAAACCTTGAGCTATGATATCTGATGCACAGTGAGGCAGAAGGCACTGGAATTATGTCATGAATTTAGAGTCTCATAGTTTTGCTAGTTGCCTGGTGTCCAGTTTTCTGTGCTTCTGAAAGAAGGGCAAAAGACCTATCCTAGGATCTACACATTTGTTAGAGAAAGGTTAACGTCTGGACAAAAGGGGAATTCTGGTTGAGGTCTTTTTCTCTAACTTCCTAAGGATGAGTAGTTTTAGGTGCAAAAGAAATGAGTAAGCTGTGTTTTCACATCCCAGTTGATAAGCATAATTTTAATGGTCTGAACACTCTAGCTCAAAAAATTAGTTAGTGTAACTTCACAAGTCTAAGAACAGATAAGCCCAAGAACCAAGGCCATTACCTTCAAGTGCATTTGTTTTCTTTTCATGTTGCACACTGCCTTTGGTTGCTCACTCAGCACCACGGAGAATAGTGCCTGCCCCATGGGCACAGATCTGGGGATGCTGTTTTCTAGGACAACAGAGCATACCAAGTGGAAGGTATCTGAGTTTCAGTTGTAAATTCAGCAGAAGAGGATTTTACAGTCTCAGGTCGTGTCAGGTGGGTGCTCTTTCTCGATATAAGTGTAGTGAAAGGGTTTGGTAAGGAAAGGCATACGTGGCTGCCGGAATGCCCGCTCTCCACCTTGTCATCTCCTCTCCCACCACTATGAATGAGGGAAGCCAATCAAGAATAATTATTATAGGACCTATGTAGTCAGACCCCCAAAAGTAGAAACACATGACTATCCTCAATTGATCTTTTTATGTGCTTATTTATAAGAGTTTTCCTCCTTTGTGTCAAAATAGGAAGTATCAATAAAGCTGAGCATCAGACAAGGTCCTGTCACCTTTCTCCTACATTTCAGGCATTATTCTTTGAATTCTCACTATAAAAGAGAGGAACTGTGCTCCCTTTAACATCCAATTACAACAATACTCAGGGCTGTTTTCCTCCACCAACTCACACAGTGCTCTCACACAGCACAGGTCTTGGATCTACAGTAGTTAAAATTTTAGATTGAACAATAATTGATTGTTATGAATATGTAAATCCATACTGTAGTAATGAACAACAGAATTTTGGTCATACACAGTTTGTCCCTGATTCTAGTGACCCTCCAATAGTGTTGTTCTTCAGGGCTGGGCCTAGCAGTCCAAGAATGTTAGATTTTATAGTTGTGCAAATTCAATAATAATCTACAAGGCAAATGAAACAGAGTGGAGTGGAAATTCTAAGGGTTTTTCAATACTCTACACCACAGTGATTATTTGTTCCTCTTGCTTACACTTAATTGACCCAAACATCACATGGTCTTAAAATGCCAAGGATACCTGGGAGTGGAATTCTCAAGAAGGAAAAGAGAATGAAATATATGTGATACCACTACATGTGAGATTTCTTTTCTTTGTCAAAAGTTTTTAAAAAACATTTCCCAAAACTCACATAATACTTGCCTTGTTATTTTGATTTCTTATATAGAAGAAGAGAGTTTTATCTTTCTGGCTTTCTTTTTTTGGTGGTAGTAGAGACTGAACTCAGGACCTTGCACTTGCCAAGTAGATGCTTATTCCACTGAGCCTATCCCCAGCCCTATCTTTCTGGTAATAGTTCCTCTTTAGCCATTTGGCAACTCCAACATCGATTGAGTTTTATCCATATCAGTTTTTTAGCAATTTTCATGCAACTCTTTATTTCTCTCGTTTTGAGTTGATCCTAAATATTACTTTTTGTGTATGTGTGTGGAAGGTTGCTTTACCTTGTCATTCTGATATATTACCCTCTAGTGATATCCTGAGAAGGGTATATTCTAAGTAAGTTATCCCTTTGTTTATCTACCAATATCTTTATTTTACTTCATTTTAAATTAAAAGGTGTCTTTATTTCACTTTATTTTCATTCTGACTGTTTGGCAAGATACACTAATTTGGAAATGACTTTCACACGGAATTTTACAGGCATTATTGATTCCCTTTTGCTGCTAATTCTTCCACAAAGCAAGCTAAATCACTTTTGTTCAAATTTTATGACATTTTTTTCTTCCGTAACTACTATAAAATCTTTGTTTTAGTATTCTCAAATTTGATACTGAATGTGTATATGTATATATTAATCCATTGTGTTGGCCTCTTAGTAATCCTTTCTAATTGAATGCTTCTTCAATTTAACAAATCTAGTGAAATTTCTTAAAATTGAATTTTTTTACTGTTAAGCTTTTTTGCATTTCCTATTTTTGAATATTATTCCTCTTACACTTACACCTACAATTTTCTTTTCTTCTACATCTTGGTTTTAAAGTGTTGTCTTAAATGCTTTCATTTAAATTTTTCATTTATCTTTCAGTATTTTAAATTTTAAAGGCTTCTTTCTTATTCTGTGGTTATTCCTTGTGTAGAGTTGGTACTACTTATTTCATAAATGAAAAACTTGGTTTTTCTTTTAAAAATAAGTAATAGACCCCCTTCCCTGCATAGATTTTATTCCCTTTTATTTACATATTATTGTTAATTTGTTTTGGCTTATTGTTTATGTTAGAGACTTTTAATAGATATCTAGGAGTTTGGCAATATATACTAATGTACAGGGATTGAGCATTAAACAACTGATTAGAATGTTTTTTTGTGTGTAATTTAATGATTATAGGTATAATTGTAAGGTGTCATTATTTTGTCTCACTGAGGATCTCAAGTCCATATATTTAGGTCATTTTTTAAATGATATTTAAATTCTTCAAATAAAAATGTTTGGCTGCCTGATAATATGTCTCACAAGTAGTCCCACTCTTACAGCTAAGAGAGAAAAGAGAAGTTGGAATTTCAACATACAAATATGGTTTCCTCGTTTCCAGTAAGAAACACCTGATTCAGAGGCTGGTGTCAATATCTGTCAAAGCTGAAAAATTCTATATTAACTTTGAACTGTTAAATCTCCAGTGGTCTGTAGTGGTCCACAGACCCTTAGCTAAATATCAAGGGAGAGGAATTCTTGATGCTTAACCATTTCTCCAACAGACTTCCAAGAAGTCTTACTTTTAGCTCACATTTACTTGTAACCTTCTTTATTCTCTAGTTTTCAGAACATATGGAGCAAATTGAACTATTTTTCAGATTTATTCATTATTAACCTAGAATTTAGCTTCTTGGAACTTCTAATCATTTATTGTTTTCATTCTACATTCCTAAATATTATCACATTTTCTTTGTATACTGTTTTATGAATTTAAAAATCTTCATGTTGACAATTTTATTATGAACATTGTAAAACATGTACAAAAATAGATAAAATACAGAAAATATGCTCATCACTCAGATTCAACAAATGCCTATAATTGACAATTTTGTTGTATCTACCTCCATCCATTTCTTTTCCCTTACTCCCAAGTTCTTACCAGCCTATTTTAAAATAAATGCTGGCTTCCTGTAATTACATTGAAAATAATCTTTACGTTAATCTAACAGACAAGGACCTAAAACATAATTTCAAAACAATAACATTAAAAATAAGTATTTAACACTTAACTCACAAATTAATCCTATTCTCTTTCATTATTACAAAACCTGTCTTTTTCCTTTTCAAATGAAAAGCTTCATACTGTCTTGTTGAACAGCAAGCACTAAGAAATAGGCTTTCTCTATCTGTGGTGGTTAAGCTTAATCGTGTAAAATTGTTTGGCTTAGAAATTACTGAAGGGGTTTGTAAAGACACTTCTGGATATGCCTGAGTGGGTCAAAGCCGTGTCACCATGGATACTGTATCTGGCCTCCTCACTCTGTCGTCTCTGGCACCGTTTCCTGTTCTGCTCCCTGGTTGCTGTTAACGTATCATCTTTGAACCAACATGCGGTTCTCCCTCGGGGCCACCTAATTATGGACTGAATCCCCTATAACCAGGAATCAAATTAAACCCCTTCTCCTTTAAATTGTGGGGGTTGTGTATTGTGTCCTCTCAATGAGAATGCTGAATAACACAGAAAAATGATACCTGGAATGGGACCTTTGCTGTGACTGTACCTCACATGTGGCTCGGGAGCCTTTGGAACTGATCTGTAGGAGTTTAGAATGGTTTGTAGAAGTAGGTTAGAAAAGCCCTAGAATTCTGTAAACACAGCCTGATGGATAAGTCAGGCTAGAGCTCAAAAGAATAGAATGATGATAAGAATTCAGATAAATAAAGGTCAAACTGAAGTGCTTTTGATTGGGAAAGTCAATTCTTTAGGAAGTTAGATTGTGTGCATAATCTGACAAAAATATGTCTACATTTTGCCTATGTCCTAAGAGGATTAGTTTAAGGTTTATGAACTAATTGATTTGGCGCAGGCTATTTTAAGGCAGCCCTAAGATGGGACATCATGGTGCTAGAGACATTCTACTTTGGTGCAAATGTGAAATCCAGCAGTTTGAAATGGTTTCAGGTACAATTGTTTTATCATGTTTCATTCATTACTCATGTCTTCCCATGTCTGTCTCCTCCCAGACATTGTACTTTTTGTTAATTTTCCACGATTGGGCTTGAAAAATCCATGTATTTTAGCTCACCTTTGCCTATATAGGAGTTATAAGTTCTCAGTCTTGTTAGGGTTCACTGTCAATCTGTTCTCAGTTGCTTTATAATAGTTTCCAGAAACTCTTTGCTTTTCTGGTTTGTATTAGTACATTTACTGGCTTTGAAGTGATATTGTGTATTTACTTTTCTCTTTTATTTCTTGTGTTATTAGAAAAGGAATTTTGGGAAACCAAAAAGCTAGACTTAAGAGTGTTTGGTAAGCCATCTTGAGTGACAGCCTCTACAGACTGCCTATTGCATGCTTCTTGAAATAATTTCCTAGTTCATCCTAATTTCAAACACTGTGTATGTACCTTTTAAAACTTGCAGAGATTAACTCAAGCCCAAGCCCAAAGAAAGGGAGGAGATTATAAAGCTCAGGGCAGAAATTAATGTAACTGAGATGAAGAAAACACTACAAAAATAAGTGAATCAAAGAATTGGTTCTTTGAAAGAATAAATAAAATTCATAAACCCCTAGGCAAACTTATCAAAAAAAGAAAGGAAAGAACTCAAATTCATGTAATAAGGAATGAAAAGGATGAAATCACTACAGATCCTACAGAAATTCAAAAGATCATTACTACCTACTTTGAAAATCTTTACTCCCATAGGATAGAAAACTCAGAAGAAATGGACAGATTCCTAAAAATGTACAAATTACCAAAGTTGAACAAGGAACATATAAAAATCCTGAACAATCCAACATCAATTAATGAGATTGAAAATGTCATTAAAAACTTACTGACAAAGAAAAGCCCAGGCCCTGATGGATTCACACCAGAATTTTACAAAACATTCACCAAAGATTAAATGCCAACTCTCCTCAAACTCTTCAATGAAATTAAAAAGGAAGCAATCCTCCCTAACTCGTTTCTGGTTGCAAGTATTATACTGATACCAAAACCTGAGAAAGACCTGACCAAGAAAGAGAACTATAGGCCAGTCTCCCTAATGAACATAGATGCAAACATACTCAATACAATATTAGCGAATAGAATGCAGCAAATCATAATGAAAATTATACACCATGACCAGGTTGGATTCATTCCAGGAATGCAGGGATGGTTCAATATACACAAATCAATTTATATAATACACCATATCAACAGAGCCAAAGACAAAAACCACATGATTATCTCAACAGATGTGGGAAAAGCTTTCAATAAAGTCCAACATGTATTCATGTTAAAAACCCTAGAAAACATAGGAATAGATGGACTTTACCTCAATCTGATCAAAGCCATCTATAACAAACCAACATCCAACATCATACTAAATGAACAAAAACTGAAAGCTTTCACTTTAAAGTCAGGAACAATATAAGGATGTCTACTGTCACCACTATAATTCAATATAGTTCTGGAAGCACTGGCCAGAGCAATTAGACAAGAGAGAGAAATAAAAGGAATAAGGATAGGAAAGGAAGAAGTAAAACTATCATTATTTGCAGATGATATGATTCTTTACATGGAAGACCCCAAAAACTCCACAAGAAGATTCCTTGAATTAGTTGGCAAATTCAGCAGAGTAGCTGAATACAAAGTCAACACCCGAAAATCAATAGCATTCCTATATACAACAACAAACAGACTGAGAGAGAAATCAAGGAACCATACCTTTTACAATAGCATGCAAGAAATTGAAATATTTAGCAATCAATCTAACAAAAGAGGTAAAAGATCTATTCAGTGAAAACTACAGTACTCTGAAAAAAGAGGTCAAAGAGGATTTCAAAAATGGAAAAGCATTCCCTGCTCATGGTTAGGAAGAATTAACATTGTGAAAATGGCCATACTACCAAAATTGTTGTATAGATTCAATGAAATTCCCATTAAACTACCATTAGCATACCTCACAGATCTAGAGAAAACATTCCTTAAATTCATGTGGAACCAGGAGAGACCCAGAATAGTAAAAGCAATCCTGGGCAATAAGGACAAGTCAGGTAGAATCACAATCTCTGACCTGAAATTATACTACAAAGCTACTACAATAAAATCAATCTGGTATTGGCTAAAAAACACTCTGGAATCAATGGAACGGAGTGAAAGATGCAGCCACAAACACACTCAGCCACCTAATATTTGACAAAGGGGCCAAATATGCTCACTAGAGGAAAGATAGCCTTTTTAATAAATTGTGCTGGAAAAATTGGCTTGCCTCTTGCCAAAGACTGAAAATAGACCCAAGTCTATCACCATGCACCAAACTCAAATCAAAATGGATCACAGATCTCAATATTAAAACAGAAACTCTAAATCTATTGGAAGAGAAAGTAGGTAAAAATCTTGAAGACTTAGGAGTAAGTAGAGAGTTCATGAACAAAAATCAAACTGCAAGGGAAACACTTCAAAGAATCAATATCTGGGACCTCATTTTACTTAAAAGTTTTTGCACATCTAAGGGAATCACCAGCAGAGTAAAAAGAAAACCTACAATTGGGAAAAAGTCCTAACTGGCTGTCCCTCAGACAAAGGTCTTCTATCTAGAGCAAAGAATTAAAAAACATGAAGCAGTCCAAATTCAAAGACCCAATCCAGAAATCAGCATCTGAGATGAATACACACTTCTCAGATAAATAAATACAAATGGCAAATAGATATATGAGAAAATGTTCTACATCTCTAGTCATTCAAGAAATGCAAATAAAAACAACATTGAGATTTCATCTCACCCCAGTAAGATTGGCCAGCATTAAGAAATCAACCAATAACAAATGCTGGCAAGGCTTCTCCACTGCTGGTGGGAATGCAGACTGGTGAAACCATTGTGGAGATCCGTGTGGAGATTCCTTAGCAAACTAGATCTAGAGGTTGCATACAGCACAGCTATTCCTCTTCTAGGTATTTTCCCAGAAGATCTGAAAACATCATATCACTGTGACATATGTGCACCAATGTTTATAGCAGTGCAATTTGTAATAGCTATATCGTGAAAGCAACCCAAATGTCCATCCACTGAGGACTGAATAAAAAAACTGTGGCATTTTTATATAATGGAATATTTATTACTCAGGTGTAAAGAAAGACAAATTTGAGGCTTTTATAGGCAAACGATCACAATTAGAGACCATACTCACAAGTGAAATAAGTCAGTTGTGCATGTGCAAGCAATGTATTGCATCACTAGTGTAAGAAACTGAAAGTGGGAATATAAATTATTAGGTATGAAAGGAAACTGCTCAAACGTGAAGAGCAAATGGGATGAGGGGGAAGAAGAAAAGGAAGAAAGGGATAACTATGTATGTATGTATGTATATGCAGCATGCCTAACATGGTTGCACTATTGACTTATGTCACTTTATTGAAAGGAACAGTTAATGAGTAGTTGTTTGATCAATATTGTATATCTATATGTGTTTTCCTGAGCATACATTTTGAAGTTATCAATATGTGATAAAACAACCATTGTTAATTCTGTCACGTTTTCTGTAATTTAGTTTTGATTACACTGTTCTTGTGCTTCTTTGTGTCTGTTAATGTTTTCATTCTTTCTCTTTTAAAATAAAAAAAAACTTGCAGAGATTGTACTCAAATAGAAAATCTAACTTAATATGGCAACAAATGTATATATTCATAACCTAATCTATAACCACTAAAATCTCTCATCCCAGGAAAAAGACAAGATGTCCCAATAAAGATAACTTTACTCTTTATGGTTAAATATAAATGTGTGTATGAGAAAACTAGAATTCTCCTCCTAGAAAGGTAGATAATACATGATTCTGTAATATACAAAGAAAAAAGGTAATGAATTTTTACTACACATACCTTACAAAGAATAGAATCAGAAAGACTAACAGTATCAAGTGATGGTATGTTTACCAAACAACTGGGATTTCTTTCAATATGGTAGGTACAAAACTCGCAAAACTGTTGGGATTACATACCCAGGTTGAGCACATACAAGCTCTATAACCCAGAGAGTTCACACCTAGTTCCAGAAGAAATGAATACATCTTGGTGCACCAAAAAAGTTTTAAGGAAAGGGCCATAACGTTTTGAGTAGTCCCAGACCTTGTGTAAGCTAATATCCAACAACAACATAAAGAGATAAATAAATTATAAGAACCATAGATTCATTTATATAACATAGAAATACTACATATTAATAAGCATGACAAACTTTTGAGCAAAAAGAGTCAAACACAAAAGGCAGACTGCACAGTGCCTTATGAAGAAAGTCTAAAGGCAACACCACTTATCCATAACATTGTACGTCAGGACGATCACCTTTTGGAGGAGGAAGGAGGCTGGATAATTGGAAGAGAGACAAAGCAAGGCTTCAGGTTCTAATGGTGACCTGTTTCAAGACCTGGTGGACACCCTAAAATTGTAGTTATTTTTCATAATTCATTAATACACAATTTCTTATTTTTTGTAAATATGAAATACTTTAATTAATTTTTCATAGTGACCAGCTTAAAATAAGTAGATCACATTTTATCCAATATATATGAACAAAATCATTTTCTAAATTGACATGTTTATGTAGGAATATCACTAATACTCTTTAGTGGTATGGAGTAAACAATTTTAGAGCATTTCAAATTAAATGATATAGTTTAATTTCATCATGTTGTAATAAAATTAATATTAGACCTGTTTTTAAAATCTAATATAACTTGGAGAGCTGCCCTTTGCCATTTGTGGCAAGTGTGAGTTGAGATTGAAAGCTATTGGATCTTTATATGGCTTTCTTTTACTGTACTTATTGAGCTTTATCCTGTAATCTCAGTTCCTTAGATAGAATTTTTTCTAATCTATTTCATTCCCTTTGAGTCTTTCTGTCCTACAGCTACACAAAGAAACCAATTTAGGCAACATACTAGTGGATTTAGGAGTTAACTACATTTTTTTTTTTTTATTTTAGAAACATAAAAGTACAAAAACATATTGACAAACAGACACCAATTATCATAGAAAATAGTACAATCACAACTAATCTATAGACAAGGTGATATGGTCTCAACAGTGGTTATTGCTTTATCCATTGATATCTTCGAATTGTAAATGTATGAACCCATATACAGACATGCAAATTTAGTCAGA